>CM051261.1:69289798-69452298 GCA_027921565.1 Artemia sinica | reverse complement strand
TGGCATTCTCTTTGAGTGCAATCATCTCCGGAGATCTCAATCTCGCATATCCACCATCATAAGAGTTGAATTTTTTGGTTCTCCAAAGAAATTCAATTCCTTACTGTCATGACAATGCACGCATACGTTTCCGATAGTGCTACCTCTTGTACTTATTTCATAGTGTAATACTTCTCCTTGTCAGCATTCAATGCTACAATAACACTATCATGTGAACACACTTTCTTAAAATGCTTCATCTTCACTTTTTTAGAGATATTAGTTATGTTTTTATCGTTCCACTGTGTAAAAAATACTGATTTAATACATGCAATAAACTAGGTAGTGTCGATAACCGGTCATAGAGCAATAGTGGGAAAGCCACATCGTGTCTCTGGGCAAGCATAGAGTACAATTGTTAGAGCCATAAAAATATCTGTCGAGGAGGTATTATTAGCAATAACCTACTTCTAATGAAGCATATCACGTCACCTGTTTACCGGGTACCAAATAACTACCATTTTTACTCCCTCTAGCATTATATTGGCTTACACTGAAAATAATTGAACAGAAAAAATAAAACCCCGATAAATATTTACTAGTTGGTGTGACAAACACAGAGCAACGTTTGGCTAATAAGAATAAGAAGAAGAATACGGAGAATTAATAGTCTTTTGTTCACCATTTTACATGAATAAACTGATTTAGTCGAGGGAATGAATCCTTATTCTAGAAGTCCTATTCCTACAAGTTAAGTTAGAATAAAAGAATGAGGTAATTATATTGGCTTACACTGAAAATAATTGAACAGAAAAAATGAAACCCCGATAAATATTTACTAGATGGTGTGGCAAAAACAGAGCAACGTTTGGCTAATAGCTATAAAGTACAATAAAAAAAATATCTGTCGAGGAGGTATCATTAGCAATAAACTATTTCTAATGAAGCATTTCAAGTCACCTGTTTACCGGGTACTAAATAACTACCATTTTTACCCCCCTCAAAACTTAATTTACCCTACACATACCATTTTTTCCGAAACAGCAACAAAACTCAATTCCTCCTAGAATTATTTAAACTAAATACTTACCCCCGCCTCTCACAGAAAGTTCAGAAAGACACAATAGCCTTATTTATAGTCGAATGTTTACCCGAATATTTAACACGTACCATTTTTCCGTACCACCCACAAAAATCAATTCCCCCTAGAATTCTTTAAACTAAATACTTACCCCCGCCCTAGAAAGTTCAGAAAAACACAATAGCCTTATTTATAGTGAAGCGTTTCTTGGTCGTATAATTACCCGAATATTTAACAAGTACCATTTTTCCACACCAGCCACAAAACTCAATTCCTCCTAGAATTATTTAAACTAAATAGTTACCCCCGCCCTAGAAAGTTCGGAAAAACACGATAGCCTTATTTACAGTGAAGCGTTTCTTAGTCGTATGTTTACCCGAACATTTAACATGTACCATTTTTCCATACCATCCATAAAACTCAATTCCTCCTAGAATTATTTAAACTAAATAGTTACCCCCGCCCTAGAAAGTTCGGAAAAACACGATAGCCTTATTTACAGTGAAGCGTTTCTTAGTCGTATGTTTACCCGAATATTTAACAAGTACCATAAGCATTTCAAGTCACCTGTTTACCGGGTACTAAATAACTACCATTTTTACCCCCCTCAAAACTTAATTTACCCCACACATACCATTTTTTTCGCATCAGCCACAAAACTCAATTCCTCCTAGAATTATTTCAACTAAATACTTACCCCCGCCTCTCAAAGAAAGTTCAGAACGACACAATAGCCTTATTTATAGTCGAATGTTTACCCGAATATTTAACACGTACCATTTTTCCCGTACAACCCACAAAAATCAATTTCTCCTACAATTATTTAAACTAAATACTTACCCCGCCCTAGAAAGTTCAAAAAACACAATAGCGTTATTTATAGTGAAGCGTTTCTTAGTCGTATGTTTACCCGAATATTTAACAAGTACCATTTTTCCACACCAGCCACAAAACTCAATTCTTCCTAGAATTATTTAAACTAAATAGTTACCCCCGCCCTAGAAAGTTCGGAAAAACACAATAGCCTTATTTATAGTGAAGCGTTTCTTAGTCGTATGTTTACCCGAATATTTAACAAGTACCATTTTTTCCATACCATCCATAAAACTCTATTCCTCCTAGAATTATTTAAACTAAATAGTTACCCCCGCCCTAGAAAGTTCAGAAAAACACAATAGCCTTATTTATAGTGAAGCGTTTCTTAGTCGTATGTTTACCCAAATATTCAACACGTACCATTTTTCCACACCAGCCACAAAACTCAATTCCTCCTAGAATTATTTAAACTCAATAGTTACCTCCGCCCTAGAAAGTTCGGAAATACACGATAGCCTTATTTATAGTGAAGCGTTTCTTAGTCGTATGTTTACCCGAATATTTAACAAGTACCATTTTTTCCATACCATCCATAAAACGCAATTCCTTCTAGAATTATTTAAACTAAATAGTTACCCCCGCCCTAGAAAATTCGGAAAGCACGATAGCCTTATTTATATTGAAGCGTTTCTTAGTCGTATGTTTACCCGAATATTTAACAAGTACCATTTTTCCATACCATCCATAAAACTCAATTCCTCCTAGAATTATTTAAACTAAATAGTTACCCCCGCCCTAGAAAGTTCAGAGGAACACAATAGCCTTATTTATAGTGAAGCGTTTCTTAGTCGTATCTTTACCCGAATATTTAACAAGTACCATTTTTCCACACCAGCCACAAAACTCAATTCCTCCTAGAATTATTTAAACTAAATACTTACCCCCGCCTCTCACAGAAAGTTCAGAAAGACACAATAGCCTTATTTATAGTCGAATGTTTACCCGAATATTTAACAAGTACCATTTTTTCCATACCATCCATAAAACTCAATTCCTCCTAGAATTATTTAAACTAAATAGTTACCCCCGCCCTAGAAAGTTCAGAAAAACACAATAGCCTTATTTATAGTGAAGCGTTTCTTAGTCGTATGTTTACCCAAATATTCAACACGTACCATTTTTCCACACCAGCCACAAAACTCAATTCCTCCTAGAATTATTTAAACTCAATAGTTACCTCCGCCCTAGAAAGTTCGGAAAAACACGATAGCCTTATTTATAGTGAAGCGTTTCTTAGTCGTATGTTTACCCGAATATTTAACAAGTACCATTTTTTCCATACCATCCATAAAACGCAATTCCTCTTAGAATTATTTAAACTAAATAGTTACCCCCGCCCTAGAAAATTCGGAAAACACGATAGCCTTATTTATAGTGAAGCGTTTCTTAGTCGTATGTTTACCCGAATATTTAACAAGTACCATTTTTCCATACCATCCATAAAACTCAATTCCTCCTAGAATTATTTAAACTAAATAGTTACCCCTGCCCTAGAAAGTTCAGAAAAACACAATAGCCTTATTTATAGTGAAGCGTTTCTTAGTCGTATCTTTACCCGAATATTTAACAAGTACCATTTTTCCACACCAGCCACAAAACTCAATTCCTCCTAGAATTATTTAAACTAAATACTTACCCCCGCCTCTCACAGAAAGTTCAGAAAGACACAATAGCCTTATTTATAGTCGAATGTTTACCCGAATATTTAACACTTACCATTTTTCCGTACCACCCAAAAAAATCAAATCCTCCTAGAATTATTTAAACTAAATACTTACCCCTGCCCTAGAAAGTTCGGAAAAACACGATAGCCTTATTTATAGTGAAGCGTTTCTTAGTCGTATGTTTACCCGAATATTTAACAAGTATCATTTTTCCATACCATCCATAAAACTCAATTCCTCCTAGAATTATTTAAACTAAATAGTTACCCCCGCCCTAGAAAGTTCGGAAAAACACGATAGCCTTATTTATAGTGAAGCGTTTCTTAGTCGTATGTTTACCCGAATATTTAACAAGTACCATTTTTCCATACCATCCATAAAACTCAATTCCTCCTAGAATTATTTAAACTAAATAGTTACCCCCCCCCGTCCTAGAAAGTTCGGAAAAACACGATAGCTTTATTTATAGTGAAGCGTTTCTTAGTCGTATATTTACCCGAATATTTAACAAGTACCATTTTTCCATACCATCCATAAAACTCAATTCCTCCTAGAATTATTTAAACTAAATAGTTACCCCCGCCCTAGAAAGTTCAGAAAAACACAACAGCCTTATTTATAGTGAAGCGTTTCTTAGTCGTATGTTTACCCGAATATTTAACAAGTACCATTTTTCCATACCAGCCACAAAACTCAATTCCTCCTAGAATTATTTAAACTAAATAGTTACCACCGCCTTAGAAAGTTCAGAAAAACACGACAGTCTTATTTATAGTGAAGCGTTTCTTAGTCGTATGTTTACCCGAATATTTAACAAGTACCATTTTTCCACACCAGCCACAAAACTCAATTCCTCCTAGAATTATTTAAACTAAATACTTACCCCCGCCCTAGAATGTTCGGAAAAACACGATAGCCTTATTTATAGTGAAGCGTTTCTTAGTCGTATGTTTACCCGAATATTTAACAAGTACCATTTTTCCATACCATCCATAAAACTCAATTCCTCCTAGAATTATTTAAACTAAATAGTTACCCCCGCCCTAGAAATTTCGGAAAAACACGATAGCCTTATTTATAGTGAAGCGTTTCTTAGTCGCATGTCTACCCGAATATTTAACAAGTACCATTTTTCCACACCAGCCACAAAACTCAATTCCTCCTAGAATTATTTAAACTAAATACTTACCCCCGCCCTAGGAAGTTCGGAAAAACACGATAGCCTTATTTATAGTGAAGCAATTCTTAGTCGTATGTTTATCCGAATATTTAACAAGTACCATTTTTCCATACCATCCATAAAACTCAATTCCTCCTAGAATTATTTAAAGTAAATAGTTACCCCCACCCTAGAAATTTCGGAAAAACACGATAGCCTTATTTATAGTGAAGCGTTTCTTAGTCGTAAGTTTACCCGAATATTTAACAAGTACCATTTTTCCATACCATCCATAAAACTCAATTCCTCCTAGAATTATTTAAACTAAATAGTTACCCCCCCCCCGTCCTAGAAAGTTCGGAAAAACACGATAGCTTTATTTATAGTGAAGCGTTTCTTAGTCGTATATTTACCCGAATATTTAACAAGTACCATTTTTCCATACCATCCATAAAACTCAATTCCTCTTAGAATTATTTAAACTAAATAGTTACCCCCGCCCTAGAAAGTTCAGAAAAACACAACAGCCTTATTTATAGTGAAGCGTTTCTTAGTCGTATGTTTACCCGAATATTTAACAAGTACCATTTTTCCATACCAGCCACAAAACTCAATTCCTCCTAGAATTATTTAAACTAAATAGTTACCCCCGCCCTAGAAAGTTCGGAAAAACACGATAGCCTTATTTATAGTGAAGCGTTTCTTAGTCGTATGTTTACCCGAATATTTAACAAGTACCATTTTTCCACACCAGCCACAAAACTCAATTCCTCCTAGAATTATTTAAACTAAATACTTACCCCCGCCTCTCACAGAAAGTTCAGAAAGACACAATAGCCTTATTTATAGTCGAATGTTTACCCGAATATTTAACACTTACCATTTTTCCGTACCACCCAAAAAAATCAATTCCTCCTAGAATTATTTAAACTAAATATTTACCCCTGCCCTAGAAAGTTCGGAAAAACACGATAGCCTTATTTATAGTGAAGCGTTTCTTAGTCGTATGTTTACCCGAATATTTAACAAGTATCATTTTTCCATACCATCCATAAAACTCAATTCCTCCTAGAATTATTTAAACTAAATAGTTACCCCCGCCCTAGAAAGTTCGGAAAAACACGATAGCCTTATTTATAGTGAAGCGTCTCTTAGTCGTAAGTTTACCCGAATATTTAACAAGTACCATTTTTCCATACCATCCATAAAACTCAATTCCTCCTAGAATTATTTAAACTAAATAGTTACCCCCCCCCCGTCCTAGAAAGTTCGGAAAAACACGATAGCTTTATTTATAGTGAAGCATTTATTAGTCGTATGTTTACCCGAATATTTAACAAGTACCATTTTTCCATACCATCCATAAAACTCAATTCCTCCTAGAATTATTTAAACTAAATAGTTACCCCCGCCCTAGAAAGTTCAGAAAAACACAACAGCCTTATTTATAGTGAAGCGTTTCTTAGTCGTATGTTTACCCGAATATTTAACAAGTACCATTTTTCCATACCAGCCACAAAACTCAATTCCTCCTAGAATTATTTAAACTAAATAGTTACCACCGCCCTAGAAAGTTCAGAAAAACACGACAGTCTTATTTATAGTGAAGCGTTTCTTAGTCGTATGTTTACCCGAATATTTAACAAGTACCATTTTTCCACACCAGCCACAAAACTCAATTCCTCCTAGAATTATTTAAACTAAATACTTACCCCCGCCCTAGAAAGTTCGGAAAAACACGATAGCCTTATTTATAGTGAAGCGTTTCTTAGTCGTATGTTTATCCGAATATTTAACAAGTACCATTTTTCCATACCATCCATAAAACTCAATTCCTCCTAGAATTATTTAAACTAAATAGTTACCCCCGCCCTAGAAATTTCGGAAAAACACGATAGCCTTATTTATAGTGAAGCGTTTCTTAGTCGCATGTCTACCCGAATATTTAACAAGTACCATTTTTCCACACCAGCCACAAAACTCAATTCCTCCTAGAATTATTTAAACTAAATACTTACCCCCGCCCTAGAAAGTTCGGAAAAACACGATAGCCTTATTTATAGTGAAGCGTTTCTTAGTCGTATGTTTATCCGAATATTTAACAAGTACCATTTTTCCATACCATCCATAAAACTCAATTCCTCCTAGAATTATTTAAACTAAATAGTTACCCCCACCCTAGAAATTTCGGAAAAACACGATAGCCTTATTTATAGTGAAGCGTTTCTTAGTCGTATCTTTACCCGAATATTTAACAAGTACCATTTTTCCACACCAGCCAAAAAACTCAATTCCTCCTAGAATTATTTAAACTAAATAGGAACTCATGACGTACATTCATTGTGCAATTGACAACAAAAACAGAAAAAAACTTGTCTGCTTAAATTATTATTACGACCAAACTCTCAAAACATGTATGACCACATTATACCGTGCCAAGTTTAAAAAACCTCGACTTTAGTTTCATAACATGCATTATAGTGTGCCAACTTTTAAAATATTCACGCGTGAGTTTAATGTCTCAGGCATGGGTTTTTCTTGCGCAATTCCAATGTACCGTTCATATTGTATACACTTTTGACCATATTCTTGTAGGCGTGAATGTACGCTTGAAAGTGCCTAATAGATAGTGAATGTACGCTTGAATGTACGCTTGAAACCTTATACATGGTAACTACTGTTGCCAACGCTTTAAAATAAACGGTACCAGTTCTCCGACTAAAACTGTACCGCAAGAGACTAATTTGTACCATCTGAGCAGCAGGTAAAAAATTTGCCGTAACAAGAATAAAATTTTCGATGAAATTAAATTTGGAACAGATATCTGAGTAAAAAAGGAGCAAGCAAAACCAATATGTAACGGAAAATTTGATTGTACCAAAAAATGTCCCAATGAACCGCATCGTACCGGGAAATCCAAATTGTACCAAAAAAGGTACAATTGTACCCTGTTGGCAACACTGCTGCAAATGTGAAATAGTTGTTAATTCGCCTTTTAGGTTTAACACCGTAAATATTTTGATTCTCTTAAGGATCTCGGTTCTCGCCTGTGTACGTCGTATTCAAAATCTGTTACATCTTATTGTCAGCTTCTGTGCCTCTCTTTTTAGTTCTTATTTATGCAGATTAGCTACGAAAGGGAAATGCAATTACAAATGGCATATTTTACATAAAGGAAAACTTGTTACAATAAGCATTAGTGAGCCAAATACAGATTTCTTTAGTGACAAAACAAGGACAGGGACATTCACAGAGTAGGGGCCACAGGGCCCCCTAACCAAAATCTTAAATTTCCCCATGTTCTGGGGACTTCCTATTCAAGTCAACAAATAATTTTTTTTACGCCCCCCCCGCTCTCCGAAAAAAGGCAAGCACTGCATAGGTTTCTGTACAATGTGACAGAAAAAAGGCTGTACTCTGAATATTATTGCTCCTTTCATAGTTGGCTCCTTTGAAAAGTCCAATAAGAGGTTGATTTTTCAAAGGAGCCTTTGAAAAGTCATAATAGGTTGAAAGAATAATAAGAGGTTTAAAAAGCCAATAAGAGTTTGAATACATTTTGAACAAGAGTAGGGATGATGTTTCTTGAAATCTCTAATTTGGATCGTTGAAGTAGTTGTTGAAGTATTTCTTTTTCTGACAATCAAACAAACGAAATCAGGAATTTTTTTTTCCTGACTAGCCCTATCATATTTGCTTATTTATTTTTTTGTATGTTTTTTAGCTCTGAAACGCGAATCTGGCCCATCTGGGCTTGTGATAACCATTTTTATCAATAAATATTATTTTTATCTTGTTTTGCCAGAAGAGAGATAAACAGGAGGAGAGAGAATGTGAGCGATAGAGTGAAAGAGAGAGAGAGAGAAAAGGCAGAAAGAGAGAGAGGAAGATGGAGAGAAAGAGAGAAAAAAGAGAGAGAGAAATATAACAAGCAAGAAAGGGTAAAGAAACGGCATCAAGCTTCTAAGTTCAAACTGGCGGTGCCGATCTCTATTTAATTAAGCATTATCCAGAGAGTGCAAAGATGTAAGAGAGAGAAAAACGAGAAGAGAGAGAGAGAGAAAAAGAGAGAGAGAGAGAGAGAGAGAGAGAGAGAGAGAGAGAGAGAGAGAGAGAGAGAGAGAGAGAGAGAGAGAGAGAGAGAGAGAGAGAGAGAGAGAGAGAGAGAAAGAGAGAGAGAGAGAGAGAGAGAGAGAGGGAGAGAAAGAGATTGTGGGTGGGATAGAGCAAAATACTTTTACAGTGACGTTGAAGTGGAATAACCCTCGCTTTCTGCTATTGTCTAACTTACAACTTTATTATTAAGCCACCATATGTATCTTTTGAATAAATAACAAACATAAACTTCTTAAGCAATAATATAGTATCTTTTTCAACAATTTACACTTCTCAACAAAGGATAATTTTTGCCATATTCTTGATGAGAATAAAGGAAGGCTTCGAAGTTCGAGAAGAAAGAAGAGTAGTTTCAGAAGCCGGAATTGATGGAAATTGCTATTGCATTGTAATCATTTCACACGGGGGTGAATCTTGCCTAGCACCTATTCAAATAATCTTTGAGGAAGTTTTTGGGAAAAACAGTTCAAGAATACTCTGACTCATTTCCAATGTGACCGATCTGAAATGCCACATAATTACAGAAATATTATAAGTATTGGCAGCATAGACAGATCTAACTTCTTTGAATAGCTGCTTACTCTTCAACAAGATGACATGCTTTAAGGTCTTTCCGTAGAGAATTTTTATGGGAATTGGTTTTTGTTTCTTTTTGTGGAGTGCTACTAAAAAGTAGAACCAGCTGTGAATAATGTTGCAGAGGCACCGTCATTCTAGAAGACGTCATTCATGGGCGTCAGTTCAAAATTCTAGAATAAAACATTTCTGTACGTTTTAGCTCTACTATGTGTATGTGTATTTCTCTTTTTTATTTTTTCTATCATTATCATACTATTATTTGTTTTTCACTCACACTATACAATATTGCTATATGTGGAGTTACATGCCAAATAAAAAAAAAAAACACAAAAAAAAGAGAACAAAAATAAACGAACAAACAAGCAAGAAGAGAAACTGTTACTACTACTACTAAAAACTAACCGCAGCACCAAGCCGCTTGAGGCCAACACAGCTACCACGCTTCTTTCCCATGCCTACCTATTTGAAACGTCCAATTTTACACCCCCCCTCCAGAAAGTTCCCATTTCCTTTAAAGCTTTCTTTATGACATCCTCCAACCCCAGACAAAGACAACCTGCTTTCCGTTTAGCCACAGACGGCTGGCCAAAAAGAACAATCTTCGGCTATCTGACATCCTTCATCCACTCAACGTGCCCTAGCCACCTCAACCTTTATTTCATTATAGCCCTAGAAAGCGGTATTGAACCCCATTTCTCCTACAGCCAACTGTTTGAAATACGGTCTGTCAGCCGGGTATCCAGAACAAACCGTGAGCAATTTATCTGGAAAACATCTAGCAAATCTTCATCTGCTTTTCGGAGCACCCATGCTTCATAGCCATATTTGACCGCTGTCATCACTGCAGCTTCTGAACCTGCATTAAAATAAAAAAAACCTGCATTAATTCAAAAACTTTCAGAAATTAAATAAAGAAACTAGTTTTTTTTAACTGTAAGTAAGGAACGACATTAAAACTTAAAACAAACAGAAATTATTCCTTATATGAAAGGGGCTGTCTTCTCCTCAACGCATTGCTGTTTACCCTCAAGTTTGACTCTTTCCCACGACACTATTTTTCAAAATAATAAAAAACTTTAGCGTAAAGAGTAAGGCGTTGAGGAGGAGATAGCCCCTTTCACATACGGAATAATTTCTGTTCGTTTTAAGTTTTAATGTCGCTCCTTACTTTCAGTTAAAAAAAATTATTCAATTTATATCTGAGACTGAGTGCTGGTGCAGGCTTGGAAGACTGTTATGTGTGTGTGTTATTTTATTATGTGTGTTTTTTTTTTTTTTTGCAGTTATGCAACAACCAGCTAACGCTTACTGTTGCTCCTTCAATATAACAAATGATTGAATTAAAATACCAATTATTCCGCAACACCAATTATTCTTTGGTGGCCAATTATTCCTGGGTGGCCAAAATACCAATTATTCCTGGGTGGCGAATTATTCCTGGGTGGCCAAAATACCAATTATTCCTGGGTGGCCAATTATTCCTGGGTTGCCAAAATACCAATTATTCCTGGGTGGCCAATTATTCCTGGGTGGCCAAAATACCAATTATTCCTGGGTGGCCAATTATTCCTGGGTGGCCAAAATACCAATTATTCCTGGGTGGCCAAAATACCAATTATTTCTGGGTGGCCAGGTGATTTTGCTGGTTTCACTAGTTATCCAGGCAAATTAATCCCAAATATGATATTTTTGTTTACTTCTGTTGTTGCTGTGCTTAATATATCTAATGCAACTTATGTGTACAGGAACTTCTTTTGGTTTTCTCTGTAACAACGTAAGGTAACCTTTGAAAATTGCAGAAAATGTTATGATCATAAAGAGTTATGCTCAGTGATCACCTTCTCTGATGGCTAGTGTCTCTCTAGTTATATTAAATAAAAAAAAAGTTTTTTTTAACTGAAAGTAAGGAGCGACATTAAAACTTAAAACGAACAGAAATTATTCCGTATATGTAAGGGGCTGTCGCCTCCTCAACGCCTCGCTCTTTACGCTAAAGTGTTTTATTGTTTTAAAAAATAAAGTTGTGCGATAGAATCAAACTTTAGCGTAAAGAGCGAGGCGTTGAGGAGGGGACAGCCCCTTTCATATACGGAATAATTTCTGTTCATTTTAAGTTTTTATGTCGCTCCTTACTTTCAGTTAAAAAAACTTATTTTTATTTAATTTCTGAACATTTTTAAATTAACGCAGCTTTGATTTTGGCAGTAGAAAGGCCTCATGAGCTCGTGAGAGCACACCATATATGGGCATAGAGCTCCTAGGGAGAACACGTGTGCTGTCAGTCATTAATCAAATTGTTTCCGGGCAAAGTTTATTAATGTCTGACAGGTGCTGTCAATCATTAATCAAATTGTTTCCAGGCGAAGTCTATTAATGTCTTTGATGTATTTCCAAGGAGAATTGTTTCTGAAAGTTTATTAATGTCTTTGGAGTTCTTCCAAGAGAATTGTTTCCGGGCAAATGTTTTGATCTTAGAGACGAAGAGTTCAACGCTGGAAAGGGTTTCTTAGTAATTTCAAATGTGACAGCGCAGGGATGCCAAAAACAAAAGGAACACGCAGAAATTACGTTTAGGGATTATTTGGGCGAAACCGTTTTAGACATTTTATGGAATTCTTTCGGCGAAACAGCTAGAGACATTTTAAAAGATGATTTTAGAAGATGTTTTAGAAGAGGTTTTGAGTGTGGTCGTTATAATACACAAGTTCCATTTGAACAGTGTCGTGAGGTCCCATACCCAACCCCAAAGGGCCCGATCCCCCTACCGCGACCCAAAGGGCTCCGATCACCCTACCCCAACCCCGAAGGAAGCCCCCGGTCCCCAAAGGTCCACCGGGCTCCCAAAGGGCCACCCCCCCCCCCCCCCCCCCCCAGACCCCTAGAGGCCCTCCCTGGGCCCCTAAAGAGTCCCCTCCATATTTTTAAATACTTTTTTAAGGCTTTATTATATCATTTCAGAACAAGTTCCTTTCTTAATGTCCATCCTAAACCCATTTTTCATCTTGAAGTGCTTATCTTTTTCACCCACAACTATACTTTACAGCTTTTTGGATACCTCAACACCAAGAAATACTTTTCAAAGACCATTTCAGAGCAAGTTACTTTCTTAATGTCCCTCCTAAACCCATTTTCCAACTTGAAGTACTTATCTTTTTCACTTACAACTATACTTTACAGCTTTTTGGTTACCTCAACACCAAGAAATACTTTTCAAAGACCATTTCAGAACAAGTTCTTTTCTTAGTGACCGTCCTAAACCCATTTTCCAACTTGAAGTACTTATCTTTTTCACCTACAACTATCCTTCTCAGCTTTTTGGTTACCTCAACACAAAGAAATACTTTTCAAAGACCATTTCAGAGCAAGTTACTTTCTTAATGTCCCTCCTAAGCCCTTTTTTCAACTTGAAGTACTTATCTTTTTCATCCACAACTATACTTTACAGCTTTTTGGATACCTCAACACCAAGAAATACTTTTCAATGACCATTTCAGAGCAAGTTACTTTCTTAATGTCCCTCCTAAACCCATTTTCCAACTTGAAGTACTTACCTTTTTCACCCACAACTATACTTTACAGCTTTTTGGTCACCTTAACACCAAGAAATACTTTTCAAAGACCATTTCAGAGCAAGTTACTTTCTTAATGACCCTCCTAAACCCATTTTCCAACTTGAAGTACTTATCTTTTTCATCCACAACTATACTTTACAGCTTTTTGGATACCTCAACACCAAGAAATACTTTTCAAAGACCATTTCAGAGCAAGTTACTTTCTTAATGTCCCTCCTAAACCCAGTTTCCAACTTGAAGTACTTATCTTTTTCACCCACAACTATACTTTACAGCTTTTCGGATACCTCAACACCAAGAAATACTTTTCAAAGACCATTTCAGAGCAAGTTACTTTCTTAATGTCTCTTCTAAACCCATTTTCCAATTTGAAGTACTTATCTTTTTCACACACAACTATACTTTACAGCTTTTTGGATACCTCAACACCAAGAAATACTTTTCAAAGACCATTTCAGAGCAACTTTTTTTCTTAATGTCCCTCCTAAACCCATTTTCCAACTTGAAGTACTTATCTTTTTCACCCACAACTATACTTTACAGCTTTTTGGATACCTCAACACCAAGAAATACTTTTCAAAGACCATTTCAGAGCAAGTTACTTTCTTAATGTCCCTTCTAAACCTATTTTACAAGTTGAAGTACTTATATTTTTCACCCACAACTATACTTTACAGCTTTTTGGATACCTCAACACCAAGAAATACCTTTCAAAGACCATTTCAGAGCAAGTTACTTTCTTGATGTCCCTCCTAAACCCATTTTCCAACTTGAAGTACTTATCTTTTTCACCCACAACTATACTTTACAGCTTTTTGGATACCTCAACACCAAGAAATACTTTTCAAAGATCATTTCAGAGCAAGTTACTTTCTTAATGTCCCTCCTAAACCTATTTTACAAGTTGAAGTACTTTTCTTTTTCACCCACAACTATACTTTACAGCTTTTTGGATACCTCAACACCAAGAAATACTTTTCAAAGACCATTTCAGAGCAAGTTACTTTCTTAATGTGCCTCCTAAACCCATTTTCCAACTTGAAGTACTTATCTTTTTCACCCACAACTATACTTTACAGCTTTTTGGTTACCTCAACACCAAGAAATACTTTTCAAAGACCATTTCAGAGCAAGTTACTTTCTTAATGTCCCTTCCTAAGCCCATTTTCCAACTTGAAGTACTTATCTTTTTCATCCACAACTATACTTTACAGCTTTTTGGATACCTCAACACCAAGAAATACTTTTCAAAGACCATTTCAGAGCAAGTTACTTTCTTAATGTCCCTCCTAAACCCATTTTCCAACTTCAAGTACTTATCTTTTTCACCCACAACTATACTTTACAGCTTTTTGGATACCTCAACACCAAGAAATACTTTTCAAAGACCATTTCAGAGCAAGTTACTTTCTTAATGTCCCTCTTAAGCCCATTTTCCAACTTCAAGTACTTATCTTTTTCACCCACAACTATACCTTACAGCTTTTTGGATACCTCAACACCAAGAAATACTTTTCAAAGACTATTTCAGAGCAAGTTACTTTCTTAATGTCCCTCCTAAACCCATTTTTCAACTTGAAGTACTTATCTTTTTCACCCACAACTATACTTTACAGCTTTTTGGATACCTCAACACCAAGAAACACTTTTCAAAGACCATTTCAGAGCAAGTTACTCTCTTAATGTCCCTCCTAAACCCATTTTCCAACTTGAAGTACTTATCTTTTTCATCCACAACTATACTTTACAGCTTTTTGGATACATCAACACCAAGAAATACTTTTCAAAGACCATTTCAGAGCAAGTTCCTTTCTTAATGTCCCTCCTAAACCCATTTTCCAACGTGAAGTACTTATCTTTTTCACCCACAACTATACTTTACAGCTTTTTGGATGCCTCAACACCAAGAAATACTTTTCAAAGACCATTTCAGAGCAAGTTACTTTCTTAATGTCCCTTCTAAACCCATTTTCCAACTTGAAGTACTTATCTTTTTCACCCACAACTATACTTTACAGCTTTTTGGATACCTTAACACCAAGAAATACTTTTCAAAGACGATTTCAGAGCAAGTTACTTTCTTAATATCCCTCCTAAACCCATTTTCCAAATTGAACTACTTATCTTTTTCACCCACAACTATACTTTACAGCTTTTTGGATACCTCAACACCAAGAAATACTTTTCAAAGACTATTTCAGAGCAAGTTACTTTCTTAATGTCCCTCCTAAACCCATTTTTCAACTTGAAGTACTTATCTTTTTCACCCACAACTATACTTTACAGCTTTTTGGTTACCTCAACACCAAGAAACACTTTTCAAAGACCATTTCAGAGCAAGTTACTCTCTTAATGTCCCTCCTAAACCCATTTTCCAACTTGAAGTACTTATCTTTTTCATCCACAACTATACTTTACATTTTTTGGATACATCAACACCAAGAAATACTTTTCAAAGACCATTTCAGAGCAAGTTCCTTTCTTAATGTCCCTCCTAAACCCATTTTCCAACTTGAAGTACTTATCTTTTTCACCCACAACTATACTTTACAGCTTTTTGGATGCCTCAACACCAAGAAATACTTTTCAAAGACCATTTCAGAGCAAGTTACTTTCTTAATGTCCCTTCTAAACCCATTTTCCAACTTGAAGTACTTATCTTTTTCACCCACAACTATACTTTACAGCTTTTTGGATACCTTAACACCAAGAAATACTTTTCAAAGACGATTTCAGAGCAAGTTACTTTCTTAATATCCCTCCTAAACCCATTTTCCAAATTGAACTACTTATCTTTTTCACCCACAACTATACTTTACAGCTTTTTGGATACCTCAACACCAAAAAATACTTTTCAAAGACCATTTCAGAGCAAGTTACTTTCTAAATGTCCCTCCTAAACCCATTTTCCAACTTGAAGTACTTATCTTTTTCACCCACAACTATACTTTACAGCTTTTTGGATACCTCAACACCAAGAAATACTTTTCAAAGACCATTTCAGAGCAAGTTACTTTCTTAATGTCCCTTCTAAACCCATTTGTCAACTTGAAGTACTTATCTTTTTCACCCACAACTATACTTTACAGCTTTTTGGATACCTCAACACCAAGAAATACTTTTCAAAGACCATTTCAGAGCAAGTTACTTTCTTAATGTCCCTCCTAAACCCATTTTCCAACTTGAAATACTTATCTTTTTCACCCACAACTATACTTTACAGCTTTTTGGATACCTTAACACCAAGAAATACTTTTCAAAGACCATTTCAGAGCAAGTTACTTTCTTAATGTCCCTCCTAAACCCATTTTCCAACTTGAAGTACTTATCTTTTTCACCCACAACTATACTTTACAGCTTTTTGGTTACCTCAACACCAAGAAATACTTTTCAAACACCATTTCATAGCAAGTTACTTTCTTAATGTCCCTCCTAAACCCATTTTCCAACTTGAAGTACTTATCTTTTTCATCCACAACTATACTTTACAGCTTTTTGGATACCTCAACACCAAGAAATACTTTTCAAAGACCATTTCAGAGCAAGTTCCTTTCTTAATGTCCCTCCTAAACCCATTTTCCAACATGAAGTACTTATCTTTTTCACCCACAAATATACTTTACAGCTTTTTGGATATCTCAACACCAAGAAATACTTTTCAAAGACCATTTCAGAGCAAGTTACTTTCTTAATGTCCCTTCTAAACCCATTTTCCAACTTGAAGTACTTATCTTTTTCACCCACAACTATACTTTACAGCTTTTTGGATACCTCAACACCAAGAAATACATTTCAAAGACCATTTCAGAGCAAGTTACTTTCTTAATGTCCCTCCTAAACCCATTTTCCAACTTGAAATACTTATCTTTTTCACCCACAACTATACTTTACAGCTTTTTGGACACCTCAACACCAAGAAATACTTTTCAAAGACCATTTCAGAGCAAGTTACTTTCTTAATGTCCCTCCTAAACCCATTTTCCAACTTGAAGTACTTATCTTTTTCACCCACAACTATACTTTACAGCTTTTTGGTTACCTCAACACCAAGAAATACTTTTCAAAGACCATTTCAGAGCCAGTTATTTTCTTAATGTCCCTCCTAAGCCCTTTTTCAACTTGAAGTACTTATCTTTTTCACCCACAACTATACTTTACAGCTTTTTGGATACCTCAACACCAAGAAATACTTTTCAAAGATCATTTCAGAGCAAGTTACTTTCTTAATGTCCCTCCTAAACCCATTTTCCAACTTGAAGTACTTATCTTTTTCACCCACAACTATACTTTACAGCTTTTTGGATACCTCATCACCAAGAAATACTCTTCAAAGACCATTTCAGAGCAAGTTATTTTCTTAATGTCCCTTATAAACCTATTTTCCAACTTGAAGTACTTATCTTTTTCACCCACAACTATACTTTACAGCTTTTTGGATACCTCAACACCAAGAAATACTTTTCAAAGACCATTTCAGAGCAAGTTACTTTCTTAATGTCCCTCCTAAACCCATTTTCCAACTTGAAGTACTTATCTTTTTCACCCACAACTATACTTTACAGCTTTTTGGATACCTCAACACCAAGAAATACTTTTCAAAGACCATTTCAGAGCAAGTTACTTTCTTAATGTCCCTCCTAAACCCATTTTCCAACTTGAAGTACTTATCTTTTTCACCCACAACTATACTTTACAGCTTTTTGGATACCTCAACACCAAGAAATACTTTTCAAAAGACTTTTCAGAGCAAGTTACTTTCTTAATGTCCCTCCTAAACCCATTTTCCAACTTGAGAAAAAATTTAAAGTTCTGTTCCAAATATTTCCCATGAAAAAGAAAAGTTCAACTTCGATTCTGAATTTTCTCAGTGAAAATGAAATAAGTTATTGATCAATTCTATTTTCTCAAAATATTATAAAATTTTCCACTTCAATTCAGATTTTTCTCAGAGATGAAAAAATTTAAAATATTGTTCCAAATTTTTCTTAGAAGATAGAAAAGTTCAAGTTCTAATCTCAATTTTACCAAAGAACATAATTCAATTCTAATTTCTCCAGAGAAAATAAAAAGCTTCCACTTCAGTTTTAAGTTCACCAAGACATAAAAAATTTAAAGTTCAGTTCAAAATTTTTACATAGAAGATAAGAAAAGTTTACTATGACTATGATTATTTTCCATGAAGATAAAAAGTTTCACTTTAATTCTAAATTTTCTTAAATTCAGTTCCGACTTTTCACATAGAGATGAAAAAATTTAAAGTTCTCTTCCAAATTTTTCTTAGAAGATAGAAAAGTTCAAGTTCAGAATTTTCTTAATGAAAATGAAATAAGTTATTGATCATTTCTATTTTTCCAAATAATATAAAAAGTTTCCACTTCAGTTCAGATTTTTCTCAAACAGATGAAAAGATTTAAAATACTGTTCCAAAATTTTCATAGAAGATAGAAAAGTTCAAGTTCTCCTCTGAATTTTACCAAAGAACATAATTCAATTCTAATTTCTCCAGAGAAAATAAAAAGCTTCCACATCAGTTTTAAGTTCACCAAGACATAAAAAATTTAAGTTCAGTTCTAAATTTTTCCATAGAAGATAGGAAAAGTTATACTATGACTATGATTATTTTCCATGAAGATAAAAAGTTTCACTTTAATTCTAAATTTTCTTAAATTCAGTTCCAACCTTTCTCAAAGAGATGAAAAAATTTAAAGTTCTGTTCCAAATATTTTCCCGGAAGAAGAAAAGTTCAACTTCGATTCTGAATTTTCTTAATGAAAATGAAATATGTTATCGATCAATTCTATTTTCCCGAAATAATAAAAAAATTTTGCACTTCAATCAATCAATCAATCAATCAATCAATCAATTTATTAATGCTAAAAAAAAACAAAAAAAACAATACAATTACAAACTTAAAATTTATACACGCCCAAGAAGCTAAGCTTGTAAAGGGCCAACAAAACAAATAAGATACTATTATAAAGCACATAAAAAAAAAAAAAAAAAAAAAAAAATGGATAAGAGACATTTATGAAAATAGGAGAATTAATAGGAGAAAATAGGAGAATTATTTGAAATATATTGAATGAAAAAAAAAGACATATAAATGTGGATGGAATACAAAAAAAAAGAAGAAAAAAGGGGGAAAATACTATACTGGAAATACCCAGCGAGAAAGTGCCTTTGCAGAAAGAGATAGAGGGACATCAGGAGGGATTGAGTTCCATAGTAAAATAGATTGTTAAACAGGAGACCTCTGACCTGCTGTCGATGATCGCTTAGGTAAAATGAACCTGCGATAAGAGCTACGTAAAAAAGATGAGTACCTACCTGAGCCTGACAGAAAGAAAAACTGCTGCAGAGATGGTGGAAGTGTACCTAGAAAAGCAGAATGTGCTAAATAAAGGTAACTCTTACCCACAATACGATCCAGCGGAGCTATTCCAGTATCATTATAAAGATCAGAGGAAGGGTAAAAACGAGGTAGAAGAAAAGTAGCCTTCACTGCCCTATTTTGGGCTCTTTGAAGTGAGCAGAGAAGAGATTTATTAGTACTACCCCAGACAGAACAGCAATAAGAAAGGTAAGGAAAAATAAAAGCATAATAAAGAGAAAGCATAACATCTGGGGGAAGAAATGAGTTAACCCTGTATAACATTGAAGATTGGCGGAGGACAAGGGAACGGGTATGAGTTATATGGGGTTTAAAAGAAAGAAAACAGTCAAGATACACACCAAGAAATTTCACTTTAGTAGCTTGCGGTATAATATCATTCCCATAAGTCAGGATGGTTGGTTCCCTTGCGTCTCTCATACGATAAGGGGTTCTAAAGTGTACAATGGCACTTTTTTGGCTGTTGAGAGTCATACCATTTGACCAGCACCAATCTTTTACTTTATCAAAAAGACCTTGAGCTAGGGAAATGGCAGATGGCAGGTCCACTGCAGCAATGAAAAAGTTACTGTCATCAGCAAAAAGTATAGGGTGCAGAAGGGGATGAAGACCATCAACAAGATCATTAATATAAATTAAAAACAAAAGTGGTCCAAGCACAGAGTCCTGTGGGACACCTTTCACAATAGGCAAGGAAGAGGAAGAAGTACCATTAACCGAAACATACTGAGATCTCCCTGAGAGGTAAGACCTAAACCATTCAAGTGGGACTCCATGCACTCCAAATGAAGATAATTTAGACAAAAGAACAGAGTGAACGACCATATCAAATGCCTTTGAAAAGTCAAGAAATAGACCCAAAACACACAAGCCCTTGTCAAGATTTAAACGCACAAACTCTGTTGCATCTGAAAGTGCATGCAAGGTAGAGAAACTGGGACGAAAGCCATACTGATGGTTAGTTATGAGAGAATTACCTGCAGTCGTATTAGTACTAAATACAAATGAAGAGAGTCTACAATACACTACTTTTTCAACAACCTTAGAAATTACAGGAAGGAGAGAAATAGGTCTATAGTTTGAAATTCGAGATGAATCAACTTTTTTAAACAAAGGTACAACATTAGCAACCTTAAATAAATGAGGAAAAACACCAGAAGAAAGAGAGAGGTTAGTTATGTGTGAGATGGGGTTAGAAACAAACTGACCAATTTTTTTAAGAACATTACAGCTCAAACCAAAACCATCAACTGAACGGCTACTTGAAAGCTGAGAAATAATGTTAGAAATTTCGGTATCACTGCATGGAAAAAGGAAAAATGACTTTTTTGCTAAGGGAAAACTACTTACTCTGCTGTAGGGTGGATTAGGAACTGAAGGAAGTGAGGTGAAATACGAATTGAAGGCGCTTGCTGAAGAATTCTTGTCCACGAAAGATCCATCAGCTTTCCTGTAGCGACAAGGGGGGACTGTTTGAGTTTCTTGCGGGAAAGAGCTTCATTAACTACAGTCCAAACCTTTCGCAAATTCCCCTTACACTCATCAATTCGACGCGAAAAATATAGCTTTTTGGCTGCACGTACTGAAGAAGTAAGCACATTTTTATAAAGTTTATACTTCAAAAGATCATCCTGTGTCTTACTTTTACATGCAGCCTTGAACAGAGACGCCTTCATATGTGTAGCATTGATCAGACCTCTAGACATCCATGGACATTTAGGTTTGGAATTCCTTGGCCTCTTTCTAAGAGGAAAATGCTTATCCAACAGAGCTCCCATACGACACAAAAATAAATTCGTTGCACAATCAACATCATTAGCTTCAAGAACACTAGACCAATCATTACTCTGAAGACTATGTATTAAATTAGAAATTTCTTTATCTGTGGAAGTTCTAAAAGAAGACTCACCCTGCTCATCCACAGCAATCTCAGTTTGAGGCACAAAAAGTGAAACATAAATAGGGAAGTGATCAGAAAGATCAGTGAAAACAAGACCAGAAGTAAACTTCAAATTAGAAGAATGAGAAATGAAAATATTGTCTATTAAAGTGGCAGAATTTCTAGTAGGGTCAACACGAGAAGGAAAAAAATTGAAGGAAGTAGACCAGCAGAAGAAAGCACATCAAAGAGATGGTCAAATTCATCACTTGATCCAATATTTAACATATTACAATTAAAATCTCCCAAAACACAAATACGTTTTTTAGAGAAAGACCACACACAAGAAAGTTGATCAAGCAAATCACAGAACTAATGTGTTGGAAAAGGAGGGGGCTTATAAAACAAACAAACAGTGTCACATGCAAACTGGCTTTTCAGATCAATAACAAGAGAATAAACTGTCCCACTATTTGACACTACTGATGTAAACAAGGATTCAAGGTCAGACCTTCTTCTAAACTCAATATCAGACTTTATAAATAAAGAAATACCTCCTGAGCACTTTGTTACCATTCTGGAGATATGGACAGCAACATAACCATGCATATCATAGGCTGTAAAATTTTCACCATCAGATAACCATGTTTCTGTTAAACCAATTACATCAAAAGGGCAAGAATTATCAGACCACAAATACGATTTCAGACTATCCCACTTATCTCTTATCCCACGCACATTCAAACAAAATACATTAAAGCTACTATTTAAAGACAGTGAGGGTATAATTTTATCACAATAATCAATGGTTGTGTGATAATTACAGCTAGAATTAACCATAGATTCAAGGAGAGGGTCAAGCGTGTGAGTCTCTTGTTTACCAGCCCTAATTGGTTGATCAAATATAACCGAATTAAGAATAGAAGAATTCAAAAGAAAAGAGAAATCACCCATAATTATCACAAATAATAAATATACACATAGAAATATAAGTGGGATGGCACAAATTATCCAAAGTATTGGACCAAAGTATAATGTGACACCAGTTGCTATTACATGAGCTGCAAGTGTGCTGGACTGATAAAAAAATAATAGAAGTTAGGCTACATGAAGGTGAGAGGATCACAAAAAGCATAATGAGATATCAGTAAAATGAAAGTAGAATCAAAGTATTGGCCCAATTTATAATGTGGGACCAGAAAATTATGTAAGCTGTAACTGACATGAAAAAAAAAAAAAAAAAAAAAAATATAATAGTAGTCAGCCTACCTGAAGGTGATAGGATCACAGACAAATATAAATGAATATCAATGGAATGACACATATTATTCCAAATATTAGCCCAAAGTATACTATGGGTAGTAAGAAATTATGAGAGCTGCATATATACTGACATGACAAAAATTTGATAGAATTCAGGGTACACAAGGGTGATAGCATCAAAAAATAAGATAAAGAAATATCAATGAGATGGCATATATTATTCAAAATATTGACCAAAAATATAATATGGGACCAGTCAAAATTATGCAAGTTGCATGTGTGCTGACATGAAAAAAATATGATAGAATTCAGGTTACAGGAAGGTGATAGGATCACTAACCCAGATAAGGAAATAATAGTGGCATGGCACATATTCATCAAAATATTGGCCCCAAGTATAATGTGGAACCAGTCAAGATTATATGAGCTGCAATTATGCTGAAATGACAAAAATATGAAAGAAATCAGCCTGCATAAAGGTGATAGGATCACAAACAAACATAAAAAAAAATAAATAAATAACAGTGGGATAACATATATGATTCATAATATTTGCCCAAAATGCAATATAGGACCAGTGAAAATTATATGAGCTGCAAATGTGCTGACATGACAAAAACATTATAGAAGCCAAGCTACATGATGGTGAAAGGATCATAAACAAACATAAAGAAAAATCAGTGGGAAGGCACATATTATTATAAGTATTAGCACAAACTATAATGTGTGACCAGTTGATATTATGGGGGTTACAAGTATAATGACACAACAAGAATATAATGTAAATCAGACAACATGAAGGTGACAGAATCACAAACAAACATAAAGAAATATTAGTGGGAAGGGACATATCATCCAAACTATTGGCACAAAGTGTAATATGGTACCAGTCTAAATTATGTGAGGACAGTAAAGAATAATAGAGGAATATTTTAAGAACAGCAAGTAAATCCCTACAGAAACAATGCAATATATTATAAGAAAATAAATCTAAATCCATCACTTTAATTTTTCTGCATTTGCAGCACATAAATCAATTTCACTCTGATTATTAAACTTAACCACTCTTCCAGATTGGGTTTTATACAGGATCTCACCTTTACTGGACCAAACATTACGTAAGCCAAGCTTTGACTTGGCATATGAAAGAAGTTGTAAGCGTGGTTTTGTAAGTGTCTCAGAAAATAGAATCCCTGATCCTTTCTAATCCTTCTTTTGTCTGAGAAGCAGTTGACGAACTCGTAAGTTGCAAAATTTAACAACTATGGGTCTGGGTTTTGCAGATGGTTTGCCAATTCTTTTGGCTGATACAACATCAGACTGAATAATTGGTATGCCAGGAAATTTCCCAGCACATAGTGACAGGAATTGACTTTCAGTGTTTTCAATGGAGAACTCCTCTTTCACCCTAAAGACAATAATTTGGTTGCTCAAAGCCTGCTGTTCAAAACGGTCATTTAATCTTGCCAGGTTGGACTGGATAGGCTGGAAAGAGTTTTTAAGGTCTATCATGGATGACTCTAAAGTAGCCAATGAAGATTCAACAGAAAATATGCGTCTGTTATAGCTTTCAAGAGTTTTATCCACTAGATTACTAAGATCTAGGTTGAGGCCAGGATACACCTCCTGCTTGATTGCATCCAGCTTATCTGAAGAGATAGTGACATTATGTTGCATGAATGTCTGTTCCTCTTTCATTTTAACCACTGCCTCATCTACCTGGGAAGAGATCTTAGCCAATATAAGGTCATCAAGTAACCCTTTCACTGAAGATTTAAGATTTTCAGGTTGTAGTGAATCTGCTAGCACTTTATGTTTGATTTTTATGCTATTTATGTGGTTAGTGAGCATGAGTAATTGCTCTGAAACAGATTCTGATCCAGAGAATTGGATTGAGCTGTCAGACCTTAGTTCACGAGGTGGCTTGAGTTGACTTTTCATTTCTTATCTGAAGTAAACAACAAAACAGGACCAGAATAAGCAGTGGTATAAGACAGTTTGGGTATAAGGCAGGATGTAGTCCACAATGAAGTAACAAATTTCAAATACCAAAGCAGGGGATTGTGAAATTTGAAGAATAGAAAGCAATCAGCAAAAAACATCAAGCATCAACAGTAGCAGTGGCATAAACCCAAGGATTGGTTACTGTAGTCAAATTACAAGTTAAAATTGGTATAGGTCTCACCTGATGAGTCCCGTCTTACACCCCAGGGGTGGGGGCTGCTATGTGTGCCTGCCTTTACCCACTGGTAAGCAGGCAGAACCAGTACTTCAGGAGGCTTAAAGTGTTGCTGGTTATGCCAGAAAACCTCAAATTCTGATCTGATCTGATACCCACGTCTTTCACCACGTCTTCAGTTCAGATTTTTCTCAAAGAGATGAAAAATTTAAAATACTTCCAAATTTTTCAAGGAAGATAGAAAAGTTCAAGTTCTCTTCTGAATTTTACCAACGAACACAATTCAATTCTAATTTCTCCAGAGAAAATAAAAAGCTTCCACTTCAGTTTTAAGTTCACCAAGACATAAAAAATTTAAAGTTCTGTTCTAAATTTTTCCGTAGAAGATAGGAAAAGTTATACTATGATTGTGATTATTTTCCATGAAGATAAAAAGTTTCACGTTAATTATAAATTTTCTTAAATTCAGTTCCGACTTTTCACATAGAGATGAAAAAAATTTAAAGTTCTGTTCCAAATTTTTCATAGAAGATTGGAAAAGTTAGACTTTGATCGTGAATATTCAAGTTCTCTTCTGAATTTTACCAAAGAACAAAATTCAATTCTAATTTCTCCAGAGAAAATAAAAAGCTTCCACTTCAGTTTTAAGTTCCCCATGACATAAAAAATTTAAAAGTTCAGTTCTAAATTTTTACATAGAAGATAGGAAAAGTTATACTATGATTGTGATTATTTCCTATGAAGATTAAAAGTTTCACTTCAATTTTAAATTTTCTCAAAGAAGTGAAGAAAAGTTCAACTTCGATTCTGAATTTTCTCAATGAAAATGAAACAAGTTATTGATCATTTCTATTTTCCCAAAATAATATAAAAATTTTCCACTTCAGTTCAGAGTTTTCTCAAACAGATGAAAAAATTTAAGATACTGTTCCAAATTTTCCATAGAAGATAGAAAAGTTCAAGTTCTCTTCTGAATTTTACCAAAAAACATAATTCAATTCTAATTTCTCCAGAGAAAATAAAAAGCTTCCACATCAGTTTTAAGTTCACCAAGACATAAAAAATTTAAAGTTCAGTTCTAAATTTTTCCATAGAAGATAGGAAAAGTTATACTATGATTGTGATTATTTTCCATGAAGATAAAAAGTTTCATTTTAATTCTAAATTTTCTTAAATTCAATTCCAACCTTTCTCAAAGAGATGAAAATATTTAAAGTTCTGTTCCAAATATTTTCCCGGAAAAAAAAGTTCAACTTCGATTCTGAATTTTCTCAATGAAAATGAAATAAGTTATTGATCAATTCTATTTTCCTAAAATAATATAAAATTTTCCACTTCAATTCAGATTTTTCTCAAAGAGATGACAAAATTTAAAATATTGTTCAAAATTTTTCATTGAAGATAGAAAAAGTTATACTTTGATTGTGAATATTCTTCATGAAGATATGGAGCTCCACTTTAATTCTAAGTTTTCTCGAAGAAGTGCAAAATGTATAAGTTCTCCTCTGAATTTTCTTAGAGAGGAGAAAAAAAAAAGTTAGCTCAATTCTGAAATTTACCAATGAAAATGAAAAAGCTTCCATTTCACTTCATAATTTCTCAAAGACATAAAAATTTAAAGTTCAATTCTAAATTTTTCCATAGAAGATAGGAATGGCTATACTATGATTGTGATTATTTACCATGAAGATAAAAAGTTTCACTCTATTTCTAATTTTTCTTAAATTCAGTTCATTCATCTAACCACCAAAAACAATAGGTTAGGTTAGGTATAAATAAATATTAATAAATAATTAGAAACATTTCTCCATGTTTAAGTTAGGCTAAATTAGGTTAACTTATCATGAGCGCTCATGATAAGCTAACCTAACCTAACTTAAACATGGTAGAAATATTAAATTGGGTTAGGTTAGGCTAGATTAAGTTAGGTCAGGTTAAGTTAAGTTAGGTTAGGTTAGGTTAGCCTACGTACGCGCGCGTACGTAGGCTAACCTAACCTAACCTAACTTTTTATTTTCTCTGGAGAAATTAGAATTGAATTGTGTTCTTTGGTAAAATTCAGAAGAGAACTTGAATATTCACGATCAAAGTATAACTTTTCCAATCTTCTATGAAAAATTTGGAACAGAACTTTAAATTTTTTTCATCTCTATGTGAAAAGTCGGAACTTAATTTTAGAAAATTTAGAATTAAAGTGAAACTTTTTATCTTCATGGAAAATAATCACAATCATAGTATAACTTTTCCTATCTTCTACGGAAAAATTTAGAACAGAACTTTAAATTTTTTATGTCTTGGTGAACTTAAGACTGAAGTGGAAGCTTTTTATTTTCTCTGGAGAAATTAGAATTGAATTGTGTTTGTTGGTAAAATTCAGAAGAGAACTTGAACTTTTCTATCTTCTATGAAAAATTTGGAAGTATTTCAAATTTTTCATCTCTTTGAGAAAAATCTGAACTGAAGTGGAAAATTTTTATATTATTTTGGGAAAATAGAATTGATCGGTAACATATTTCATTTTCATTAAGAAAATTCAGAATCGAAGTTGAACTTTTCTTCTTCCGGGAAAATATTTCGAACAGAACTTTAAATTTTTTCATCTCTTTGAGAAAGGTTGGAACTGAATTTAAGAAAATTTAGAATTAAAGTGAAACTTTTTATCTTCATTGAAAATAGTCACAATCATAGTATAACTTTTCCTATCTTCTATGGAAAAATTTAGAACAGACCTTAAATTTTTTATGTCTTGGTGAACTTAAAACTGATGTGGAAGCTTTTTATTTTCTCTGGAGAAATTAGAATTGAATTATGATCTTTGGTAAAATTCAGAGGAGAACTTGAACTTTTCGATCTTCTATGAAAAATTTAAAAGTATTTTAAATTTTTTCATCTGTTTGAGAAAAATCTGAACTGAAGTGGAAACTTTTTATATTATTTGGAAAACTAGAATTGATCAATAACTTATTTCATTTTCATTAAGAAAATTCTGAACTTGAACTCTTCTATCTTCTAAGAAAAATTTGGAAGAGAATTTTAAATTTTTTCATCTCTATGTGAAAAGTCGGAACTGAATTTAAGAAAATTTAGAATTAAAGTGAAACTTTTTGTCTTCATGGAAAATAATCATAGTCATAGTATAACTTTTCCTATCTTCTATGTAAAAATTTAGAACTGAACTTTAAATTTTTTATGTCTTGGTGAACTTAAAACTGAAGTGGAAGCTTTTTATTTTCTCTGGAGAAATTAGAATTGAATTATGTTCTTTGGTAAAATTCAGATTAGAACTTGAACTTTTCTATCTTCTAAGAAAAATTTGGAACAATATTTAAAATTTTTTCATCTCTTTGAGAAAAATCTGAATTGAAGTGGAAAATTTTATAATATTTTGAAAAAATAGAATTGATCAATAACTTATTTCATTTTCACTGAGAAAATTCAGAATCGAAGTTGAACTTTTCTTCTTCCGGGGAAATATTTGGAACAGAACTTTAAATTTTTTCTTAAGTTGGAAAATGGGTTTAGGAGGGACATTAAGAAATTAACTTGCTCTGAAATGTCTTTTGAAAAGTATTTCTTGGTGTTGAGGTATCCAAAAAGCTGTAAAGTATAGTTGTGGGTGAAAAAGATAAGTACTTCAAGTTGGAAAATGGGTTTAGGAGGGACATTAAGAAAGTAACTTGCTCTGAAATGGTCTTTGAAAAGTATTTCTTGGTGTTGAGGTATCCAAAAGGCTGTAAAGTATAGTTGTGGGTGAAAAAGATAAGTACTTCAAGTTGGAAAATGGGTTTAGGAGGGACATTAAGAAAGTAACTTGCTCTGAAATGGTCTTTGAAAAGTATTTCTTGGTGTTGAAGTATCCAACAAGCTGTAAAGTATAGTTGTGGGTGAAAAAGATAAGTACTTCAAGTTGGAAAATAGGTTTAGAAGGGGCATTAAGAAAGTAACTTGCTCTGAAATGGTCTTTGAAGAATATTTCTTGGTGTTGAGGTATCCAAAAAGCTGTAAAGTATAGTTGTGGGTGAAAAAGATAAGTACTTCAAGTTGGAAAATGGGTTTAGGAGGGACATTAAGAAAGTAACTTGCTCTGAAATGATCTTTGAAAAGTATTTCTTGGTGTTGAGGTATCCAAAAAGCTGTAAAGTATAGTTGTGGGTGAAAAAGATAAGTACTTCAAGTTGAATAATGGGTTTAGGAGGGACATTAAGAAAGTAACTTGCTCTGAAATGGTCTTTGAAAAGTATTTCTTGGTGTTGAGGTAACCAAAAAGCTGTAAAGTATAGTTGTGGGTGAAAAAGATAAGTACTTCAAGTTGAATAATGGGTTTAGGAGGGACATTAAGAAAGTAACTTGCTCTGAAATGGTCTTTGAAAAGTATTTCTTGTTGTTGAGGTAACCAAAAAGCTGTAAAGTATAGTTGTGGGTGAAAAAGATATGTACTTCAAGTTGAATAATTGGTTTAGGAGGGACATTAAGAAAGTAACTTGATCTGAAATGGTCTTTGAAAAGTATTTGTTGGTGTTGAGGTATCCAAAAAGCTGTAAAGTATAGTTGTGGGTGAAAAAGATAAGTACTTCATGTTGGAAAATGGGTTTAGGAGGGACATTAAGAAAGGAACTTCCTCTGAAATGGTCTTTGAAAAGTATTTCTTGGTGTTGAGGTATCCAAAAAGCTGTAAAGTATAGTTGTGGATGAAAAAGATAAGTACTTCAAGTTGGAAAATGGGTTTAGGAGGGACATTAAGAAAGTAACTTGCTCTGAAATGGTCTTTGAAAAGTATTTCTTGGTGTTGAGGTAACCAAAAAGCTGTAAAGTATAGTTGTGGGTGAAAAAGATAAGTACTTCAAGTTGAAAAATGGGTTTAGGAGGGACATTAAGAAAGTAACTTGCAATGAAATGGTCTTTGAAAAGTATTTCTTGGTGTTGAGGTAACCAAAAAATTGTAAAGTATAGTTGTGGGTGAAAAAGATAAGTACTTCAAGTTGGAAAATGGGTTTAGGAGGGACATTAAGAAAGTAACTTGCTCTGAAATGGTCTTTGAAAAGTATTTCTTGGTGTTGAGGTATCCAAAAAGCTGTAAAGTATAGTTGTGGGTGAAAAAGATAAGTACTTCAAGTTGGAAAATGGGTTTAGGAGGGACATTAAGAAAGTAACTTGCTCTGAAATGGTCTTTGAAAAGTATTTATTGGTGTTGAGGTATCCAAAAAGCTGTAAAGTATAGTTGTGGGTGAAAAAGATAAGTACTTCAAGTTGGAAAATGGGTTTAGAAGGGACATTAAGAAAGTAACTTGCTCTGAAATGGTCTTTGAAAAGTATTTCTTGGTTTTGAGGTATCCAAAAAGATGTAAAGTATAGTTGTGGGTGAAAAAGATAAGTACTTCATGTTGGAAAATGGGTTTAGGAGGGACATTAAGAAAGGAACTTGCTCTGAAATGGTCTTTGAAAAGTATTTCTTGGTGTTGAGGTATCCAAAAAGCTATAAAGTATGGTTGTGGATGAAAAAGATAAGTACTTCAAGTTGGAAAATGGGTTTAGGAGGGACATTAAGAAAGTAACTTGCTCTGAAATGGTCTTTGTAAAGTATTTCTTGGTGTTGAGGTAACCAAAAAGCTTTAAAGTATAGTTGTGGGTGAAAAAGATAAGTACTTCAAGTTGAAAAATGGGCTTAGGAGGGACATTAAGAAAGTAACTTGCAATGAAATGGTCTTTGAAAAGTATTTCTTGGTGTTGAGGTAACCAAAAAGCTGTAAAGTATAGTTGTGGGTGAAAAAGATAAGTACTTCAAGTTGGAAAATGGGTTTAGGAGGGACATTAAGAAAGTAACTTGCTCTGAAATGGTCTTTGAAAAGTATTTCTTGGTGTTGAGGTATCCAAAAAGCTGTAAAGTATAGTTGTGGGTGAAAAAGATAAGTAATTCAAGTTGGAAAATGGGTTTAGGAGGGACATTAAGAAAGTAACTTGCTCTGAAATGGTCTTTGAAACATATTTCTTGGTGTTGAGGTATCCAAAAAGCTGTAAAGTATAGTTGTGGGTGAAAAAGATAAGTACTTCAAGTTGGAAAATGGGTTTAGGAGGGACATTAAGAAGTAACTTGCTCTGAAATGGTCTTTGAAAAGTATTTCTTGGCGTTGAGGTATCCAAAAAGCCGTAAAGTAAAGTTGTGGGTGAAAAAGATAAGTACTTCAAGTTGGAAAATGGGTTTAGAATAAGCAGTGGTATAAGACAGTTTGGGTATAAGGCAGGATGTAGTCCACAATGAAGTAACAAATTTCAAATACCAAAGCAGGGGATTGTGAAATTTGAAGAATAGAAAGCAATCAGCAAAAAACATCAAGCATCAACAGTAGCAGTGGCATAAACCCAAGGATTGGTTACTGTAGTCAAATTACAAGTTAAAATTGGTATAGGTCTCACCTGATGAGTCCCGTCTTACACCCCAGGGGTGGGGGCTGCTATGTGTGCCTGCCTTTACCCACTGGTAAGCAGGCAGAACCAGTACTTCAGGAGGCTTAAAGTGTTGCTGGTTATGCCAGAAAACCTCAAATTCTGATCTGATCTGATACCCACGTCTTTCACCACGTCTTCAGTTCAGATTTTTCTCAAAGAGATGAAAAATTTAAAATACTTCCAAATTTTTCAAGGAAGATAGAAAAGTTCAAGTTCTCTTCTGAATTTTACCAACGAACACAATTCAATTCTAATTTCTCCAGAGAAAATAAAAAGCTTCCACTTCAGTTTTAAGTTCACCAAGACATAAAAAATTTAAAGTTCTGTTCTAAATTTTTCCGTAGAAGATAGGAAAAGTTATACTATGATTGTGATTATTTTCCATGAAGATAAAAAGTTTCACGTTAATTATAAATTTTCTTAAATTCAGTTCCGACTTTTCACATAGAGATGAAAAAAATTTAAAGTTCTGTTCCAAATTTTTCATAGAAGATTGGAAAAGTTAGACTTTGATCGTGAATATTCAAGTTCTCTTCTGAATTTTACCAAAGAACAAAATTCAATTCTAATTTCTCCAGAGAAAATAAAAAGCTTCCACTTCAGTTTTAAGTTCCCCATGACATAAAAAATTTAAAAGTTCAGTTCTAAATTTTTACATAGAAGATAGGAAAAGTTATACTATGATTGTGATTATTTCCTATGAAGATTAAAAGTTTCACTTCAATTTTAAATTTTCTCAAAGAAGTGAAGAAAAGTTCAACTTCGATTCTGAATTTTCTCAATGAAAATGAAACAAGTTATTGATCATTTCTATTTTCCCAAAATAATATAAAAATTTTCCACTTCAGTTCAGAGTTTTCTCAAACAGATGAAAAAATTTAAGATACTGTTCCAAATTTTCCATAGAAGATAGAAAAGTTCAAGTTCTCTTCTGAATTTTACCAAAAAACATAATTCAATTCTAATTTCTCCAGAGAAAATAAAAAGCTTCCACTTCAGTTTTAAGTTCACCAAGACATAAAAAATTTAAAGTTCAGTTCTAAATTTTTCCATAGAAGATAGGAAAAGTTATACTATGATTGTGATTATTTTCCATGAAGATAAAAAGTTTCATTTTAATTCTAAATTTTCTTAAATTCAATTCCAACCTTTCTCAAAGAGATGAAAATATTTAAAGTTCTGTTCCAAATATTTTCCCGGAAAAAAAAGTTCAACTTCGATTCTGAATTTTCTCAATGAAAATGAAATAAGTTATTGATCAATTCTATTTTCCTAAAATAATATAAAATTTTCCACTTCAATTCAGATTTTTCTCAAAGAGATGACAAAATTTAAAATATTGTTCAAAATTTTTCATTGAAGATAGAAAAAGTTATACTTTGATTGTGAATATTCTTCATGAAGATATGGAGCTCCACTTTAATTCTAAGTTTTCTCGAAGAAGTGCAAAATGTATAAGTTCTCCTCTGAATTTTCTTAGAGAGGAGAAAAAAAAAGTTAGCTCAATTCTGAAATTTACCAATGAAAATGAAAAAGCTTCCATTTCACTTCATAATTTCTCAAAGACATAAAAATTTAAAGTTCAATTCTAAATTTTTCCATAGAAGATAGGAATGGCTATACTATGATTGTGATTATTTACCATGAAGATAAAAAGTTTCACTCTATTTCTAATTTTTCTTAAATTCAGTTCATTCATCTAACCACCAAAACAATAGGTTAGGTTAGGTATAAATAAATATTAATAAATAATTAGAAACATTTCTCCATGTTTAAGTTAGGCTAAATTAGGTTTACTTATCATGAGCGCTCATGATAAGCTAACCTAACCTAACTTAAACATGGTAGAAATATTAAATTGGGTTAGGTTAGGCTAGATTAAGTTAGGTCAGGTTAAGTTAAGTTAGGTTAGGTTAGGTTAGCCTACGTACGCGCGCGTACGTAGGCTAACCTAACCTAACCTAACTTTTTATTTTCTCTGGAGAAATTAGAATTGAATTGTGTTCTTTGGTAAAATTCAGAAGAGAACTTGAATATTCACGATCAAAGTATAACTTTTCCAATCTTCTATGAAAAATTTGGAACAGAACTTTAAATTTTTTTCATCTCTATGTGAAAAGTCGGAACTTAATTTTAGAAAATTTAGAATTAAAGTGAAACTTTTTATCTTCATGGAAAATAATCACAATCATAGTATAACTTTTCCTATCTTCTACGGAAAATTTAGAACAGAACTTTAAATTTTTTATGTCTTGGTGAACTTAAGACTGAAGTGGAAGCTTTTTATTTTCTCTGGAGAAATTAGAATTGAATTGTGTTTGTTGGTAAAATTCAGAAGAGAACTTGAACTTTTCTATCTTCTATGAAAAATTTGGAAGTATTTCAAATTTTTCATCTCTTTGAGAAAAATCTGAACTGAAGTGGAAAATTTTTATATTATTTTGGGAAAATAGAATTGATCGGTAACATATTTCATTTTCATTAAGAAAATTCAGAATCGAAGTTGAACTTTTCTTCTTCCGGGAAAATATTTCGAACAGAACTTTAAATTTTTTCATCTCTTTGAGAAAGGTTGGAACTGAATTTAAGAAAATTTAGAATTAAAGTGAAACTTTTTATCTTCATTGAAAATAGTCACAATCATAGTATAACTTTTCCTATCTTCTATGGAAAAATTTAGAACTGACCTTAAATTTTTTATGTCTTGGTGAACTTAAAACTGATGTGGAAGCTTTTTATTTTCTCTGGAGAAATTAGAATTGAATTATGATCTTTGGTAAAATTCAGAGGAGAACTTGAACTTTTCGATCTTCTATGAAAAATTTAAAAGTATTTTAAATTTTTTCATCTGTTTGAGAAAAATCTGAACTGAAGTGGAAACTTTTTATATTATTTGGAAAACTAGAGTTGATCAATAACTTATTTCATTTTCATTAAGAAAATTCTGAACTTGAACTCTTCTATCTTCTAAGAAAAATTTGGAAGAGAATTTTAAATTTTTTCATCTCTATGTGAAAAGTCGGAACTGAATTTAAGAAAATTTAGAATTAAAGTGAAACTTTTTGTCTTCATGGAAAATAATCATAGTCATAGTATAACTTTTCCTATCTTCTATGTAAAAATTTAGAACTGAACTTTAAATTTTTTATGTCTTGGTGAACTTAAAACTGAAGTGGAAGCTTTTTATTTTCTCTGGAGAAATTAGAATTGAATTATGTTCTTTGGTAAAATTCAGATTAGAACTTGAACTTTTCTATCTTCTAAGAAAAATTTGGAACAATATTTAAAATTTTTTCATCTCTTTGAGAAAAATCTGAATTGAAGTGGAAAATTTTATAATATTTTGAAAAAATAGAATTGATCAATAACTTATTTCATTTTCACTGAGAAAATTCAGAATCGAAGTTGAACTTTTCTTCTTCCGGGGAAATATTTGGAACAGAACTTTAAATTTTTTCTTAAGTTGGAAAATGGGTTTAGGAGGGACATTAAGAAATTAACTTGCTCTGAAATGTCTTTTGAAAAGTATTTCTTGGTGTCGAGGTATCCAAAAAGCTGTAAAGTATAGTTGTGGGTGAAAAAGATAAGTACTTCAAGTTGGAAAATGGGTTTAGGAGGGACATTAAGAAAGTAACTTGCTCTGAAATGGTCTTTGAAAAGTATTTCTTGGTGTTGAGGTATCCAAAAAGCTGTAAAGTATAGTTGTGGGTGAAAAAGATAAGTACTTCAAGTTGGAAAATGGGTTTAGGAGGGACATTAAGAAAGTAACTTGCTCTGAAATGGTCTTTGAAAAGTATTTCTTGGTGTTGAAGTATCCAACAAGCTGTAAAGTATAGTTGTGGGTGAAAAAGATAAGTACTTCAAGTTGGAAAATAGGTTTAGAAGGGGCATTAAGAAAGTAACTTGCTCTGAAATGGTCTTTGAAGAATATTTCTTGGTGTTGAGGTATCCAAAAAGCTGTAAAGTATAGTTGTGGGTGAAAAAGATAAGTACTTCAAGTTGGAAAATGGGTTTAGGAGGGACATTAAGAAAGTAACTTGCTCTGAAATGATCTTTGAAAAGTATTTCTTGGTGTTGAGGTATCCAAAAAGCTGTAAAGTATAGTTGTGGGTGAAAAAGATAAGTACTTCAAGTTGAATAATGGGTTTAGGAGGGACATTAAGAAAGTAACTTGCTCTGAAATGGTCTTTGAAAAGTATTTCTTGGTGTTGAGGTAACCAAAAAGCTGTAAAGTATAGTTGTGGGTGAAAAAGATAAGTACTTCAAGTTGAATAATGGGTTTAGGAGGGACATTAAGAAAGTAACTTGCTCTGAAATGGTCTTTGAAAAGTATTTCTTGGTGTTGAGGTAACCAAAAAGCTGTAAAGTATAGTTGTGGGTGAAAAAGATATGTACTTCAAGTTGAATAATTGGTTTAGGAGGGACATTAAGAAAGTAACTTGATCTGAAATGGTCTTTGAAAAGTATTTCTTGGTGTTGAGGTATCCAAAAAGCTGTAAAGTATAGTTGTGGGTGAAAAAGATAAGTACTTCATGTTGGAAAATGGGTTTAGGAGGGACATTAAGAAAGGAACTTCCTCTGAAATGGTCTTTGAAAAGTATTTCTTGGTGTTGAGGTATCCAAAAAGCTGTAAAGTATAGTTGTGGATGAAAAAGATAAGTACTTCAAGTTGGAAAATGGGTTTAGGAGGGACATTAAGAAAGTAACTTGCTCTGAAATGGTCTTTGAAAAGTATTTCTTGGTGTTGAGGTAACCAAAAAGCTGTAAAGTATAGTTGTGGGTGAAAAAGATAAGTACTTCAAGTTGAAAAATGGGTTTAGGAGGGACATTAAGAAAGTAACTTGCAATGAAATGGTCTTTGAAAAGTATTTCTTGGTGTTGAGGTAACCAAAAATTGTAAAGTATAGTTGTGGGTGAAAAAGATAAGTACTTCAAGTTGGAAAATGGGTTTAGGAGGGACATTAAGAAAGTAACTTGCTCTGAAATGGTCTTTGAAAAGTATTTCTTGGTGTTGAGGTATCCAAAAAGCTGTAAAGTATAGTTGTGGGTGAAAAAGATAAGTACTTCAAGTTGGAAAATGGGTTTAGGAGGGACATTAAGAAAGTAACTTGCTCTGAAATGGTCTTTGAAAAGTATTTATTGGTGTTGAGGTATCCAAAAAGCTGTAAAGTATAGTTGTGGGTGAAAAAGATAAGTACTTCAAGTTGGAAAATGGGCTTAGAAGGGACATTAAGAAAGTAACTTGCTCTGAAATGGTCTTTGAAAAGTATTTCTTGGTTTTGAGGTATCCAAAAAGATGTAAAGTATAGTTGTGGGTGAAAAAGATAAGTACTTCATGTTGGAAAATGGGTTTAGGAGGGACATTAAGAAAGGAACTTGCTCTGAAATGGTCTTTGAAAAGTATTTCTTGGTGTTGAGGTATCCAAAAAGCTATAAAGTATGGTTGTGGATGAAAAGATAAGTACTTCAAGTTGGAAAATGGGTTTAGGAGGGACATTAAGAAAGTAACTTGCTCTGAAATGGTCTTTGTAAAGTATTTCTTGGTGTTGAGGTAACCAAAAAGCTTTAAAGTATAGTTGTGGGTGAAAAAGATAAGTACTTCAAGTTGAAAAATGGGCTTAGGAGGGACATTAAGAAAGTAACTTGCAATGAAATGGTCTGTTGAACAGTATTTCTTGGTGTTTTTTTTTCGAGTGTAACCAAAACAGCTGTAAATTGCTACGTAGTTGTGCAGTCGATGAAAAAACAAAAAAAAAAAGATAAGTACTTCAAGTTTGGAAAATGGGCTTATAGGAGGGACCATGTAAGAAAGAAACGTGCACTGAAAGGGTCTTGAAAGTACTGTCTTGGTGGTGAGGTAACCAAAAACAAGCTGTAACTTAAAGTATAGTGGTGGGTGAAAAAGATAAGTACTTCAAGTTGGAAAATGGGTTTAGGAGGGACATTAAGAAAGTAACTTGCTCTGAAATGGTCTTTGAAAAGTATTTCTTGGTGTTGAGGTATCCAAAAAGCTGTAAAGTATAGTTGTGGGTGAAAAAGATAAGTACTTCAAGTTGGAAAATGGGTTTAGGAGGGACATTAAGAAAGTAACTTGCTCTGAAATGGTCTTTGAAAAGTATTTCTTGGTGTTGAGGTATCCAAAAAGCTGTAAAGTATAGTTGTGGGTGAAAAAGATAAGTAATTCAAGTTGGAAAATGGGTTTAGGAGGGACATTAAGAAAGTAACTTGCTCTGAAATGGTCTTTGAAACATATTTCTTGGTGTTGAGGTATCCAAAAAGCTGTAAAGTATAGTTGTGGGTGAAAAAGATAAGTACTTCAAGTTGGAAAATGGGTTTAGGAGGGACATTAAGAAAGTAACTTGCTCTGAAATGGTCTTTGAAAAGTATTTCTTGGCGTTGAGGTATCCAAAAAGCCGTAAAGTAAAGTTGTGGGTGAAAAAGATAAGTACTTCAAGTTGGAAAATGGGTTTAGAAGGGACATTAAGAAAGTAACTTGCTCTGAAATGGTCTTTGAAAAGTATTTCTTGGTGTTGAGGTATCCAAAAAGCTGTAAAGTATAGTTGTGGATGAAAAAGATAAGTACTTCAAGTTGGAAAATGGGTTTAGGAGGGATATTAAGAAAGTAACTTGCTCTGAAATGGTCTTTGAAAAGTATTTCTTGGTGTTGAGGTAACCAAAAAGCTGTAAAGTATAGTTGTGGGTGAAAAAGATAAGTACTTCAAGTTGGAAAATGGGTTTAGGAGGGACATTAAGAAAGTAACTTGCTCTGAAATGGTCTTTGAAAAGTATTTCTTGGTATTGAGGTATCCAAAAAGCTGTAAAGTATAGTTGTGGGTGAAAAAGATAAAAACTTCAAGTTGGAAAATAGGTTTAGGAGGGACATTAAGAAAGTAACTTGCTCTGAAATGGTCTTTGAAAAGTATTTCTTGGTGTTGAGGCATCCAAAAAGCCGTAAAGTATAGTTGTGGGTGAAAAAGTAAGTACTTCATGTTGGAAAATGGGTTTAGGAGGGACATTAAAAAAGTAACTTGCTCTGAAATGGTCTTTGAAAAGTATTTTTTGGTGTTGAGGTATCCAAAAAGCTGTAAAGTATAGTTGTGGATGAAAAAGATAAGTACTTCAAGTTGGAAAATGGGTTTAGGAGGGACATTAAGAAAGTAACTTGCTCTGAAATGGTCTTTGAAAAGTATTTCTTGGTGTTGAGGTAACCAAAAAGCTGTAAAGTATAGTTGTGGGTGAAAAAGATAAGTACTTCAAGTTGAAAAATGGGTTTAGGAGGGACATTAAGAAAGTAACTTGCAATGAAATGGTCTTTGAAAAGTATTTCTTGGTGTTGAGGTAACCAAAAAGCTGTAAAGTATAGTTGTGGGTGAAAAGATAAGTACTTCAAGTTGGAAAATGGGTTTAGGAGGGACATTAAGAAAGTAACTTGCTCTGAAATGGTCTTTGAAAAGTATTTCTTGGTGTTGAGGTATCCAAAAAGCTGTAAAGTATAGTTGTGGGTGAAAAAGATAAGTACTTCAAGTTGGAAAATGGGTTTAGGAGGGACATTAAGAAAGTAACTTGCTCTGAAATGGTCTTTGAAAAGTATTTCTTGGTGTTGAGGTATCCAAAAAGCTGTAAAGTATAGTTGTGGGTGAAAAAGATAAGTACTTCAAGTTGGAAAATGGGTTTAGAAGGGACATTAAGAAAGTAACTTGCTCTGAAATGGTCTTTGAAAAGTATTTCTTGGTTTTGAGGTATCCAAAAAGATGTAAAGTATAGTTGTGGGTGAAAAAGATAAGTACTTCATGTTGGAAAATGGGTTTAGGAGGGACATTAAGAAAGGAACTTGCTCTGAAATGGTCTTTGAAAAGTATTTCTTGGTGTTGAGGTATCCAAAAAGCTATAAAGTATGGTTGTGGATGAAAAAGATAAGTACTTCAAGTTGGAAAATGGGTTTAGGAGGGACATTAAGAAAGTAACTTGCTCTGAAATGGTCTTTGTAAAGTATTTCTTGGTGTTGAGGTAACCAAAAAGCTTTAAAGTATAGTTGTGGGTGAAAAAGATAAGTACTTCAAGTTGAAAAATGGGCTTAGGAGGGACATTAAGAAAGTAACTTGCAATGAAATGGTCTTTGAAAAGTATTTCTTGGTGTTGAGGTAACCAAAAAGCTGTAAAGTATAGTTGTGGGTGAAAAAGATAAGTACTTCAAGTTGGAAAATGGGTTTAGGAGGGACATTAAGAAAGTAACTTGCTCTGAAATGGTCTTTGAAAAGTATTTCTTGGTGTTGAGGTATCCAAAAAGCTGTAAAGTATAGTTGTGGGTGAAAAAGATAAGTACTTCAAGTTGGAAAATGGGTTTAGGAGGGACATTAAGAAAGTAACTTGCTCTGAAATGGTCTTTGAAAAGTATTTCTTGGTGTTGAGGTATCCAAAAAGCTGTAAAGTATAGTTGTGGGTGAAAAAGATAAGTAATTCAAGTTGGAAAATGGGTTTAGGAGGGACATTAAGAAAGTAACTTGCTCTGAAATGGTCTTTGAAACATATTTCTTGGTGTTGAGGTATCCAAAAAGCTGTAAAGTATAGTTGTGGGTGAAAAAGATAAGTACTTCAAGTTGGAAAATGGGTTTAGGAGGGACATTAAGAAAGTAACTTGCTCTGAAATGGTCTTTGAAAAGTATTTCTTGGCGTTGAGGTATCCAAAAAGCCGTAAAGTAAAGTTGTGGGTGAAAAAGATAAGTACTTCAAGTTGGAAAATGGGTTTAGAAGGGACATTAAGAAAGTAACTTGCTCTGAAATGGTCTTTGAAAAGTATTTCTTGGTGTTGAGGTATCCAAAAAGCTGTAAAGTATAGTTGTGGATGAAAAAGATAAGTACTTCAAGTTGGAAAATGGGTTTAGGAGGGATATTAAGAAAGTAACTTGCTCTGAAATGGTCTTTGAAAAGTATTTCTTGGTGTTGAGGTAACCAAAAAGCTGTAAAGTATAGTTGTGGGTGAAAAAGATAAGTACTTCAAGTTGGAAAATGGGTTTAGGAGGGACATTAAGAAAGTAACTTGCTCTGAAATGGTCTTTGAAAAGTATTTCTTGGTATTGAGGTATCCAAAAAGCTGTAAAGTATAGTTGTGGGTGAAAAGATAAAAACTTCAAGTTGGAAAATAGGTTTAGGAGGGACATTAAGAAAGTAACTTGCTCTGAAATGGTCTTTGAAAAGTATTTCTTGGTGTTGAGGCATCCAAAAAGCCGTAAAGTATAGTTGTGGGTGAAAAAGTAAGTACTTCATGTTGGAAAATGGGTTTAGGAGGGACATTAAAAAAGTAACTTGCTCTGAAATGGTCTTTGAAAAGTATTTTTTGGTGTTGAGGTAACCAAAAAGCTGTAAAGTATAGTTTTGGGTGAAAAAGATAAGTACTTCAAGTTGGAAAATAGGTTTAGGAGGGACATTAAGAAAGTAACTTGCTCTGAAATGGTCTTTGAAAAGTATTTCTTGGTGTTGAGGTATCCAAAAAGCTGTAAAGTATAGTTGTGGGTGAAAAAGATAAGTAATTCAAGTTGGAAAATGGGTTTAGGAAGGGACATTAAGAAAGTAACTTGCTCTGAAATGGTCTTTGAAAAGTATTTCTTGGCGTTGAGGTATCAAAAAAGCTGTAAAGTATAGTTGTGGGTGAAAAAGATAAGTACTTCAAGTTGGAAAATGGGTTTAGGAGGGACATTAAAAAGTAACTTGCTCTGAAATGAACTTTGAAAAGTATTTCTTGGTGTTGAGGTATCCAAAAAGCTGTAAAGTATAGTTGTGGGTGAAAAAGATAAGTACTTCAAGTTGGAAAATGTGTTTAGGAGGGACATTAAGAAAGTAACTTGCTCTGAAATGGTCTTTGAAAAGTATTTCTTGGTGTTGAGGTATCCAAAGAGCTGTAAAGTATAGTTGTGGGTGAAAAAGATAAGTACTTCAACTTGTAAAATAGGTTTAGGAGGAACATTAAGAAAGTAACTTGCTCTGAAATGGTCTTTGAAACATATTTCTTGGTGTTGAGGTATCCAAAAAGCTGTAAAGTATAGTTGTGGGTGAAAAAGATAAGTACTTCAAGTTGGAAAATGGGTTTAGGAGGGACATTAAGAAAGTAACTTGCTCTGAAATGGTCTTTGAAAAGTATTTCTTGGCGTTGAGGTATCCAAAAAGCCGTAAAGTAAAGTTGTGGGTGAAAAAGATAAGTACTTCAAGTTGGAAAATGGGTTTAGGAGGGACATTAAGAAAGTAACTTGCTCTGAAATGGTCTTTGAAAAGTATTTCTTGGTGTTGAGGTATCCAAAAAGCTGTAAAGTATAGTTGTGGGTGAAAAAGATAAGTAATTCAAGTTGGAAAATGGGTTTAGGAGGGACATTAAGAAAGTAACTTGCTCTGAAATGGTCTTTGAAACATATTTCTTGGTGTTGAGGTATCCAAAAAGCTGTAAAGTATAGTTGTGGGTGAAAAAGATAAGTACTTCAAGTTGGAAAATGGGTTTAGGAGGGACATTAAGAAAGTAACTTGCTCTGAAATGGTCTTTGAAAAGTATTTCTTGGCGTTGAGGTATCCAAAAAGCCGTAAAGTAAAGTTGTGGGTGAAAAAGATAAGTACTTCAAGTTGGAAAATGGGTTTAGAAGGGACATTAAGAAAGTAACTTGCTCTGAAATGGTCTTTGAAAAGTATTTCTTGGTGTTGAGGTATCCAAAAAGCTGTAAAGTATAGTTGTGGATGAAAAAGATAAGTACTTCAAGTTGGAAAATGGGTTTAGGAGGGATATTAAGAAAGTAACTTGCTCTGAAATGGTCTTTGAAAAGTATTTCTTGGTGTTGAGGTAACCAAAAAGCTGTAAAGTATAGTTGTGGGTGAAAAAGATAAGTACTTCAAGTTGGAAAATGGGTTTAGGAGGGACATTAAGAAAGTAACTTGCTCTGAAATGGTCTTTGAAAAGTATTTCTTGGTATTGAGGTATCCAAAAAGCTGTAAAGTATAGTTGTGGGTGAAAAAGATAAAAACTTCAAGTTGGAAAATAGGTTTAGGAGGGACATTAAGAAAGTAACTTGCTCTGAAATGGTCTTTGAAAAGTATTTCTTGGTGTTGAGGCATCCAAAAAGCCGTAAAGTATAGTTGTGGGTGAAAAAGTAAGTACTTCATGTTGGAAAATGGGTTTAGGAGGGACATTAAAAAAGTAACTTGCTCTGAAATGGTCTTTGAAAAGTATTTTTGGTGTTGAGGTATCCAAAAAGCTGTAAAGTATAGTTGTGGATGAAAAAGATAAGTACTTCAAGTTGGAAAATGGGTTTAGGAGGGACATTAAGAAAGTAACTTGCTCTGAAATGGTCTTTGAAAAGTATTTCTTGGTGTTGAGGTAACCAAAAAGCTGTAAAGTATAGTTGTGGGTGAAAAAGATAAGTACTTCAAGTTGAAAAATGGGTTTAGGAGGGACATTAAGAAAGTAACTTGCAATGAAATGGTCTTTGAAAAGTATTTCTTGGTGTTGAGGTAACCAAAAAGCTGTAAAGTATAGTTGTGGGTGAAAAAGATAAGTACTTCAAGTTGGAAAATGGGTTTAGGAGGGACATTAAGAAAGTAACTTGCTCTGAAATGGTCTTTGAAAAGTATTTCTTGGTGTTGAGGTATCCAAAAAGCTGTAAAGTATAGTTGTGGGTGAAAAAGATAAGTACTTCAAGTTGGAAAATGGGTTTAGGAGGGACATTAAGAAAGTAACTTGCTCTGAAATGGTCTTTGAAAAGTATTTCTTGGTGTTGAGGTATCCAAAAAGCTGTAAAGTATAGTTGTGGGTGAAAAAGATAAGTACTTCAAGTTGGAAAATGGGTTTAGAAGGGACATTAAGAAAGTAACTTGCTCTGAAATGGTCTTTGAAAAGTATTTCTTGGTTTTGAGGTATCCAAAAAGATGTAAAGTATAGTTGTGGGTGAAAAAGATAAGTACTTCATGTTGGAAAATGGGTTTAGGAGGGACATTAAGAAAGGAACTTGCTCTGAAATGGTCTTTGAAAAGTATTTCTTGGTGTTGAGGTATCCAAAAAGCTATAAAGTATGGTTGTGGATGAAAAAGATAAGTACTTCAAGTTGGAAAATGGGTTTAGGAGGGACATTAAGAAAGTAACTTGCTCTGAAATGGTCTTTGTAAAGTATTTCTTGGTGTTGAGGTAACCAAAAAGCTTTAAAGTATAGTTGTGGGTGAAAAAGATAAGTACTTCAAGTTGAAAAATGGGCTTAGGAGGGACATTAAGAAAGTAACTTGCAATGAAATGGTCTTTGAAAAGTATTTCTTGGTGTTGAGGTAACCAAAAAGCTGTAAAGTATAGTTGTTGGTGAAAAAGATAAGTACTTCAAGTTGGAAAATGGGTTTAGGAGGGACATTAAGAAAGTAACTTGCTCTGAAATGGTCTTTGAAAAGTATTTCTTGGTGTTGAGGTATCCAAAAAGCTGTAAAGTATAGTTGTGGGTGAAAAAGATAAGTACTTCAAGTTGGAAAATGGGTTTAGGAGGGACATTAAGAAAGTAACTTGCTCTGAAATGGTCTTTGAAAAGTATTTCTTGGTGTTGAGGTATCCAAAAAGCTGTAAAGTATAGTTGTGGGTGAAAAAGATAAGTAATTCAAGTTGGAAAATGGGTTTAGGAGGGACATTAAGAAAGTAACTTGCTCTGAAATGGTCTTTGAAACATATTTCTTGGTGTTGAGGTATCCAAAAAGCTGTAAAGTATAGTTGTGGGTGAAAAAGATAAGTACTTCAAGTTGGAAAATGGGTTTAGGAGGGACATTAAGAAAGTAACTTGCTCTGAAATGGTCTTTGAAAAGTATTTCTTGGCGTTGAGGTATCCAAAAAGCCGTAAAGTAAAGTTGTGGGTGAAAAAGATAAGTACTTCAAGTTGGAAAATGGGTTTAGAAGGGACATTAAGAAAGTAACTTGCTCTGAAATGGTCTTTGAAAAGTATTTCTTGGTGTTGAGGTATCCAAAAAGCTGTAAAGTACAGTTGTGGATGAAAAAGATAAGTACTTCAAGTTGGAAAATGGGTTTAGGAGGGATATTAAGAAAGTAACTTGCTCTGAAATGGTCTTTGAAAAGTATTTCTTGGTGTTGAGGTAACCAAAAAGCTGTAAAGTATAGTTGTGGGTGAAAAAGATAAGTACTTCAAGTTGGAAAATGGGTTTAGGAGGGACATTAAGAAAGTAACTTGCTCTGAAATGGTCTTTGAAAAGTATTTCTTGGTATTGAGGTATCCAAAAAGCTGTAAAGTATAGTTGTGGGTGAAAAAGATAAAAACTTCAAGTTGGAAAATAGGTTTAGGAGGGACATTAAGAAAGTAACTTGCTCTGAAATGGTCTTTGAAAAGTATTTCTTGGTGTTGAGGCATCCAAAAAGCCGTAAAGTATAGTTGTGGGTGAAAAAGTAAGTACTTCATGTTGGAAAATGGGTTTAGGAGGGACATTAAAAAAGTAACTTGCTCTGAAATGGTCTTTGAAAAGTATTTTTTGGTGTTGAGGTAACCAAAAAGCTGTAAAGTATAGTTTTGGGTGAAAAAGATAAGTACTTCAAGTTGGAAAATAGGTTTAGGAGGGACATTAAGAAAGTAACTTGCTCTGAAATGGTCTTTGAAAAGTATTTCTTGGTGTTGAGGTATCCAAAAAGCTGTAAAGTATAGTTGTGGATGAAAAAGATAAGTACTTCAAGTGGGAAAATGGGTTTAGGAAGGGACATTAAGAAAGTAACTTGCTCTGAAATGGTCTTTGAAAAGTATTTCTTGGCGTTGAGGTATCAAAAAAGCTGTAAAGTATAGTTGTGGGTGAAAAAGATAAGTACTTCAAGTTGGAAAATGGGTTTAGGAGGGACATTAAAAAAGTAACTTGCTCTGAAATGAACTTTGAAAAGTATTTCTTGGTGTTGAGGTATCCAAAAAGCTGTAAAGTATAGTTGTGGGTGAAAAAGATAAGTACTTCAAGTTGGAAAATGTGTTTAGGAGGGACATTAAGAAAGTAACTTGCTCTGAAATGGTCTTTGAAAAGTATTTCTTGGTGTTGAGGTATCCAAAGAGCTGTAAAGTATAGTTGTGGGTGAAAAAGATAAGTACTTCAACTTGTAAAATAGGTTTAGGAGGAACATTAAGAAAGTAACTTGCTCTGAAATGGTCTTTGAAAAGTATTTCTTGGTGTTGAGGTATCCAAAAAGCTGTAAAGTATAGTTGTGGATGAAAAAGATAAGTACTTCAAGTTGGAAAATGGGTTTAGGAGGGATATTAAGAAAGTAACTTGCTCTGAAATGGTCTTTGAAAAGTATTTCTTGGTGTTGAGGTTACCAAAAAGCTGTAAAGTATAGTTGTGGGTGAAAAAGATAAGTACTTCAAGTTGAAAATGGGTTTAGGAGGGACATTAAGAAAGTAACTTGCTCTGAAATAGTCTTTGAAAAGTATTTCTTGGTGTTGAGGTATCAAAAAAGCTGTAAAGTATAGGTGTGGGTGAAAAAGATAAAAACTTCAAGTTGGAAAATAGGTTTAGGAGGGACATTAAGAAAGTAACTTGCTCTGAAATGGTCTTTGAAAAGTATTTCTTGGTGTTGAGGTATCCAAAAAGCCGTAAAGTATAGTTGTGGGTGAAAAAGATTAGTACTTCATGTTGGAAAATGGGTTTAGGAGGGACATTAAGAAAGTAACTTGCTCTGAAATGGTCTTTGAAAAGTATTTCTTGGTGTTGAGGTAACCAAAAAGCTGTAAAGTATAGTTGTGGGTGAAAAAGATAAGTACTTCAAGTTGGAAAATGGGTTTAGGAGGGACATTAAGAAAGTAACTTGTTCTGAAATGGTCTTTGAAAGGTAATTCTTGGTGTTGAGGTATCCAAAAAGCTGTAAAGTATACTTGTGGGTGAAAAAGATAAGTACTTCAACTTGTAAAATAGGTTTAGGAGGGACATTAAGAAAGTAACTTGCTCTGAAATGGTCTTTGAAAAGTATTTCTTGGTGTTGAAGCATCCAAAAAGCTGTAAAGTGTAGTTGTGGCTGAAAAAGATAAGTACTTCATGTTGAAAAATGGGTTTAGGAGGGACATTAAGAAAGTAACTTGTTCTGAAATGGTCTTTGAAAGGTATTTCTTGGTGTTGAGGTATCCAAAAAGCTGTAAAGTATACTTGTGGGTGAAAAAGATAAGTACTTCAACTTGTAAAATAGGTTTAGGAGGGACATTAAGAAAGTAACTTGCTCTGAAATGGTCTTTGAAAAGTATTTCTTGGTGTTGAGGTATCCAAAAAGCTGTAAAGTATAGTTGTGGATGAAAAAGATAAGTTCTTCAAGTTGGAAAATGGGTTTAGGAAGGGACATTAAGAAAGTAACTTGCTCTGAAATGGTCTTTGAAAAGTATTTCTTGGTGTTGAGGTAACCAAAAAGCTGTAAAGTATAGTTGTGGGTGAAAAAGATAAGTACTTCAAGTTGGAAAATGGGTTTAGGAGGGACATTAAGAAAGTAACTTGCTCTGAAATGGTCTTTGAAAAGTATTTCTTGGTGTTGAGGTATCCAAAAAGCTGTAAAGTATAGTTGTGGGTGAAAAAGATAAGTATTTCAAGTTGGAAAATGGGTTTAGAAGGGACATTAAGAAAGTAACTTGCTCTGAAATGGTCTTTGAAAAGTATTTCTTGGTGTTGAGGTATCCAAAGAGCTGTAAAGTATAGTTGTGGGTGAAAAAGATAAGTACTTCAAGTTGGAAAATGGGTTTAGGAGGGACATTAAGAAAGTAACTTGCTCTGAAATGGTCTTTGAAAAGTATTTCTTGGTGTTGAGGTATCCAAAAAGCTGTAAAGTATAGTTGTGGGTGAAAAAGATAAGTACTTCAAGTTGGAAAATGGGTTTAGAAGGGACATTAAGAAAGTAACTTGCTCTGAAATGGTCTTTGAAAAGTATTTCTTGGTGTTGAGGTATCCAAAAACCTGTAAAGTATAGTTGTGGGTGAAAAGGATAAGTACTTCATGTTGGAAAATGGGTTTAGGAGGGACATTAAGAAAGGAACTTGCTCTGAAATGGTCTTTGAAAAGTATTTCTTGGTGTTGAGGTATCCAAAAAGCTGTAAAGTATAGTTGTGGATGAAAAAGATAAGTACTTCAAGTTGGAAAATGGGTTTAGGAGGGATATTAAGAAAGTAACTTGCTCTGAAATGGTCTTTGAAAAGTATTTCTTGGTGTTGAGGTAACCAAAAAGCTGTAAAGTATAGTTGTGGGTGAAAAAGATAAGTACTTCAAGTTGAAAAATTGGTTTAGGAGGGACATTAAGAAAGTAACTTGCTCTGAAATGGTCTTTGAAAAGTATTTCTTGGTATTGAGGTATCCAAAAAGCTGTAAAGTATAGTTGTGGGTGAAAAGGATAAAAACTTCAAGTTGGAAAATAGGTTTAGGAGGGACATTAAGAAAGTAACTTGATCTGAAATGGTCTTTGAAAAGTATTTCTTGGTTTTGAGGCATCCAAAAAGCCGTAAAGTATAGTTGTGGGTGAAAAAGATAAGTACTTCATGTTGGAAAATGGGTTTAGGAGGGACATTAAAAAAGTAACTTGCTCTGAAGTGGTCTTTGAAAAGTATTTCTTGGTGTTGAGGTAACCAAAAAGCTGTAAAGTATAGTTGTGGGTGAAAAAGATAAGTACTTCAAGTTGGAAAATAGGTTTAGGAGGGACAGTAAGAATGTAACTTGCTCTGAAATGGTCTTTGAAAAGTATTTCTTGGTGTTGAGGTATCCAAAAAGCTGTAAAGTATAGTTGTGGATGAAAAAGATAAGTATTTCAAGTTGGAAAATGGGTTTAGGAAGGGACATTAAGAAAGTAACTTGCTCTGAAATGGTCTTTGAAAAGTATTTCTTGGCGTTGAGGTATCCAAAAAGCTGTAAAGTATAGTTGTGGGTGAAAAAGATAAGTACTTCAAGTTGGAAAATGGGTTTAGGAGGGACATTAAAAAAGTAACTTGCTCTGAAATGGTCTTTGAAAAGTATTTCTTGGTGTTGAGGTATCCAAAAAGCTGTAAAGTATAGTTGTGGGTGAAAAAGATAAGTACTTCAAGTTGGAAAATGGGTTTAGAAGGGACATTAAGAAAGTAACTTGCTCTGAAATGGTCTTTGAAAAGTATTTCTTGGTGTTGAGGTATCCAAAAAGCTGTAAAGTATAGTTGTGGGTGAAAAAGATAAGTACTTCATGTTGGAAAATGGGTTTAGGAGGGACATTAAGAAAGGAACTTGCTCTGAAATGGTCTTTGAAAAGTATTTCTTGGTGTTGAGGTATCCAAAAAGCTGTAAAGTATAGTTGTGGATGAAAAAGATAAGTACTGCAAGTTGGAAAATGGGTTTAGGAGGGATATTAAGAAAGTAACTTGCTCTGAAATGGTCTTTGAAAAGTATTTCTTGGTGTTGAGGTAACCAAAAAGCTGTAAAGTATAGTTGTGGGTGAAAAAGATAAGTACTTCAAGTTGAAAAATGGGTTTAGGAGGGACATTAAGAAAGTAACTTGCTCTGAAATGGTCTTTGAAAAGTATTTCTTGGCGTTGAGGTATCCAAAAAGCCGTAAAGTAAAGTTGTGGGTGAAAAAGATAAGTACTTCAAGTTGGAAAATGGGTTTAGAAGGGACATTAAGAAAGTAACTTGCTCTGAAATGGTCTTTGAAAAGTATTTCTTGGTGTTGAGGTATCCAAAAAGCTGTAAAGTATAGTTGTGGATGAAAAAGATAAGTACTTCAAGTTGGAAAATGGGTTTAGGAGGGATATTAAGAAAGTAACTTGCTCTGAAATGGTCTTTGAAAAGTATTTCTTGGTGTTGAGGTAACCAAAAAGCTGTAAAGTATAGTTGTGGGTGAAAAAGATAAGTACTTCAAGTTGAAAAATGGGTTTAGGAGGGACATTAAGAAAGTAACTTGCTCTGAAATGGTCTTTGAAAAGTATTTCTTGGTATTGAGGTATCCAAAAAGCTGTAAAGTATAGTTGTGGGTGAAAAAGATAAAAACTTCAAGTTGGAAAATAGGTTTAGGAGGGACATTAAGAAAGTAACTTGCTCTGAAATGGTCTTTGAAAAGTATTTCTTGGTGTTGAGGCATCCAAAAAGCCGTAAAGTATAGTTGTGGGTGAAAAAGATAAGTACTTCATGTTGGAAAATGGGTTTAGGAGGGACATTAAGAAAGTAACTTGCTCTGAAATGGTCTTTGAAAAGTATTTTTTGGTGTTGAGGTAACCAAAAAGCTGTAAAGTATAGTTGTGGGTGAAAAAGATAAGTACTTCAAGTTGGAAAATAGGTTTAGGAGGGACATTAAGAAAGTAACTTGCTCTGAAATGGTCTTTGAAAAGTATTTCTTGGTGTTGAGGTATCCAAAAAGCTGTAAAGTATAGTTGTGGATGAAAAAGATAAGTACTTCAAGTTGGAAAATGGGTTTAGGAAGGGACATTAAGAAAGTAACTTGCTCTGAAATGGTCTTTGAAAAGTATTTCTTGGCGTTGAGGTATCAAAAAAGCTGTAAAGTATAGTTGTGGGTGAAAAAGATAAGTACTTCAAGTTGGAAAATGGGTTTAGGAGGGACATTAAAAAAGTAACTTGCTCTGAAATGAACTTTGAAAAGTATTTCTTGGTGTTGAGGTATCCAAAAAGCTGTAAAGTATAGTTGTGGGTGAAAAAGATAAGTACTTCAAGTTGGAAAATGTGTTTAGGAGGGACATTAAGAAAGTAACTTGCTCTGAAATGGTCTTTGAAAAGTATTTCTTGGTGTTGAGGTATCCAAAGAGCTGTAAAGTATAGTTGTGGGTGAAAAAGATAAGTACTTCAACTTGTAAAATAGGTTTAGGAGGAACATTAAGAAAGTAACTTGCTCTGAAATGGTCTTTGAAAAGTATTTCTTGGTGTTGAGGTATCCAAAAAGCTGTAAAGTATAGTTGTGGATGAAAAAGATAAGTACTTCAAGTTGGAAAATGGGTTTAGGAGGGATATTAAGAAAGTAACTTGCTCTGAAATGGTCTTTGAAAAGTATTTCTTGGTGTTGAGGTTACCAAAAAGCTGTAAAGTATAGTTGTGGGTGAAAAAGATAAGTACTTCAAGTTGAAAATGGGTTTAGGAGGGACATTAAGAAAATAACTTGCTCTGAAATAGTCTTTGAAAAGTATTTCTTGGTGTTGAGGTATCAAAAAAGCTGTAAAGTATAGGTGTGGGTGAAAAAGATAAAAACTTCAAGTTGGAAAATAGGTTTAGGAGGGACATTAAGAAAGTAACTTGCTCTGAAATGGTCTTTGAAAAGTATTTCTTGGTGTTGAGGCATCCAAAAAGCCGTAAAGTATAGTTGTGGGTGAAAAAGATTAGTACTTCATGTTGGAAAATGGGTTTAGGAGGGACATTAAGAAAGTAACTTGCTCTGAAATGGTCTTTGAAAAGTATTTCTTGGTGTTGAGGTTACCAAAAAGCTGTAAAGTATAGTTGTGGGTGAAAAAGATAAGTACTTCAAGTTGGAAAATCGGTTTAGGAGGGACATTAAGATAGTAACTTGTTCTGAAATGGTCTTTGAAAGGTATTTCTTGGTGTTGAGGTATCCAAAAAGCTGTAAAGTATACTTGTGGGTGAAAAAGATAAGTACTTCAACTTGTAAAATAGGTTTAGGAGGGACATTAAGAAAGTAACTTGCTCTGAAATGGTCTTTGAAAAGTATTTCTTGGTGTTGAAGCATCCAAAAAGCTGTAAAGTGTAGTTGTGGCTGAAAAAGATAAGTACTTCATGTTGAAAAATGGGTTTAGGAGGGACATTAAGAAAGTAACTTGTTCTGAAATGGTCTTTGAAAGGTATTTCTTGGTGTTGAGGTATCCAAAAAGCTGTAAAGTATACTTGTGGGTGAAAAAGATAAGTACTTCAACTTGTAAAATAGGTTTAGGAGGGACATTAAGAAAGTAACTTGCTCTGAAATGGTCTTTGAAAAGTATTTCTTGGTGTTGAGGTATCCAAAAAGCTGTAAAGTATAGTTGTGGATGAAAAAGATAAGTACTTCAAGTTGGAAAATGGGTTTAGGAGGGACATTAAGAAAGTAACTTGCTCTGAAATGGTCTTTGAAAAGTATTTCTTGGTGTTGAGGTAACCAAAAAGCTGTAAAGTATAGTTGTGGATGAAAAGATAAGTACTTCAAGTTGGAAAATGGGTTTAGGAGGGACATTAAGAAAGTAACTTGCTCTGAAATGGTCTTTGAACAGTATTTCTTGGCGTTGAGGTATCCAAAAAGCTGTAAAGTATAGTTGTGGGTGAAAAAGATAAGTACTTCAAGTCGGAAAATGGGTTTAGGAGGGACATTAAAAAAGTAACTTGCTCTGAAATGGTCTTTGAAAAGTATTTCTTGGTGTTGAGGTATCCAAAAAGCTGTAACGTATAGTTGTGGGTGAAAAAGATAAGTACTTCAAGTTGGAAAATGGGTTTAGAAGGGACATTAAGAAAGTAACTTGCTCTGAAATGGTCTTTGAAAAGTATTTCTTGGTGTTGAGGTATCCAAAAAGCTGTAAAGTATAGTTGTGGGTGAAAAAGATAAGTACTTCATTTTGGAAAATGGGTTTAGGAGGGACATTAAGAAAAGAACTTGCTCTGAAATGGTCTTTGAAAAGTATTTCTTGGTGTTGAGGTATCCAAAAAGCTGTAAAGTATAGTTGTGGATGAAAAAGATAAGTACTTCAAGTTGGAAAATGGGTTTAGGAGGGATATTAAGAAAGTAACTTGCTCTGAAATGGTCTTTGAAAAGTATTTCTTGGTGTTGAGGTAACCAAAAAGCTGTAAAGTATAGTTGTGGGTGAAAAAGATAAGTACTTCAAGTTGAAAAATTGGTTTAGGAGGGACATTAAGAAAGTAACTTGCTCACAAATGGTCTTTGAAAAGTATTTCTTGGTATTGAGGTATCCAAAAAGCTGTAAAGTATAGTTGTGGGTGAAAAGGATAAAAACTTCAAGTTGGAAAATAGGTTTAGGAGGGACATTAAGAAAGTAACTTGCTCTGAAATGGTCTTTGAAAAGTATTTCTTGGTTTTGAGGCATCCAAAAAGCCGTAAAGTATAGTTGTGGGTGAAAAAGATAAGTACTTCATGTTGGAAAATGGGTTTAGGAGGGACATTAAAAAAGTAACTTGCTCTGAAATGGTCTTTGAAAAGTATTTCTTGGTGTTGAGGTAACCAAAAAGCTGTAAAGTATAGTTGTGGGTGAAAAAGATAAGTACTTCAAGTTGGAAAATAGGTTTAGGAGGGACAGTAAGAATGTAACTTGCTCTGAAATGGTCTTTGAAAAGTATTTCTTGGTGTTGAGGTATCCAAAAAGCTGTAAAGTATAGTTGTGGATGAAAAAGATAAGTACTTCAAGTTGGAAAATGGGTTTAGGAAGGGACATTAAGAAAGTAACTTGGTCTGAAATGGTCTTTGAAAAGTATTTCTTGGCGTTGAGGTATCCAAAAAGCTGTAAAGTATAGTTGTGGGTGAAAAAGATAAGTACTTCAAGTTGGAAAATGGGTTTAGGAGGGACATTAAAAAAGTAACTTGCTCTGAAATGGTCTTTGAAAAGTATTTCTTGGTGTTGAGGTATCCAAAAAGCTGTAAAGTATAGTTGTGGGTGAAAAAGATAAGTACTTCAAGCTGGAAAATGGGTTTAGAAGGGACATTAAGAAAGTAACTTGCTCTGAAATGGTCTTTGAAAAGTATTTCTTGGTGTTGAGGTATCCAAAAAGCTGTAAAGTATAGTTGTGGGTGAAAAAGATAAGTACTTCATGTTGGAAAATGGGTTTAGGAGGGACATTAAGAAAGAAACTTGCTCTGAAATGGTCTTTGAAAAGTATTTCTTGGTGTTGAGGTATCCAAAAAGCTGTAAAGTATAGTTGTGGATGAAAAAGATAAGTACTTCAAGTTGGAAAATGGGTTTAGGAGGGATATTAAGAAAGTAACTTGCTCTGAAATGGTCTTTGAAAAGTATTTCTTGGTGTTGAGGTAACCAAAAAGCTGTAAAGTATAGTTGTGGGTGAAAAAGATAAGTACTTCAAGTTGAAAAATGGGTTTAGGAGGGACATTAAGAAAGTAACTTGCTCTGAAATGGTCTTTGAAAAGTATTTCTTGGTGTTGAGGTATCTAAAAAGCTTTAAAATATAGTTGTGGGTGAAAAAGATAAAAACTTCAAGTTGGAAAATAGGTTTAGGTGGGACATTAAGAAAGTAACTTTCTCTGAAATGGTCTTTGAAAAGTATTTCTTGGTGTTGAGGCATCCAAAAAGCTGTAAAGTATAGTTGTGGGTGAAAAAGATAAGTACTTCATGTTGGAAAATGGGTTTAGGAGGGACATTAAGAAAGTAACTTGCTCTGAAATGGTCTTTGAAAAGTATTTCTTGGTGTTGAGGTAACCAAAAAGCTGTAAAGTATAGTTGTGGGTGAAAAAGATAAGTAATTCAACTTGTAAAATAGGTTTAGGAGGGACATTAAGAAAGTAACTTGCTCTGAAATGAACTTTGAAAAGTATTTCTTGGTGTTGAGGTATCCAAAAAGCTGTAAAGTATAGTTGTGGGTGAAAAAGATAAGTACTTCAAGTTGGAAAATGGGTTTAGGAGGGACATTAAGAAAGTAACTTGTTCTGAAATGGTCTTTGAAAGGTATTTCTTGGTGTTGAGGTATCCAAAAAGCTGTAAAGTATAGTTGTGGGTGAAAAAGATAAGTACTTCAACTTGTAAAATAGGTTTAGGAGGGACATTAAGAAAGTAACTTGCTCTGAAATGGTCTTTGAAAAGTATTTCTTGGTGTTGAGGTAACCAAAAAGCTGTAAAGTATAGTTGTGGATGAAAAAGATGAGTACTTCAAGTTGGAAAATGGGTTTAGGAAGGGACATTAAGAAAGTAACTTGCTCTGAAATGGTCTTTGAAAAGTATTTCTTGGTGTTGAGGTAACCAAAAAGCTGTAAAGTATAGTTGTGGGTGAAAAGATAAGTACTTCAAGTTGGAAAATGGGTTTAGGAGGGACATTAAGAAAGTAACTTGCTCTGAAATGGTCTTTGAAAAGTATTTCTTGGTGTTGAGGCATCCAAAAAGCTGTAAAGTATAGTTGTGGGTGAAAAAGATAAGTACTTCATGTTGGAAAATGGGTTTAGGAGGGACATTAAGAAAGTAACTTGCTCTGAAATGGTCTTTGAAAAGTATTTCTTGGTGTTGAGGTATCCAAAAAGCTGTAAAGTATAGTTGTGGATGAAAAAGATAAGTACTTCAAGTTGGAAAATGGGTTTAGGAAGGGAAATTAAGAAAGTAACTTGCTCTGAAATGGTCTTTGAAAAGTATTTCTTGGTGTTGAGGTAACCAAAAAGCTGTAAAGTATAGTTGTGGGTGAAAAAGATAAGTACTTCAAGTTGGAAAATGGGTTTAGGAGGGACATTAAGAAAGTAACTTGCTCTGAAATGGTCTTTGAAAAGTATTTCTTGGTGTTGAGGTATCCAAAAAGCTGTAAAGTATAGTTGTGGGTGAAAAAGATAAGTACTTCAACTTGTAAAATAGGTTTAGGAGGGACATTAAGAAAGTAACTTGCTCTGAAATGATCTTTGACAAGTATTTCTTGGTGTTGAGGTATCCAAAAAGCTGTAAAGTATAGTTTTGGGTGAAAAAGATAAGTACTTCAAGTTGGAAAATGGGTTTAGGAGGGACATTAAGAAAGTAACTTGTTCTGAAATGGTCTTTGAAAGGTATTTCTTGGTGTTGAGGTATCCAAAAAGCTGTAAAGTATAGTTGTGGGTGAAAAATATAAGTACTTCAACTTGTAAAATAGGTTTAGAAGGGACATTAAGAAAGTAACTTGCTCTGAAATGGTCTTTGAAAAGTATTTCTTGGTGTTGAGGTATCAAAAAGCTGTAAAGTATAGTTGTGGGTGAAAAAGATAAGTACTTCAAGTTGGAAAATGGGTTTAAGAGGGACATTAAGAAAGTAACTTGCTCTGAAATGGTCTTTGAAAAGTATTTCTTGGTGTTGAGGTATCCAAAAAGCTGTAAAGTATAGTTGTGCGTGAAAAAGATAAGTACTTCAAATTGGAAAATGGGTTTAGAAGGGACATTAAGAAAGTAACTTGCTCTGAAATGGTCTTTGAAAAGTATTTCTTGGTGTTGAGGTATCCGAAAAGCTGTAAAGTATAGTTGTGGGTGAAAAAGATAAGTACTTCAAGTTGGAAAATGGGTTTAGGGGACATTAAGAAAGTAACTTGCTCTGAAATGGTCTTTGAAAAGTATTTCTTGGTGTTGAGGTATCCAAAAAGCTGTAAAGTATAGTTGTGGATGAAAAAGATAAGTACTTCAAGTTGGAAAATGGGTTTAGGAGGGTTATTAAGAAAGTAACTTGCTCTGAAATGGTCTTTGAAAAGTATTTCTTGGTGTTGAGGTGACCAAAAAGCTGTAAAGTATAGTTGTGCGTGAAAAAGATAAGTACTTCAAGTTGGAAAATGGGTTTAGGAGGGACATTAAGAAAGTAACTTGCTCTGAAATGGTCTTTGAAAAGTATTTCTTGGTGTTGAGGTATCCAAAAAGCTGTAAAGTATAGTTGTGGATCAAAAAGATAAGTACTTCAAGTTGAAAAAAGGGTTTAGGAGGGACATTAAGAAAGTTGCTCTGAAATGGTCTTTGAAAAGTATTTCTTGGTGTTGAGGTAACCAAAAAGCTGTAAAGTAAAGTTGTAGGTGAAAAAGATAAGTACTTCAAGTTGGAAAATGGGTTTAGGACGGTCACTAAGAAAAGAACTTGTTCTGAAATGGTCTTTGAAAAGTATTTCTTGGTGTTGAGGTAACCAAAGAGCTGTAAAGTATAGTTATAGGTGAAAAAGAGAAGTACTTCAAGTTGGAAAATGGGTTTAGGAGGGACATTAAGAAAGTAACTTGCTCTGAAATGGTCTTTGAAAAGTATTTCTTGGTGTTGAGGTATCCAAAAAGCTGTAAAGTATAGTTGTGGGTGAAAAAGATAAGTACTTCAAGTTGAAAAATGGGTTTAGGAGGGACATTAAGAAAGTAACTTGCTCTGAAATGGTCTTTGAAAAGTATTTCTTGGTGTTGAGGTATCTAAAAAGCTTTAAAATATAGTTGTGGGTGAAAAAGATAAAAACTTCAAGTTGGAAAATAGGTTTAGGTGGGACATTAAGAAAGTAACTTTCTCTGAAATGGTCTTTGAAAAGTATTTCTTGGTGTTGAGGCATCCAAAAAGCTGTAAAGTATAGTTGTGGGTGAAAAAGATAAGTACTTCAACTTGTAAAATAGGTTTAGGAGGGACATTAAGAAAGTAACTTGCTCTGAAATGGTCTTTGAAAAGTATTTCTTGGTGTTGAGGTAACCAAAAAGCTGTAAAGTATAGTTGTGGATGAAAAAGATGAGTACTTCAAGTTGGAAAATGGGTTTAGGAAGGGACATTAAGAAAGTAACTTGCTCTGAAATGGTCTTTGAAAAGTATTTCTTGGTGTTGAGGTAACCAAAAAGCTGTAAAGTATAGTTGTGGGTGAAAAGATAAGTACTTCAAGTTGGAAAATGGGTTTAGGAGGGACATTAAGAAAGTAACTTGCTCTGAAATGGTCTTTGAAAAGTATTTCTTGGTGTTGAGGCATCCAAAAAGCTGTAAAGTATAGTTGTGGGTGAAAAAGATAAGTACTTCATGTTGGAAAATGGGTTTAGGAGGGACATTAAGAAAGTAACTTGCTCTGAAATGGTCTTTGAAAAGTATTTCTTGGTGTTGAGGTATCCAAAAAGCTGTAAAGTATAGTTGTGGATGAAAAAGATAAGTACTTCAAGTTGGAAAATGGGTTTAGGAAGGGAAATTAAGAAAGTAACTTGCTCTGAAATGGTCTTTGAAAAGTATTTCTTGGTGTTGAGGTAACCAAAAAGCTGTAAAGTATAGTTGTGGGTGAAAAAGATAAGTACTTCAAGTTGGAAAATGGGTTTAGGAGGGACATTAAGAAAGTAACTTGCTCTGAAATGGTCTTTGAAAAGTATTTCTTGGTGTTGAGGTATCCAAAAAGCTGTAAAGTATAGTTGTGGGTGAAAAAGATAAGTACTTCAACTTGTAAAATAGGTTTAGGAGGGACATTAAGAAAGTAACTTGCTCTGAAATGATCTTTGACAAGTATTTCTTGGTGTTGAGGTATCCAAAAAGCTGTAAAGTATAGTTTTGGGTGAAAAAGATAAGTACTTCAAGTTGGAAAATGGGTTTAGGAGGGACATTAAGAAAGTAACTTGTTCTGAAATGGTCTTTGAAAGGTATTTCTTGGTGTTGAGGTATCCAAAAAGCTGTAAAGTATAGTTGTGGGTGAAAAATATAAGTACTTCAACTTGTAAAATAGGTTTAGAAGGGACATTAAGAAAGTAACTTGCTCTGAAATGGTCTTTGAAAAGTATTTCTTGGTGTTGAGGTATCAAAAAAGCTGTAAAGTATAGTTGTTGGTGAAAAAGATAAGTACTTCAAGTTGGAAAATGGGTTTAAGAGGGACATTAAGAAAGTAACTTGCTCTGAAATGGTCTTTGAAAAGTATTTCTTGGTGTTGAGGTATCCAAAAAGCTGTAAAGTATAGTTGTGCGTGAAAAAGATAAGTACTTCAAATTGGAAAATGGGTTTAGAAGGGACATTAAGAAAGTAACTTGCTCTGAAATGGTCTTTGAAAAGTATTTCTTGGTGTTGAGGTATCCGAAAAGCTGTAAAGTATAGTTGTGGGTGAAAAAGATAAGTACTTCAAGTTGGAAAATGGGTTTAGGGACATTAAGAAAGTAACTTGCTCTGAAATGGTCTTTGAAAAGTATTTCTTGGTGTTGAGGTATCCAAAAAGCTGTAAAGTATAGTTGTGGATGAAAAAGATAAGTACTTCAAGTTGGAAAATGGGTTTAGGAGGGTTATTAAGAAAGTAACTTGCTCTGAAATGGTCTTTGAAAAGTATTTCTTGGTGTTGAGGTGACCAAAAAGCTGTAAAGTATAGTTGTGGGTGAAAAAGATAAGTACTTCAAGTTGGAAAATGGGTTTAGGAGGGACATTAAGAAAGTAACTTGCTCTGAAATGGTCATTGAAAAGTATTTCTTGGTGTTGAGGTATCCAAAAAGCTGTAAAGTATAGTTGTGGATGAAAAAGATAAGTACTTCAAGTTGAAAAAAGGGTTTAGGAGGGACATTAAGAAAGTTGCTCTGAAATGGTCTTTGAAAAGTATTTCTTGGTGTTGAGGTAACCAAAAAGCTGTAAAGTAAAGTTGTAGGTGAAAAAGATAAGTACTTCAAGTTGGAAAATGGGTTTAGGACGGTCACTAAGAAAAGAACTTGTTCTGAAATGGTCTTTGAAAAGTATTTCTTGGTGTTGAGGTAACCAAAGAGCTGTAAAGTATAGTTATAGGTGAAAAAGAGAAGTACTTCAAGTTGGAAAATGGGTTTAGGAGGGACATTAAGAAAGTAACTTGCTCTGAAATGGTCTTTGAAAAGTATTTCTTGGTGTTGAGGTATCCAAAAAGCTGTAAAGTATAGTTGTGGGTGAAAAAGATAAGTACTTCAAGTTGAAAAATGGGTTTAGGAGGGACATTAAGAAAGTAACTTGCTCTGAAATGGTCTTTGAAAAGTATTTCTTGGTGTTGAGGTATCTAAAAAGCTTTAAAATATAGTTGTGGGTGAAAAAGATAAAAACTTCAAGTTGGAAAATAGGTTTAGGTGGGACATTAAGAAAGTAACTTTCTCTGAAATGGTCTTTGAAAAGTATTTCTTGGTGTTGAGGCATCCAAAAAGCTGTAAAGTATAGTTGTGGGTGAAAAAGATAAGTACTTCATGTTGGAAAATGGGTTTAGGAGGGACATTAAGAAAGTAACTTGCTCTGAAATAGTCTTTGAAAAGTATTTCTTGGTGTTGAGGTAACCAAAAAGCTGTAAAGTATAGTTGTGGGTGAAAAAGATAAGTACTTCAACTTGTAAAATAGGTTTAGGAGGGACATTAAGAAAGTAACTTGCTCTGAAATGAACTTTGAAAAGTATTTCTTGGTGTTGAGGTATCCAAAAAGCTGTAAAGTATAGTTGTGGGTGAAAAAGATAAGTACTTCAAGTTGGAAAATGGGTTTAGGAGGGACATTAAGAAAGTAACTTGTTCTGAAATGGTCTTTGAAAGGTATTTCTTGGTGTTGAGGTATCCAAAAAGCTGTAAAGTATAGTTGTGGGTGAAAAAGATAAGTACTTCAACTTGTAAAATAGGTTTAGGAGGGACATTAAGAAAGTAACTTGCTCTGAAATGGTCTTTGAAAAGTATTTCTTGGTGTTGAGGTAACCAAAAAGCTGTAAAGTATAGTTGTGGATGAAAAAGATGAGTACTTCAAGTTGGAAAATGGGTTTAGGAAGGGACATTAAGAAAGTAACTTGCTCTGAAATGGTCTTTGAAAAGTATTTCTTGGTGTTGAGGTAACCAAAAAGCTGTAAAGTATAGTTGTGGGTGAAAAGATAAGTACTTCAAGTTGGAAAATGGGTTTAGGAGGGACATTAAGAAAGTAACTTGCTCTGAAATGGTCTTTGAAAAGTATTTCTTGGCGTTGAGGTATCCAAAAAGCTGTAAAGTATAGTTGTGGGTGAAAAAGATAAGTACTTCATGTTGGAAAATGGGTTTAGGAGGGACATTAAGAAAGTAACTTGCTCTGAAATGGTCTTTGAAAAGTATTTCTTGGTGTTGAGGTAACCAAAAAGCTGTAAAGTATAGTTGTGGGTGAAAAAGATAAGTACTTCATGTTGGAAAATGGGTTTAGGAGGGACATTAAGAAAGGAACTTGCTCTGAAATGGTCTTTGAAAAGTATTTCTTGGTGTTGAGGTATCCAAAAAGCTGTAAAGTATAGTTGTGGATGAAAAAGATAAGTACTTCAAGTTGGAAAATGGGTTTAGGAGGGATATTAAGAAAGTAACTTGCTTTAAAATGGTCTTTGAAAAGTATTTCTTGGTGTTGAGGTAACCAAAAAGCTGTAAAGTATAGTTGTGGGTGAAAAAAATAAGTACTTAGAGTTGAAAAATGGGTTTAGGAGGGACATTAAGAAAGTAACTTGCTCTGAAATGGTCTTTGAAAAGTATTTCTTGGTGTTGAGGTATCCAAAAAGCTTTAAAATATAGTTGTGGGTGAAAAAGATAAAAACTTCAAGTTGGAAAATAGGTTTAGGAGGGACATTAAGAAAGTAACTTGCTCTGAAATGGTCTTTGAAAAGTATTTCTTGGTGTTGAGGCATCCAAAAAGCTGTAAAGTATAGTTGTGGGTGAAAAAGATAAGTACTTCATGTTGGAAAATGGGTTTAGGAGGGACATTAAGAAAGTAACTTGCTCTGAAATGGTCTTTGAAAAGTATTTCTTGGTGTTGAGGTATCCAAAAAGCTGTAAAGTATAGTTGTGGATGAAAAAGATAAGTACTTCAAGTTGGAAAATGGGTTTAGGAAGGGAAATTAAGAAAGTAACTTGCTCTGAAATGGTCTTTGAAAAGTATTTCTTGGTGTTGAGGTAACCAAAAAGCTGTAAAGTATAGTTGTGAGTGAAAAAGATAAGTACTTCAAGTTGGAAAATGGGTTTAGGAGGGACATTAAGAAAGTAACTTGCTCTGAAATGGTCTTTGAAAAGTATTTCTTGGTGTTGAGGTATCCAAAAAGCTGTAAAGTATAGTTGTGGGTGAAAAGATAAGTACTTCAACTTGTAAAATAGGTTTAGGAGGGACATTAAGAAAGTAACTTGCTCTGAAATGATCTTTGACAAGTATTTCTTGGTGTTGAGGTATCCAAAAAGCTGTAAAGTATAGTTTTGGGTGAAAAAGATAAGTACTTCAAGTTGGAAAATGGGTTTAGGAGGGACATTAAGAAAGTAACTTGTTCTGAAATGGTCTTTGAAAGGTATTTCTTGGTGTTGAGGTATCCAAAAAGCTGTAAAGTATAGTTGTGGGTGAAAAATATAAGTACTTCAACTTGTAAAATAGGTTTAGAAGGGACATTAAGAAAGTAACTTGCTCTGAAATGGTCTTTGAAAAGTATTTCTTGGTGTTGAGGTATCAAAAAAGCTGTAAAGTATAGTTGTTGGTGAAAAAGATAAGTACTTCAAGTTGGAAAATGGGTTTAAGAGGGACATTAAGAAAGTAACTTGCTCTGAAATGGTCTTTGAAAAGTATTTCTTGGTGTTGAGGTATCCAAAAAGCTGTAAAGTATAGTTGTGGGTGAAAAAGATAAGTACTTCAAGTTGGAAAATGGGTTTAGGGACATTAAGAAAGTAACTTGCTCTGAAATGGTCTTTGAAAAGTATTTCTTGGTGTTGAGGTATCCAAAAAGCTGTAAAGTATAGTTGTGGATGAAAAAGATAAGTACTTCAAGTTGGAAAATGGGTTTAGGAGGGTTATTAAGAAAGTAACTTGCTCTGAAATGGTCTTTGAAAAGTATTTCTTGGTGTTGAGGTGACCAAAAAGCTGTAAAGTATAGTTGTGGGTGAAAAAGATAAGTACTTCAAGTTGGAAAATGGGTTTAGGAGGGACATTAAGAAAGTAACTTGCTCTGAAATGGTCATTGAAAAGTATTTCTTGGTGTTGAGGTATCCAAAAAGCTGTAAAGTATAGTTGTGGATGAAAAAGATAAGTACTTCAAGTTGAAAAAAGGGTTTAGGAGGGACATTAAGAAAGTTGCTCTGAAATGGTCTTTGAAAAGTATTTCTTGGTGTTGAGGTAACCAAAAAGCTGTAAAGTAAAGTTGTAGGTGAAAAAGATAAGTACTTCAAGTTGGAAAATGGGTTTAGGACGGTCACTAAGAAAAGAACTTGTTCTGAAATGGTCTTTGAAAAGTATTTCTTGGTGTTGAGGTAACCAAAGAGCTGTAAAGTATAGTTATAGGTGAAAAAGAGAAGTACTTCAAGTTGGAAAATGGGTTTAGGAGGGACATTAAGAAAGTAACTTGCTCTGAAATGGTCTTTGAAAAGTATTTCTTGGTGTTGAGGTATCCAAAAAGCTGTAAAGTATAGTTGTGGGTGAAAAAGATAAGTACTTCAAGTTGAAAAATGGGTTTAGGATGGACATTAAGAAAGGAACTTGTTCTGAAATGATATAATAAAGGCTTAAAAAAGTATTAAAAAATATGGAGGGGACTCTTTGGGGGCCCAGGGAGGGCCTTTGGGGGTCTGGGGGAGGGGCCGGGTGGCCCTTTGGGAGCCCGGTGGACCTTTGGGGACCGGGGGCTTCCTTCGGGGTTGGGGTAGGGTGATCGGAGCCCTTTGGGTCGGGGTAGGGGGATCGGGGCCCTTTGGGGTTGGGTATGGGACCTCACGACACTGTTCAAATGGAACTTGTGTATTATAACGACCACACTCAAAACCTCTTCTAAAACATCTTCTAAAATCATCTTTTAAAATGTCTCTAACTGTTTCGCCGAAATAATTCCATAAAATGTCTAAAACGGTTTCGCCCAAATAATCCCTAAACGATATTTCTGCGTGTTCCTTTTGTTTTTGGCATCCCTGCGCTGTCACATTCGAAATTACTAAGAAACCCTTTCCAGCGTTAAACTCTTCGTCTCTAAGATCAAAACATTCGCCCGGAAACAATTCTCTTGGAAGAACTCCAAAGACATTAATAAACTTCCAGAAACAATTCTCCGTGGAAATACATCAAAGACATTAATAGACTTCGCCTGGAAACAATTTGATTAATGATTGACAGCACCTGTCAGACATTAATAAACTTTGCCCGGAAACAATTTGATTAATGACTGACAGCACACGTGTTCTCCCTAGGGACTCTATGCCCATATATGGTGTGCTGTCACGAGCTCATGAGGCCTTTCTACTTTTGGCTCACCGTACATGAATAATTAGAATGAAATTTGCATATTAATTTTATTGTTTTGGCTAAATGGCTTTCTCGAAATTTTGTTAGGACGTAACTTATGAATTAACTTACGTAACGAACTTCTATATTTGTGTTTTTATTACGTATATTAGGGAGTCTACCCCTAGTCAATACCTCGCTCTTTACGCTAAAGTTCGAATTTTGTTCGAATCACAAACCCCTGAATCAGAAAGGCTGGTTAATTAGAATAGATAGCTCTTTTGAAAGTACTGAAAAAAACTTTAACGTAAAAAAGTTCATATACGTAATAGTTTCTGTTTGTTTTAATTTTTAATGTTGCTCCTTACTTTCAGTGAGAAAACTTGATTTTTTATTTAGTTTCTGATTGTTTTTTAAATAATGCTGGAAAATCTGGCACCCCCTTCATAAAAATTTCCCTTCCCCCACGGAAACATTCTCCATGGAAAGATCCTCCCCCGAACTCCCCCCCCCCCACCAGAAAAAAATCCCTCCTAAAAATGTCTGTATACTTCCCAATAACCAATACTATATGTAAACAATGGGCAAAGTTCATAACTTGCAGCCCTTCCCCCGGGAACTGTGGGGGATTAAGACATCCTTAAAGATATATTTATTAGATTTTAGACAATGCTGAACAAAATGGCTATCCTAAAATTTTGATTGGGTGACTTTGGGAAAAAAAATGAGCGTGGGAGGGGACCAAGTTGCCCTCTAATTTTTTTGGTCGCTTAAAAAGGGCACTAGAACTTTTGATTTCCTTTCAGATGAGCTCTCTCACGACATTCTAGGACTACTGGGTCGATACGATCACCCCAGGGAAAATCAAAAACAAAACAAAAAACAAACAATTAAACACGCATCCGTGATGTTTCTTCTGGCAAAAAATACATATACATAATAATTTCTGTTTCTTTTAAGTTTTAATAATGTTTCTTACTTTCAGTTGAAGAAATTTGTTTTTCTGATCATTTTTTAAATAATGCCAGGAAATCTGGCTCCACCTCCACAGAAAGATCCCTCCTCCCTACAGAAATATTCCCTAGATAATTCAATCTTGGTGATATTTTACGCCACACAATTACCTTTAACATGTCCACGCGTAAAAGTGAGTCGGCAAAATGAAAGCAAGATATATAAAAAGAATTTTGTATTGGAATTCTGGCAAATTCCCCAGTGTAACATTTCCCATGAAAAGTTTCCTCCCTGGAAACTTACCTTCCCATGGATTCACCCCCCCCCCAAAAAAAAATGCATGCACAGTTCCCAAAAACAAATACTATACGTACACAATTGGGAAATTTTAAAACTTTAAGACCTTTCCACAAGGGCTCTAGGGGGAATTTGTTACATTCAAAGACATATTTTTGGGGTTTTTCAACTATGCTGAACAGAATGGCTATCTGAAAATTTTTATCAGACGAACTTGGGAAAAAAAGGGGCGCGGGAGGTGGCCAAGTTACCCTCCAGCATTTTTGGTCCGTGAAAAGGGTACTATAACTTTTAGTTTCCGTTCGAATGAGCTCTTTCTTGATGTTCTAGGACCACTGGGTCGGTACGATTACCCTTGAAAAAATAAAAATAAAAATAAACACGCATCCGTGATCTTTCTTCTGGAAAAAAAATACAAAGGTGCACATTTTTGCAGATATGAGCTTGAAACCTATGTAATAGGGTTTTCTGATACGATGAATCTGACGGTGTGATTTCCATTAAAATTCTTTCACTTGTAGGAGATGTTTTCACCCTCTTTAAAAAATCAGGTAAATTTTCTCAGGCTCGTAGCCTTTGATGAGTAATACTAGACTTAATAAAATTTATATATTTAGAATCAGCGTTATAAGCCAATTCTTTTGATACATTTCTTGACATCAAAATTCCGTTTTTTAAAGTTTTGATCACTATTGAGCCGTATCGCCTGTTTTTTTTTATTGTTTTTTTTTATTACGTATATATTATTACGTACATGAGGGGGTTCTCCCCTTAGTAAATACCACGCTCTTTACAATAGAGTTAAAATTTTGTTTAAATCACAAACCCCTGAATCACAAAGGCCGTTAAATTAAAATAGATAGCTCTTTTGAAAGCCCTAATAAAACTGTTGCGTAAAGAGCGAGGTATTGACTTGGGGGTGAACCCCCTCATGTACGTAATAATTTCTGTTCGTTTTAAGTTCTAATATTGCTTCTTAGTTTCAGTTGAAAAAACTTGTTTTTTTAATTTAATTTCTAATCGTTTTTTAAATAATGCTGGGAATCTGGTGCCCCCTTCATAGAAATGTCCCTTACCCCAAGGAAACATCCTCCACGGAAAGATTCTCCCGAGTAATCCCCTCCTCCAGCCCCCCCCCCCAACCAGAAAAAAATCCTTCATGAAAATGTCTGTATACTTCCCAATAACCAATACTATATGTAAACAATGGGCAAAGTTCATAACTTGAAGCCCTTCCCCTGGGAACTGTGGGGGATTAAGTCATCCTAAAAGACATATTTATTAGATTTTCGACTATGCTAAACAAAATGGCTATCTCAAAATTTTAATTCGGCGACTTCAGGAAAAACATGAGCGTGGGAGGGGGCCAAGTTGCCCTCCAATTTCTTGGTCACTTAAAAAGGGCACTTAAACTTTTAATTTCCGTTCAAATGAGCCCTCTTATGATATTTTAGGACTACTGGATTGATACGATCACCCCTGGGAAAAAAAAAATAAATAAATAAACACGCATCCGTGATCTTTCCACTGACAAAAAATGAAAAAAAAAATCCACATTTTTACAGATAGGAGCTTGAAATTTCTACAGTAGGGTTCTTTAATACGCTGAATCCGATGGTGTGATTTTAATTAAAATTCTAGGACTTTTAGGGGGTGTTTCCCCCCTTTTTTTAAGCAAGGCAAATTTCTCAGGCGCATAATTTTTGGTGGGTAAGACTAAACTTGATGAAACTTATATAATTGAAACAGGTCGTTACCACGAACTGTTTGATTATTATTTCTTAATAAAAGAATTATGATTTTTTGATATAATTATCAATTTTAGGGGTATAAAAGCAAGCTTTCTCCAGGCTTTCATTTTTATTTTACTTTTAATTTCAGAGGATAACCAGCGGCATAATTTGCTATGGGGCAGGGGGCAACTTCTCCATCTAGAACCAAGTTTTCTCCCACCCCTCCACCCCCCAGACCTCAGATCACCCTCCCCAGCTGAAATTTAGTTTCTGCAAAAAAAACTGTCAAAACTAAGTTAAGCCCTTCAAGTATCCAAAGAAACAAGTCAGTTTTCTTGAGTATATCTTTGCCTTTATGGTAGTATATGGATCATTTTTCAGTTTTTACTACCATTTTCACTAGATTTGGGAAAACTGGCTCCAAATTTGCACCCCCCCCCCCCAAGGATTTTAACAAAATTACACTACTGGGCATAACACGTTTTACATTTTAGGTTGTCTAAGTAAATGGAAAATGTTAACCTTTCTGATGGATGGATCGAATATGCCACTGAAGCTAACAAGGTATGTTTGTTTACATAACATTACAGGATTACACTTCATAACATTATAGGATTACATTACATAACATGTCCCATAGTTTTAAAATACTCTTTTGCTCAAGGGTGGAGTTGGGGAGATTGCTGGTATGTTTTGACAAGAATAGAGAACAATATAGCAAGTAGTTGATAAAAAAAAAGAGTTTTTCAGATGAATGTATAAAATGACGGTAACACTTGATACGAGCAAAAGTTATTCCTTCTATGAGGGGAGCTGACCCCTTTCTTAACCCCGTACTGTTTACGCCGATGTTTTGATAGGGTTTCGTTGAAAGCATTTTGGAGTGCAACAAATATAATTGTAATTAATTGTAAGTAATTGTAATTGTTTTATTTACTGATTACCTTTCAGATATCACCTTTCAAAGGGCACATCAATTAGCCCTTCAACTTTTCTGGCATTATAAAAAAAAGTTATATCGTAATCCAACTGCCATTCTGTTCAATCCTTTGTTTTTGGAGCACTGGGGATAAGAATTCAAACTGTAACATAGATAAAGGGTCGGGGGTTCGAGGAGGGGGAACCAAAGACATAAGAATTAAGTTTTTTTTAATTTTTACTATTGTTATTCTTTTGAAAAGCCTACACTTTCAAAAGCATAGCTCTATTAGAAAAACCTGTATTTTTTTATTTAATTTTTGATTTTCAAATGCCTAAACATTTTCAAAAACCTACATTTCCAAAAACTTATCTTTATTAGATAAACCAATATATTAAAAAAAAAATTATGTTAATGTTTACTTCCCCACCCAGGATTTTCCAAAATGTGCGGAGGCTATCACCAACCCTAGACCCCTCGTATTTATATTAAATTATAAATTTTGCATAACAGTTTTTAGAGAGAAAAATATAATGTAGTTCATTTAATTTTCAAAATCAAATACTTTTTTCGAAAATGAGTGGGGAGCTTTTGGAGAGATTATAGAAAATAACCCTGATAAGTGGAAGGCTTTAACCCACTCTGCAACAACACTTCACGCGTCATTCTATATTTTTCTATGTTGTTGCTGATGAAGGAAGGTCATAGGTTAAATCCCTGCTCCCACGTAAAATACACCTCCTCGTAATATTCCCTCAGGACAATTACATCCATGCTGAAGATCCCCCCCTCCGTAAAATCTCTTGCAGACGATTCAGCCTGAAAAATTCTCCTTAGCATACTTTCATTTGACAAAGGCTTTAATTTCTAATCGTTTTTTCGATCCCTCCAGAAAATCATCTGATTTTTTCCAATTTGCCTGAATTCTTACAAAGTTGTTTTGATGCCTTAGGTACAGTCCCCTCCACCATAATGAAAGAATCCACTGGCTTCTACACTAGAAGTTTTTGTTCAACTATACGATTATTTTGTCATTAGTTTTATTGGATAAACGGTTTATAATAACCTATATTTTTACGGACTGCATTAGTGGCACGCCAGTAGGCCACATGAGACTACGAAGATGTATAAATATACTGTCAATATTTCTCAGTCATCACTCAACATCATTTTGGCCATGTTTGGAGCAAAATCAATGACAAAAGGAGAAAGTTCTGTACTATGTTATGGCAAGATCTTTTTCGTTACTTCAAATTTAGCCCTTACTTGGAGAGGTTATACTAACATTATATGTTATGAGGTTTAACTGATCGCAATTTTTCTTGATATTTACTGTAAAATTAATTGACTCAAAAATCTTGTGGTTTTTCTGTTGTTCCTATTATATATTATACTTCCTATATAATATGCTTATTTTTTAATCATTTTTGTGCCCCAAAAATCATGCCCCCTCAAAAACCAAGCATGTACACTAAGGACCTAGAGACTTTCCTCTAATCTTAAAATTACAAAGATACCGCATGATTCTTTTGTTTTTCACATAGTTTTCCTGTTTTTTTGTTTTCTCGTTGAACTCCCCCCCCCCAACTCTAAATTGTATCCCTCTAGGATAATTTTCATATACGTTACTGATACATAGAACAGTTAAATCACGTACTAAATAACAGAAGCTGAGGATGCCATTCAGAGGGGAGCGGGCAAGTCTATTGTCTTGAACCCAGTCAGTGCTCTCAGTGGCCCTGTATATACACAAACTAATATATAAGATATCTTATTTCTTTAAACGAGCAATAATTATATATTTATTTATTTATCTATAATTTTTTTTCTCAAAAATGAATTCATATTTTTTTCTGGAAGATTGACATCCTGGGATTTTCTGGCCTGAAAAAAAAGATCTAGATAGGTCACGAGTTTGACAAACTTCGTTATAAGCCTTAATTTTGAAAACATTTATATGAGTGACGTCAAATTTGTGAGCATATTTCAATACCGTAAACACGTAATTTTTGCCGAAAAAGAGGTTTTACCGTTTTTAGCGTCTATGACGTATGCAAAATTAAACGAGAAACATAGCTAAGCATAAAATACCAAGCGTAATGAACCTGTTTACAAAAGGCGTTTTCAGCAGTTTCATAATACCCAGAGGGCAAAACGTAAATTAAAAATTGCTTAAAATCAACAAACTGGACGTAATATCCTTTTTAATTGTGACTATTAAATATCATTTAAATATATATATATATATATATATATATATATATATATATATATATATATATATATATATATATATATATATATATATATATATATATATATATATATATATATATATATATTTATATTTATATATATATATATATATATATATATATATATATATATATATATATATTTATATATATATATATATATATATATATATATATATTATATATATATATATATATATATATATATATATATATATATATATATATATATATATATATATATATATATATATAATATATATATATATATATATATAATATATATATATATATATATATATATATATATATATATTTATATATATATATATATATATATATATATATATATATATATATATATATATATATATATATATATATATATATATATATATATATATACATATATATATATATATATATATATATATATATATATATATATATATATATATATATATATATATATATATATATATATATATATATATATACATAGATATATTAGCTACCTGCTATAGGGGATAGAAATGCAAACAAAAACCCTTCGTTACCATGAAAATCCTTTTACCTTGAAATAGAAAGTATGTTTCCTTGTTAAAAAAACTGACAATTAAAAAAGCAAGTCAAAGGGTGTTTCCACATGAAAAAAGAAAACAATCCAACTAAAAGGAAGCTTTTTTCAGTTGGTTATTACCAGAATATTACATTTTATAGATGACTTTTGTCTGCGTATTCTCCTGAAAATAAAAAATAATAATTTAAATTTACCTCCTTCACATAATTAAAATAAAAAGGATGTAAATTAAAAAAAAAAGAAAATGCAAACGAGCGCATTAATTATAGATACAGTTCAGAGGAAAAATCAACACATCAAATATCAATACGAATATTGTCGATAGTTCATTCATTATCGTTGTCAAACAGTTCTTTGCAGCCAAACAGTAAGTAAGAAGCTATTCAAGTTAATATTACCCGCAACTCTAAAAAGGGGAGTTGTTTATAACAATAAATCCATCAATAGAATTGGCTTTTTATGCTGATTTTAAATATATTAAGTATATTATGATTATAGTATATTAAGTTACCTGTCAAAAGCTAAGAGACTGAGAAGATTTGCTTGATTCTAAAAAAGGGTGGGAAACACTCCAAAAATGATGAATGATCTTGATTAAAATCCAATTATTAAGTTTAGTATAGCAGAAAACCCAATTGTAGAGTTTCAAGTTCCCATCTACAACATTTTTCACAGAATAAAGGTTCACGAATGCGTGTTAACTTGTTTGTGTTTCCCCCAGGGGTTATCTTATCATTGGTATCCCCGTAGGCACTTCTATGACAGGCCCTCCCTTTCCCATAGGATTTCTATGACACGCCCTCAATTTCCCGTAGACACTTCTATGATATTTACTCCCTTCTATAACACCCTGTTACGTCACGACATCCCTGGCAAGTTTCCAACAACATGCCCTGGCATGATTCCCAGGATTCTGGTCTTTTTATATGAGAAACCGGAGTGTGGTTGGGATAACGCACAAGTAGTGATAATAGGGGTTATTAGCCAATATATAATACGGTCACCGGTTCTATAAAAGGGAACACAGCTAGTGACACACCCTTGCCTTTCAAACAGACAGATAGGGAAATCAGCATAGGAATCCTGGGACACTGAGGGAAATTACCATAGGATTTCCATGACACTCTCCTTTTGACAACATCCCTAGGATATTTTTATGGGATTAACATGGGATTCCGATGACAACCTGTTACGTCACGACACCGCTGGCAAGATTCAGACACCATACCCTGGCGAAATTCCAATGAAAAGCCCTGGCAAGATTCCAACAATATGCCCTGGCAAGATTCCCTGGTTCCAGGCGTTCTATTAAAGGGAAAATAGCCGGAAAGATTCCCGCATTATGTCCCTGTTTCCAGGTGTTCTATTAAAGGAAGCACAGTTGGCATAATTCCCACGACATACCCCTTTTTAAAGGGTAAGATAGGGAAATTAACATGGGAAGTCAGATAAGTGGAGCTCCAAATCCCTCGCACCTGCACAATGTGGTCATCTGGCAAGATTCCCATGACAGCCCCAGTATCCACGTGTAGTATGGATGACCAAATTTTATTTAACCTCGCGTCACGACCCGTGACGAATCGTCGCCTCTAACTTAAGGAGAGAACACACCTTACGCAATGATGGTTTACATATCTTATGTAAGGACGGCACACGTATCATGTAATGACAGTGCACACATCACTGGCACATAATGCTGTTTTTTTGACATATCTTTTTTCGCCGAAATATTCAAGCCATATTTATTATTTCTTTTAACTTAATGGCGGGGCAAACTTTATATAATGACAGCACACGTGACGCAATGAATGCGCACATGTTGCGTACTGGCAGCGCGCACATCACTGTCACATAATACTTCTTTGGCATTTTGTTTTTTTGCCGAAACGTTCAATGTGTTTCTTCTTTTTTTCTTTCAAAGCGTTTCTTTTTTATTCTTTCTTCTTCTTTTTTCTTTGGTCCTTTGTCCTTGCAGGGACTCGAAAGATCAATTTACTTCTAATAGAATAACACTCCAAGCATCAGGACTAACAGACCATTCACACTATTCTGTCCTAGTCATTATAATCTAGAAATAACCTTTTTTCACGTAAGAAGATTTCCCTTTTTTCACACATGATAGAACAGCGTGTTTACTGTCAAAATTTGGCAAGCACTCGGAGAATTTATATCTTCAGAGACTAATGCTCTCAAGGAATTTTTAGTAATAAAGCCGAAATGCGTGCTTGAATTATGTAAACACCTAGGTGTTAGAGACGGAACCTAAACAATAAATCTTAAAAACACAGACTTTATAAATAAATAACAAATTTACAACAATATTAAAACAAAAAAAGCAGTTAAAAACACGACAAACAAAAATAAAACGTGAAAAAGGCTTATAAGTGATCGCACTATAAGGAAATAAACCATGGATTAAAGAAAAATACATCTTAGCAATCAATTTCAGACAGGCAAGATTGATATTAGAGTTAAATTTAAGCCATATTAAGGGGTTTTAACCGAAATATTCCCGTTTTTGTTGAGCTAAACTTATGAATTTTTTTCACACCATTGTGACAATATAAGACCCCCCCTAACCCTCTTAGCAATCATTACGAGGAGGGGCTATTTTGAATAAGGCCTTGCTGGCATTTGTGGATTTTGAACAATTATTTACCATATTTTAACATTTGCTTCATATTTTTAATATGTTCTAGGGCATATGGTTCGAGGTATAAGAGTTGTAGGATATTATTTAATATTTTTCGTTATTTTCCTCGGATTTAATAGATCCAAGGCTTACAAAATTCAAAAATGGGAGCGGAATGGCTCTGCGACACTGTATTTCACACACATCTAGGGGTAACTTTGACTAAGGCTATGCTAGCCTTATTTCTCGGGTTGATAAATCTACGGATTACAAATTTCAAATATGAGAGTAAAGTGGCACTGCAAACACTGGCCATGCTAGCACTAGTGGATTTTAAATAATTATTTACCTTAGTTTAACATTTGTTGACATTGTCTGAGAGTTTTTATGATATTATTTTAATATTTTCTTTGTTATTTTTCTCGGGTTTAACAGATCCAGGGCTTACAAAATTCAAAGTGGAGACCAGAGTGGCACTACGACAACGTTTTCACAAACACCTAGGGGCAATTATGACTAAGGGTATGCTAGCACTTGAGGATTTTAAACAAATATTTACCATATTTTAACATTTTTTTCATATTTTTAATATTTTCTAGGGCTTATGGGATCAATGTTTTGAGAGTTTTTTATAATATTTTTTAAATATTTTTTTATACTTTTCTTTATTTTCCTCGAGTTTAATAGATCCAGAGCTTACAAAATTCAACATGGAAACCAGAGTGGCACAACGATTCTTTTATTTATACGCATCTGAGGCCAATTTGACTAAGTATATGCTAGCAATTGTAGATTTTAGACAATTGTTTACCATATTTTAGGAGTTGGAATCGGTATGTTGGAAGCGCCAGGACCAAGAGATAAGATTCTTTACAAATTATAAATGTAGTTACAGCAACCTTTAAAAAAGGAATCTGAAGTTCATGTTTTACGGCTACTTCCCCCCCCCCCCACCTTGGTAATCATTTCCAGAGGGCAAGGTTGATATTAGATGCTTATTTTTAGACACTATTTAGGTATTTCTGAGACTTATTAGCGAAAATACCTCGTTTTTTTTTATCGAAGACTATGAATATTTCACACAATCGTGACAAAATTCGGCTGCCTTCACGTCCATAGTAATGATTTCCACAGGGCATGGTTGTTATTAGATGCAATGTTTTAGGCATTATTGAGGTATTTCCAAGAACCCTTAACAAAATACAGCGTTTCTTGGAGTGCAAGTTTGATTTTCAGCCACCCCTCCCCTTCACGGGAAAAAATCTTTAACGCCTCCACCTTAACTTTTAAGCTATAGACGATGATATTCGAAGTGATTCATACCACAGCAATATTTTTAAACTGCCCCCTGACATCACATCATTATCTCCAAGACATTTTTCAGACATTTCCTGTTAAAACTTATGCTTCAATCCGGTGATTAATGTTTTTGCAAGCCGAGATTATCATAATAACCTCCAAAACGCTCCACACAGCCGTGGCATTACACATCTCCCCTCCATCATCCACCTTGCACTGCCCCTCATAACCTCCCTAGAATACTTTCAAGCTTTTTCCATGGTAAATAAGCTCAAGATTCAAAATTAAACACTGTTTTTACTTGAACAGTTGAATTCGGCATTTCGTTGCTAGAGTATGATACTCCAGGCGAATCACGCAATAATGCCACACTATTACCGCTCTTTGTCACCCTCTGACATCACCCCATCACCCAAAAGACATTTTTCAGACTATTCTTGTCAAAAATTATACTTTAACACATCTCATTGAATCAAGTTCTCGGAAGCCAAGCTTACCATAATAGCCTCCAAAACACTCCGCACCCCCGTGGCATTAAACATATCCCCCTCCATCATTCACTTAGCACCATTCCTCATCAGCCCCTAGGATATTTTGAACCTTTCCTAACGAAAATAAGTTGGTGCATCTAAATTAAACACAGTTTTTGCTTGAACAGCATAACTCAGCATTTCATTGCTAGAGCGTGATAATCCGAGCAATTCACGCCTCAATGCCACAATATTACTTCTCTGTGGCACCCTATGACTCAAAGATAAAAAGTTTCTCCTATAAGTAACAAACTTCTGTTAATGCTAACAAGTTTTCTGCTAGCAAGTTTTTCTTGACACTAACAAATTGTTTCTTGGAAGTATTAACTTTTCCTTAATATTAACAAAGTTTTACTTGATGTTACCAAATTTCAGTTGGAAGTAACAGGGTTTACTTAATATTAAGAAAATTTTTATAATATCAGTAATTTTTCATCAAAGATAACAAATTTCTCTTAGAAGTAAGAATCTTCTAATTACGCTAACCAGTTTTCTGTTCTAACTAGAAAGTTTTCTTAATGCTAACAAATTTTTTCTTAGAAGTAAAAACTTTTTCCCTTAATAATAACAAAGTTTTACTTAATACTATCCGATTTCTCTAGGAAGTAATAGGTTTTTCCTTAATAGTAACAGATTTTTTCGAATAGCAGCACGTTTTCCGTCAAAGATAACAAATTTCTCTTAGAAAGAACAATTTTCTTTTCATTCTAACAAGTTTTCTGTTAGAAATAACAAGTTCTTGTTAAGACTAATAAATTTTTTTTAAGAAGTAACACTTTTTTCTTAATACTAACAAAGTTTTACTTTAGACTATAAAATTTCTCTTGAAAGTAACTTGCTTTTTTAATAGTAAGAAATATTTTCTAATAACAGCATGTTTTCCGACAAAGATAACAAATTTCTCTTAGAAGTAACAATTCTTCTGTTTATGCTAACACGTCTTCTGTTAGGAGCATCAAGTTTTTCTTAACACTAAAAATAAATTTCTAAGAAGTAACAAGTTTTTCCTTAATACTAACAAACGTTTACTGAAAACTAACAATTTGTTTAAAGTATCAACTTTTTCCTTAATCTTTGAATCTGTTTCAGTTAATACTATTAAATTTCTCTTCGAAGTAACAAGTTTTTTTCTAAATAGTAAGAATATTTTCCAATAGCAGCAAGTTTTCCATCAAAGATAACAAATTTCTCTTAGATGTAACAATTTTCTGTATATGCTAACAAGTTTTCTGTTATAACTAGCAAGTTTTCCTTAGCAATTAGAAATTTTTACTCAGAGGCAATATCTTTTTCCTTAATACTAACACAGTTTTACTTAATACTATCAAATTTCTCTTGGAAGTAACAGGTTTATCTTAATAGTAAGAATTTTTGTCAAATATCAGCAAGTTTTCCGTCAAATATAGCAAATTTCACCAGAATTAAAATTTTCTGTTTACGATAACACGTTTTCTCCTAAAAGTAGCAAGTTTTTCGTAACACTAACAAATTTTATCTTAGAAGTAACAATTTTTCCCTTAATACTAACAAAGTTTTACTTAATACTAACAAATTTCTTTTACGAAGTAACAACTTTTCCTTAATACTAAATTTTACTTAATAATATCAATTCGCTCTTGGAAGTAACAGGTTTTTCTTAATAGTAAGAATTATTTTTAAAAGAAATCAAGTTTTCCGTCAAAAATAAAAAGTTTTTCTTAGAAGTAACGATTCTCTGTTTACGCTAAGAAGTTCTCAGTTAGAACTACAAAGTTTTCCTTAACACTAACAAATATTTTCTTAGAAGTAATAAGTTTCTCTTAATACTAACAAATTTTTACTTAATACTAAAAAAAAATTCTTAGAAGAAACAACTTTTTCCTCAATAATAACAAAGTTTTACTTAATACTATCAAATTTCACTTGAAATTAACAGGTTTTTCTTAGTAGTAAGAATTTTTATAATAGCAGCAAGTTTTACGTCAAACATAACAAGTTTCTCTTAGAAGTAACAATTTTCTGTCTGCGATAACAAGTTTTCTGTTAGAAGTTGCAAGTTTTTCTCTTCCTTCTTTGAAAAAATTCAGAACTGGAGTTTAACTTCATTCAATTAAATTAAGTTAATCACATTTAAGTTATGATCATTTAACTTAGGTTAGGGCGACCGCTCATTCTTACCTAAGTTAAATGAACCTAACCCAGATGTAGTTAACCTTATGTAAATTGAAGTTAACTGAAGTTAAATTTCAGTTCTGAATATTTTCAAAGAAGAAAAAAAAAACTCGCTACTTCTAACAGAAAACTTGTTAGCATAAACAGGAAATTGTTACTTCTAAAAGAAATTTGTTATCTTTGAAGGAAAACTTGCTGCTATTAGTAAAAATCTATTAATGTTAAGGAAAACCTGTTACTTCCAAGAGAAACTTGATGGTATTAAGTAAAACTTTGTTCTTATTGCGGAAAAGTTGTTCCTTCAAGGAAAAAATTTGTTATTATTAAGTAAAACTTTGTTAGTATTAAGCAAAAACTTTTGTTACTTCCAAGAAACAAATTGCTAGTGTTAATAAGAACTTGCTAGTTATTACTGAAAACTTGTTAGCGTAAACACAAATTGTTACTTCTAAGAGAAATTTTTTGTGTTTGACGGAAAACTTGTTTCTATTAAAAAATTGGCTGCTACCAGAACATTTTTAAAACAACTTTTACTTCTAAAAGAAATTTGTTATCTTTGAGGGAGAACTTCCTGTTTTTAAACAAATTCTTTACTATGACAAAAACCTGTTACTTCCAAGAGAAATATTATAGAATTAAGTTAAACTTTACTAGTGTTCAGGAAAAAGTTGTTAATTCTAAGAAATACAATTTTTAGTATTTAGTAAAACTAAGAAAGTATTAAGGAATAAGTTGTTACGTCTATGAAAAAGTTGTTAGTATTAAGCAAAACTTTGTTAGTATTACGGAAAAACTTGTTACTTCTAAGAAATAAATTGTTAGTATTAAGAAAAACTTGCAACATGTAACTGAAACTAGGAAGTGTGAACAGAAAATGTCTACTTCTAATAGAAATTTGTGTTCTTTAATGGAAAAACTTTCTGCTATCAGAAAACTTAGAAAACTTGTTAGCATAAACAGAAAATTGTTACTTCTAAGAGAAATTTGTTATCTTTGAAGGAAAACTTGCTGCTATTAGAAAAATTTGTTAATATTAAGGTAAACCTGTTACTTCCAAGAGAAACTTGATAATATTAAGTAAAACTTTGTTCTTATTGCGGAAAATTTGTTCCTTCAAAGAAAAAATTTGTTAGTATCAAGTAAAACTTTGTTAGTATTAAGCAAAAACTTGTTACTTCTAAGAAACAAATTGCTAGTGTTAATAAAAACTCGCTAGTTCTTACTGAAAACTTGTTAGCGTAAACACAAATTAATACTTCTAAGAGAAATTTGTAGTATTTCCTCAAGCTAACAGATTTTTCTTGAAAGTAACCATTTTTTCCTGAATAATAACAAAGTTTTGCTTAATACTATCAAATTTCTCTTGGAAGTAACAGGTTTTTTTTAATAGTAAGAAGCCATTTTTCCGTCAAAGATAACAAATTTCTCTTAAATGTATCAATTTCCTGTATACGCTAACAAGTTTTCTGTTAGATTTAGCAAGTTTTTCTTAAAACTACCAATTTTTGGCTTAGAATTAACAAGTTTTTACTTAATAGTAAAAATCGATTTTTTTACAAAGTAACATGTTTCTTCTTAATAGTAATACTTTTTTTCTAATAGCAGCAAGTTTTCCGTAAAATATAACAAACTTTTCTTAGAAGTTACAATTTTCTGTTCATTCTAACAAGCTTTCTGTTAGAAGTAGCAATTTTTCTTAACAGTACCAAATTTTTACTTAGAAAAAACAAGTTTTTTCTTAATACTAACCAAGTTTTAATTAACACTATCCAATTTCTCTTGGAAGTAACAGACTTTTCAGATAGTAATATATATTTTCTAATAGCAGCAAATTTTTGGACAAAGACAAAAAAATTTTCTTAGAATTAGCAATTTTCTGATTACGTTAACACGTTTTCTGCTATAAATACCAAGTCTTTTTTAGCACTAACACATTTTTTCTTAGAAGTAACAATTTTTTCCTTAATACTAACAAAGTTTAACTTAATCCTAACAAATTATTTCTTAGTTACATTTCAGTTATGAATAATTTCAAAGAAGAAAAAGAAAAGCTCGCTACTTCTACAGAAAACTTGTGAGCATAAACGGAAAATTGTTACTTCTAAGAGAAATTCGTCATCTTTGAAGGAAAACTTGCTGCTATTAGAAAAATTTGTTAATATTAAGGAAAACCTGTTACTTGCAAGAGAAACTTGATAGTATTAAGTAAAACTTTATTCTTATTGCGGAAAAGTTGTTCCTTCAAAGAAAAAATTTGTTAGTATTAAGTAAAACTTTGTTAGTATTAAGCAAAAACTTGTTACTTCTAAGAAACAAATTGCTAGTGTTAATAAAAAATCGCTATTTTTTACTGAAAACTTGTTAGCGTAAACACAAATTGTTACTTCTAAGAGAAATTTGTTAGTATTTCCTCAATACTAACAAATGTTTACGTTATACTAACAGATTTCTCTTGAAAGTAACCATTTTTTCCTGAATAATAATAAAGTTTTACTTAATACTATCTAATTTCTCTTGGAAGTAACAGGTTTTTTAATAGTAAGAAGCAAGTTTTCCGTCAAAGATAATAAATTTCTCTTAGATGTATCAATTTCCTTTATACGCTAACAAGTTTTCTGTTAGAACTAGCAAGTTTTTCTTAATACTACCAATTTTTTCTTAGAATTAACAAGTTTTTACTTAATAGTAAAAACAAATTTTTTTAACGAAGTAACAGGTTTCTTCTTAATAGTAACAAATTTTTTCTAATAGCAGCAAGTTTTCCGTAAAATGTAACAAATTTCTCTTAGAAGTTACAATTTTCTGTTCATTCTAACAAGATTTCTGTTAGAATACTTTCTATCAAATTTCAGTTCTGAATATTTTCAAAGAAGAAAAAGAAAAACTCGCTACTTCTAACAGAAAACTTGTTAGCATAAACAGAAAATTGTTACTTCTAAGAGAAATTTCTTATCTTTGAAGGAAAACTTGCTGCTATTATAAAAATTTGTTAATATTACGGAAAACCTGTTACTTTCAAGAGAAACTTGATAGTATTTAGTAAAACTTTGTTCTTATTGCGGAAAAGCTGTTCCTTCAAAGAAAAAATAGTTAGTATTAAGTAAAACTTTGTTAGTATTAAACAAAAACTTGTTACTTCTAAGAAACAAATTGCTAGTGGTAATAAAAACTCACTAGTTCTTACTGAAAACTTGTTAGCGTAAACACAAAGTCTTACTTCTAAGAGAAATTTGTTAGTATTTCCTCAATATTAACAAAGGTTTACTTTATACTAACAGATTTTTCTTGAAAGTAACCATTTTTTCCTGAATAATAACAAAGTTTTACTTAATACTATCACATATCTCTTGGAAGTAACAGGTTTTTAATAGTAAGAAGCAAGTTTTCAGTCAAAGAAAACAAATTTCTCTTAGATGTATCAATTTCCTGTATATGCTAACAAATTTTCTGTTAGAACTAGCAAGTTTTTCTTAAAACTACCAATTTTTTCTTAGAATTAACAAGTTTTTACTTAATAGTAAAATCAATTTTTTTACAAAGTAACAGGTTTCTTCTTAATAGTAATACTTTTTTTCTAATAGCAGCAAGTTTTCCGTAAAATATAACAAACTTTTCTTAGAAGTTACAATTTTCTGTTCATTCTAACAAGCTTTCTGTTAGAAGTAGCAATTTTTTCTTAACAGTACCAAATTTTTACTTAGAAAAAACAAGTTTTTTCTTAATACTAACAAAGTTTTAATTAACACTATCCAATTTCTCTTGGAAGTAACAGACTTTTCAGATAGTAATATATATTTTCTAATAGCAGCAACTTTTCGGACAAAGACAAAAAAAATTTCTTAGAATTAGCAATTTTCTGATTACGTTAACACGTTTTCTGCTATAAATACCAAGTCTTTTTTAGCACTAACACATTTTTTATTAGAAGTAACAATTTTTTCCTTAATACTAACAAAGTTTAACTTAATCCTAACAAATTATTTCTTAGTTACATTTCAGTTATGAATAATTTCAAAGAAGAAAAAGAAAAGCTCGCTACTTCTACAGAAAACTTGTTAGCATAAACGGAAAATTGTTACTTCTAAGAGAAATTTGTCATCTTTGAAGGAAAACTTGCTGCTATTAGAAAAATTTGTTAATATTAAGGAAAACCTGTTACTTGCAAGAGAAACTTGATAGTATTAAGTAAAACTTTATTGTTATTGCGGAAAAGTTGTTCCTTCAAAGAAAAAATTTGTTAGTATTAAGTAAAACTTTGTTAGTATTAAGCAAAAACTTGTTACTTCTAAGAAACAAATTGCTAGTGTTAATAAAAAATCGCTATTTTTTACTGAAAACTTGTTAGCGTAAACACAAATTGTTACTTCTAAGAGAAATTTGTTAGTATTTCCTCAATACTAACAAATGTTTACGTTATACTAACAGATTTCTCTTGAAAGTAACCATTTTTTCCTGAATAATAATAAAGTTTTACTTAATACTATCTAATTTCTCTTGGAAGTAACAGGTTTTTTAATAGTAAGAAGCAAGTTTTCCGTCAAAGATAATAAATTTCTCTTAGATGTATCAATTTCCTTTATACGCTAACAAGTTTTCTGTTAGAACTAGCAAGTTTTTCTTAATACTACCAATTTTTTCTTAGAATTAACAAGTTTTTACTTAATAGTAAAAACCAAATTTTTTTAACGAAGTAACAGGTTTCTTCTTAATAGTAACAAATTTTTTCTAATAGCAGCAAGTTTTCCGTAAAATGTAACAAATTTCTCTTAGAAGTTACAATTTTCTGTTCATTCTAACAAGATTTCTGTTAGAATACTTTCTATCAAATTACAGTTCTGAATATTTTCAAAGAAGAAAAAGAAAAACTCGCTACTTCTAACAGAAAACTTGTTAGCATAAACAGAAAATTGTTACTTCCAAGAGAAATTTCTTATCTTTGACGGAAAACTTGCTGCTATTATAAAAATTTGTTAATATTACGGAAAACCTGTTACTTTCAAGAGAAACTTGATAGTATTTAGTAAAACTTTGTTCTTATTGCGGAAAAGCTGTTCCTTCAAATAAAAAATAGTTAGTATTAAGTAAAACCTTCAAGAGGTAATTGACACATCTAGAGGTAATTTTCAGTAAGGCTTTGCTAGCACTAGAGATTTTAAACAATTATTTACCATAATTTAACATTTGTTTCATTTTGTTTAATGTTTTCTAGGGCTTATGGCCCAGGATCTGAGAGTTTTATGATATTATTTTCGTTATTTACCTCGGGTTTAATAGATTCAGGGCTTACAAAATTCAACATGGAGATAAGAGGGGCACTGCGACACCGTTTTCACACACATCTAGGGGTAATTATGACTAAGAGTTTGCTAGCACTAGAGGATTCAAAACAATTATTTACCATATTTTAACATTTGTTTCATGCTTTTAATATTTTATAGGGCTTATGGGACCAATATTTTGATAGTTTGTATGATATTGTTTAAGTAGTTTTTTTATATTTTTCATTATTTTCCCCGAGTTTTATAGATCCAGGGCTTACAAAATTCAACATGGAGACACAAGTGGCACTGCGACACCTTTTTTCCTACACATCTGAGGCCAATTTTGACTATGAATATGCTGGCACTGGAGGATTTTAAATAGTTATTTACCATATTTTAGGAGTCGGAATCGACATATTGAAAGCACCAGGATTTAGAGTTGAAATCGGTTATAAATTACAAATCTAGTTACGACAACCTTTAAAACAGGACTCTGAAGCTAGATTTTTACGGCTGCTTCACATACCGATTATTTCCAGAGGGCAAGGTTGATACTAGATGTAAATTTTTAGGCACTATTGAGGCATTTCTGAGAGCTCTTAACGAAAATGCCTCGTATCTTTGTGCCAGGACAATGAATATTTCAAAAAATCATGACAATACACGGCTCCCCCACGTCCCTAGCAATCATTTCGACAAGGCAGGGTTGTTATTAGATGCGAATTTGTAGGCATTATAGGTGTATTTCCAAAAGCAGTTAACGAAAATACAGCTTTTCTTTGAGTGCAAGTGTGATTATCAGCCTCTCCCCCCCCCCTCCACGGTAAAAATTCCTTAACGTCTCTATCTTAACTTTTAAGCTGTAGAACCTGTTGCTCCACGCCATTCACACCACAGCGATATTATTTGACTGCCCCCTGATATCACATCATCATCTCCAAGTTATTTTTCAGATATATCTTGTTAAAACTTATGCTTCAATCCAGTGATTCAAGTTTTTGCAAGCCAAGCTTATCATAACAACATCCAAAACACTCCAAACTAGCCTGGCATTATATACCTCCCCTCCGTCATCCACCTGGCACCACCCCTTATCACACCCTATGACATTTTCAACCTTTTCCCGCAGAAAATAAGCTCATGAATCCAAATTAAAAACTATTTTTACTTGAACAGCGGAACTTTTCATTGCTAGAGTGTGATACTCCAAGCAATTTGGTCCACAATGCAACAGTATTATTGCTCTTTGGCGCCCTCTAGCATCGCTCTATTACCCCCAAGACATTTTTCAGGCCTTTTTTGTTAAAAATTATAATTCAACCCATTGACTCTCGCAAGTTCTTGCAAGCCAAGCTTATCATAATAATCTCCAAAGCCCTCCACACCACCGTGGCTTTTAACCCCTCCCCCTACATCTTCAACGTGGCAACACCCCTAATCACCTTCCTAGAAAATATTTAAGCTTTTCCTACGGAAAATAGGCTCACGATTCTAAATTAAACACTGGTTTTTCTCGATCAGCGGAACTCTGCATTTCATTGCTAGAGTGTGATAACTCAAGCAATTCACGCCTCAGTGTCACTTTATTACTGCCCTATGGCACCCACTGACTCAAAGATAACAAATTTCTCCTAGAAGTAACGATTTTCTGTTAATGCTAACAAGTTTCCTGCTAGCAAATTTTTCTTGACACTAACAATTGTTTTCTTAGAAGTAACAAGTTTTTCCCTAAATACTAACAAAGTTTTACTTAATACTCAAAAATTTCTTAGAATTAGCAACTTTTTCCTTAATACTGACAAAGTTTTACTTAACACTATAAAATTTCGCTTGGAAGTAACAGCTTTTTCTTAATAGTAAGAAATTTGTATAATAATAGAAAGTTTTCCGTCAAAGACAACAAATTTCTCTTAGAAGTAGGAATCTCCTATTTACGCTAACAAATTTTCTGTTAGAACTAGAAAGTTTTTCTTAATCCTAACAAATGTTTTTCTTAGAAATAACAAATTTTTCCCTTAATACTAACAAAGTTTTACTTAATACTATCAAATTTCTCTAGGAAGAAACAGGTTTTCTCTTAATATTAACAAATTTTTCTAATAGCAACACGTTTTCTGTAAAAAAAAACAATCTTCTCTTCTGTTTATCCTAACAAGTTTTCTGTTAGAAGTAGCAAGTGTTTCTTAACACTAAAATTTTACTTCTTAAGAGTAACAACTTTTTCCTTAATACTAACAGGGTTTTACTTAATACTATCAAATATCTCTTGAAAGTAACAGGCTTTTCTTAATAGTAAGAAACATTTTCTAATAGAAGCAAGTTTTCTGACAAAGATAACAAATTTCTCTTATAAGTAAGAATTTTCTTTTCACGCTAACATAATTAAAGGTAGAGTACCAAATTTTTCTTGACACTAACATTTTTTTCTTAGAATTAACAAGTTTTTCTTCAATACTAACAAAGGTTTACTTTATACTAACAGATTTTTCATGAAAGTAACCATTTTTCCTGAATAATAACAAAGTTTTGCTTAATACTATCAAATTTCTCTTGGAAGTAACAGGTTTCTTCTTAATAGTAATAAATTTTTTGTAATAGCAGCAAATTTTCCGTAAAATATAACAAATTTTTCTTAGAAGTTACAATTTTCTGTTCATTCTAACAAACTTTCTGTTAGAAGTAGCAATTTTTTCTTAACAGTACCAAATTTTTACTTAGAAATAACAAGTTTTTCTTAATACTAACAAAGTTTTATTTAACATTATCCAATTTCTCTTGGATGTAACAGGCTTTTCGGATAGTAATATATATTTTCTAATAGCAGCAAGTTTTCAGACAAAGACAAAAAAAATTTCTTAGAATTAGCAATTTTCTGATTACGTTAACACGTTTTTTGCTATAAATACCAAGTCTTTTTTAACAATAGCAAATTTTTTCTTAGAAGTAACAATTTTTTCCTTAATACTAACAAAGTTTAACTTAATCCTTACAAATTATTTCTTAGTTACATTTAAGTTCTAAATATTTTCAAAGAAGAAAAAGAAAAGCTCGCTACTTCTAACAGAAAACTTGTTAGCATAAACAGAAAATTGTTACTTCTAAGAGAAATTTGTCATCTTTGAAGGAAAACTTGCTGCTATTAGAAAAATTTGTTAATATTAAGGAAAATCTGTTACTTCCAAGAGAAACTTGATAGTATTAAGTAAAACTTTGTTCTTATTGCGGAAAAGTTGTTCCTTCAAAGAAAAACTTTGTTAGTATTAAGCAAAAACTTGTTACTTCTGAAACAAGAAACAAATTGCTAGTGTTAATAAAAAATCGCTAGTTCTTACTGAAAACTTGTTAGCGTAAACACAAATTGTTACTTCTAAGAGAAATTAGTTAGTATTTCCTCAATACTAACAAATGTTTACTTTATACTAACAGATTTCTCTTGAAAGTAACCTTTTTTTCCTGAATAAAAACAAAGTTTTCCTTAATACTATCTAATTTCTCTAGGAAGTAACAGGTTTATTTAATAGTAAGAAGCCAGTTTTCAGTCAAAGATAACAAATTTCTCTTAGATGTATCAATTTCCTGTATATGCTAACAAATTTTCTGTTAGAACTAGCAAGTTTTTCTTAAAACTACCAATTTTTTCTTAGAATTAACAAGTTTTTACTTAATAGTAAAATCAATTTTTTTACGAAGTAACAGGTTTCTTCTTAATAGTAACAAAATTTTTCTAATAGCAGCAAGTTTTCCGTAAAAGATAACAAATTTCTCTTAGAAGTTACAATTTTATGTTCATTCTAACAAGCTTTCTGTTAGAAGTAGCAATTTTTTCTCAACAGTAACAAATTTTTACTTAGAAGTAACAAGTTTTTTCTTAATACTAACTAAGTTTTATTTAACACTATCCAATTTCTCTTGGAAGTAACAGGCTTTTCGGAATAGTAACATTTATTTTCTAATAGCAGCAGGTTTTCGGACAAAGACAACAAATTTTTCTTAGAAGTAGGAATTTTGTGTTTACGTTAACACGTTTTCTGCTATAAATACCAAGTCTTTCTTAACACTAACAAATTTTTTCTTAGAAGTAACAAGTTTTTCCTTAATGCTAACAAAGTTTTACTTAATCCTAAAAAATTGTTTCTTAGTTACATTTCAGTTCTGAATATTTTCAAAGAAGAAAAAGAAAAACTCACTACTTCTAACAGAAAGCTTGTTAGCATAAACAGAACATTGTTACTTCTAAGAAAAATTTGTTATCTTCGAAGGAAAACTTGCTGCTATTAGAAAAATATGTTAATATTAAGGAAAACCTGTTACTTCCAAGAGAAACTTGATAGTATTAAGTAAAACTTTGTTCTTATTGCGGAAAAGTTGTTCCTTCAAAGAAAAAATTTGTTAGTATTAAGTAAAACTTTGTTAGTATTAAAAAAAATTGTTACTTCTAAGAAAAAAATTGCTAGTGTTAATAAAACTCGCTAGTTCTTACTGAAAACTTGTTAGGGTAAACACACATTGTTACTTCTAAGAGAAAAATTTTTTGTATTAAGAAAAACTTGCAACATCTAACTGAAAACTAGTTAGCGTGAACAGACAATGTTTACTTCCAATTCATGAAATTCGTGTTCTCTAATGGAAAAACTTGCTGCTATTAGAAAAAATGTCTTACTATTACGACAATCTATTACTTCCAAGAGAAATTTGATAATATTAAGTAAAACTTTGTTAGTATTAAGGAAAAAGTTCTTACTTCTAAGAAAAAATTTGCTAGTTCTAAGAAAAACTTGCTAGTTCTAACAGAAAACTTCTTAGCGTAAACAGAAAATTGTTAGGTCTATGATAAATTTGTTATCTTTGACGAAAAACTTGCTGCTACTAGCGAAAATTTATTACTTTTAAGGAAAAACCTGTTATTTCCAAGAGAAACTTGATAGTATTAAGTAAAACTTTGTTAGTATGAAGTAAAAAGTTTTTACTTCTAAGATAAAATTTAATAGTATTAAGTTAAACTTTGTAAGTATTAAGGAAAAACTAGTTACTACTAAGAAAAAATTTGTTAGTGTTAAGAAAAACTCTGTATTTCTAACAGAAAATGTGTTAGTGTAAACAGAAAATTGTTACTTCTAAGAGAAATACGTTATCTTTGTCTGAAAACTTGCTGCGAATAGAAAATATTTCTTACTATTCAGAAAAGCCTGTTACTTCCGAGATAAATTTAATAATATTAAGTAAAAAAAAGGTTGTTACTTCTAAAAAAAATTGTTAGTATTAAGTAAAACTTTGTTAGTATTAAGGAAAAAACTTGTAACTTCTAAGAAAAAATTTATTACTGTTAAGAAAAACTTGCTACTTCTAGCAGAAAACTTTTTTCCATTACGGGATTGTTACTTTGAGGAGAAATGTGTTATCTTTGATTCAGAGGGTGCCACAGAGCAGTATTGGTTTAGAATTGAGGCGTCAATTGCATGGAGTATTACAGTCTGGCAATGAAATTCGATGATGGATGGAGAATTGTGTAATGCCACGGCGGTGTGGTTGAAGTATTATTTTTAACAAGAAATGTCTGAAAAACGTCTTGGGGGTGATTGGGCGATGTCAGAAGGTGCCAGAGAGCAGTAATAGTGTGGCACTGTGGCTTGAATTGTCTGGAGTATCAAACTTTAGTAATGAAATTCCGAATTCCACTGTTCAAGGAAAAACAGTGATGAATTTAGAATCATGAGCTTATTTTCCATGGGAAAGGCTTTAAAATTTTCAAAGGTGTGATGAGGACGGTGCCACATGAATGATTTAGGGGGTGATGTGTAATGCCACGGTTGTTTAGAGTATTTTGGAGGTTAATATGATAAGCTTGGCTTGCGAGAACTTGAGTCAATGGGTTGAAGTTTAATTTTTGAAAAGAAATTTCTGAAAAATGTCTTAGGGGTTATTGGGCGATGTCAGAGGGTGCCAGAGACCGGTAATAGTTATGCATTGTGGAGTGAATTACTTGGAGTATCTTACTCTAGCAATGACAAGCTGTGTTCCGCTGTTCAAATAAAAACAGTGTTTAATTTATATTTATGAGCTCATTGCCAGTGGGAAAAGGTTGAAAATTTCCTAGGGGGGAGGGTGGGATGAGGTGTGATGCCACGTGGATAATGGAGGGAATGTTTGTAATGCCACGGTGGTGTGGAGTGTTTTGGAGGTTATTATAATAAGCTTGGCTTGCAAAAACTTGGATTGAAGCATAATTTCTAACAAGAAATGTCTGAAAAATGATTTGGAGATGATGACGTGATGTCAGGGGGCAGTAAATTAATATCGCTCTGGTGTGAATTTCTTGGAGTATCATGTGCTACAGCTTAAAAGTTTAGGTGGAGGCGTTAAATAATTTTTACCGTTGATGGGGGGGCTGAAAATCTAACTTTCTCTCAAAGAAATACTGTGTTTTCGTTAAGGGCTCTCGGAAATACCTCAATAATGTTTAAAAATTTGCATCTAATAACAAACCTGTCCCGTGGAAATGATTGATAGGGCAGCCGTATATTGTCACGATGGTGTGAAATATTCATAGTCCTGACTCAAAGAAACGAGGCATTTTCGCTAATAGCTCTAAGAAATACTTCAATAGTGCCTAAAAAGTTGCATCTAATATCATCCTTGTCCTCTGGAAATGATTTCTAAGGGGGGGGGGGTAAAATTTAAACTTCAGAGGATTGTTTTAAAGGTTCTTGTAACTAGATTTGTAATTTGTAACCGATTTCAACTTCCTGGCGCTTTCAATATGCCGAGTCCAAGTCCTAAAATACGGTAAATAATTGTTTAATATCCTCAAGTGCTAATATGTCCTTAGTAAAAATTGACCTCAGTTGTGTATAAAAAGGTATCGTAGGGCCACTCTGGTCTCCATGTTGAATTTTGTAAGCCCTGGATCTATTAAACTCGAGGAAAAAAGAAAAATATAAAAAAACATTCAAATAATATCACAAAAATTTTCAAAACATTGGTCCCATATGCCCTAGAAAATATTTAAAATGTAAAACAAGTGTTAAAATATGATAATTAATTGTTTAAATCTTCAAGTGCCTGCATGACCTTAGTCATAATTGCCCCTATGTGTGTAAAAAACGGTGTTGCAGTACCACTCTGGTCTCCAGGATGAATTCTGTAGGCCCTGGATCTGTTAAAACCGAGATAAAAAACGAAATATATTAAAATAATATCATAAAACTCTCAGACCTCAGACTATAAGCCATAGCAAATATTTAAAAAGTATGAAAAATTATTAATGTATGGTAAACAATGGTTAAAATTCCACTAGTGCTAGCATAGCCTTAGTCAAAAATGTCCTTAGATGTGTCTGAAAACTGTGTTACAGTGCCATTCCGCTCTCATGTTTGAATTTTGTAAGCCTTGGATCTAATAAACCCGAAGAAAATAACAAAAAATATTAAAATTTCTTACAACTCTCAGATCTAAGACCATAAGCCCTAGAAAATATAAAAATATGAAACGAATGTTAAAATATGGTAAATAATATTTTAAAATCTTCAAGTGCTAGCATGGACTTAGCCAAAATTGCCCCTCCCGGAAATGATTTCTAGAAGGGTAAGGGAAAGATTGGTCGTATATTGTCACAAGATTTGCATAATTCTTAAGAAAAGGGGGAAACACTCCAAACATGATGAGTGGCCTTGATCAAAATCCAATTATTAAGTTCAGCATATCAGAAAAATCAATTGTATAGATTTCAAGTTCCCATCTACAAAAATATAGAATTTTGCTTTTTGTCCCAGAAGAAAGGTTCACGGATGCGTGTTAACTTGTTTGTGTTTCTCTCAGGGGTTATCCTATCAGTAGTATACCCGTAGACACTTTTTTGACATGCCCTCCCTTTTCCCATAGGATTTCTATGACATACCCTCCCTTTCCCGTAGGCACTTTTATGACATTCCCCTCCCTTTTGCCATGGGATTTCAATTACGCCCTGTTTTCTCAAGACCCCTGGAAAGATTCCAATAACATGCCCTGGTAAGATTCCAGGGGATTCCATTCTTTTTATATGAGTAATCGGAGTGTGGTTGGGATAATACACAAGTAGTGATTTTAGAGGTTACTAGCCCAAGTTTAATATGGTAACCGACTCTATTAAAGGGAACACAGCTAGTGACACACCATTTCCTTTTCAACGGACAGGTAGGGAAATTAGCATAGGATTCCTCTGATACAGATAGGGAAATTAGCATAGGATTTCCATGAGACTCTGCTTTTGACAACATGTTCTAGGAAATGAGAAAGGGATTCCGCTGATGCCCTGTTACGTCACGACACCCCTGGCAAGATTCCAACAACATGCCCTGGCAAGATTCCGACGAAAATCCCTGGCAAGATTCCGACAATATGCCCTGGTAAGATTCCCTGGTTCCAGGTGTTCTAATCTATTCGTTTTTTTCGAGCTAAACTTATGGATTTTTTACACCATTTCAGGGAAGGGCAATTTTCACTAAGGCCATTTTAGCACTTTTGGATTTTAAATAATTATGGTCCGAGGTCTGAGAGTTTTAAGATATTATTTGAATCTTTTTCTTTATTTTCCTCGGGTTTAATAGATCCAAGGATAACAAAATTGAAACATGAGAGCGGAATTGCACTGGGATACTGTTTTCACACACATCTAGAGGTAATTTTCAGTAAGGCTTTGCTAGCACTAGAGATTTTAAACAATTATTTACCATAATTTAACATTTGTTTCATTTTGTTTAATGTTTTCTAGGGCTTATGGCCCAGGATCTGAGAGTTTTATGATATTGTTTTCGTTATTTACCTCGGGTTTAATAGATTCAGGGCTTACAAAATTCAACATGGAGATAAGAGGGGCACTGCGACACCGTTTTCACACACATCTAGGGGTAATTATGACTAAGAGTTTGCTAGCACTAGAGGATTCAAAACAATTATTTACCATATTTTAACATTTGTTTCATGCTTTTAATATTTTATAGGGCTTATGGGACCAATATTTTGATAGTTTGTATGATATTGTTTAAGTAGTTTTTTTTATATTTTTCATTATTTTCCCCGAGTTTTATAGATCCAGGGCTTACAAAATTCAACATGGAGACACAAGTGGCACTGCGACACCTTTTTTCCTACACATCTGAGGCCAATTTTGACTATGAATATGCTGGCACTGGAGGATTTTAAATAGTTATTTACCATATTTTAGGAGTCGGAATCGACATATTGAAAGCACCAGGATTTAGAGTTGAAATCGGTTATAAATTACAAATCTAGTTACGACAACCTTTAAGACAGGACTCTGAAGCTAGATTTTTACGGCTGCTTCACATACCGATTATTTCCAGAGGGCAAGGTTGATACTAGATGTAAATTTTTAGGCACTATTGAGGCATTTCTGAGAGCTCTTAACGAAAATGCCTCGTATCTTTGTGCCAGGACAATGAATATTTCAAAAAATCATGACAATACACGGCTCCCCCACGTCCCTAGCAATCATTTCGACAGTGCAGGGTTGTCATTAGATGCGAATTTGTAGGCATTATAGGTGTATTTCCAAAAGCAGTTAACGAAAATACAGCTTTTCTTTGAGTGCAAGTGTGATTATCAGCCTCTCCCCCCCCCCTCCACGGTAAAAATTCCTTAACGTCTCTATCTTAACTTTTAAGCTGTAGAACCTGTTGCTCCACGCCATTCACACCACAGCGATATTATTTGACTGCCCCCTGATATCACATCATCATCTCCAAGTTATTTTTCAGATATATCTTGTTAAAACTTATGCTTCAATCCAGTGATTCAAGTTTTTGCAAGCCAAGCTTATCATAACAACATCCAAAACACTCCAAACTAGCCTGGCATTATATACCTCCCCTCCGTCATCCACCTGGAACCACCCCTTATCACACCCTATGACATTTTCAACCTTTTCCCGCAGAAAATAAGCTCATGAATCCAAATTAAAAACTATTTTTACTTGAACAGCGGAACTTTTCATTGCTAGAGTGTGATACTCCAAGCAATTTGGTCCACAATGCAACAGTATTATTGCTCTTTGGTGCCCTCTAGCATCGCTCTATTACCCCCAAGACATTTTTCAGGCCTTTTTTGTTAAAAATTATACTTCAACCCATTGACTCTCGCAAGTTCTTGCAAGCCAAGCTTATCATAATAATCTCCAAAGCCCTCCACACCACCGTGGCTTTTAACCCCTCCCCCTACATCTTCAACGTGGCAACACCCCTAATCACCTTCCTAGAAAATATTTAAGCTTTTCCTACGGAAAATAGGCTCACGATTCTAAATTAAACACTGGTTTTTCTCGATCAGCGGAACTCTGCATTTCATTGCTAGAGTGTGATAACTCAAGCAATTCACGCCTCAGTGTCACTTTATTACTGCCCTATGGCACCCACTGACTCAAAGATAACAAATTTCTCCTAGAAGTAACGATTTTCTGTTAATGCTAACAAGTTTCCTGCTAGCAAATTTTTCATGACACTAACAATTGTTTTCTTAGAAGTAACAAGTTTTTCCCTAAATACTAACAAAGTTTTACTTAATACTCAAAAATTTTCTTAGAATTAGCAACTTTTTCCTTAATGCTGACAAAGTTTTACTTAACACTATAAAATTTCGCTTGGAAGTAACAGCTTTTTCTTAATAGTAAGAAATTTGTATAATAATAGAAAGTTTTCCGTCAAAGACAACAAATTTCTCTTAGAAGTAGGAATCTCCTATTTACGCTAACAAATTTTCTGTTAGAACTAGAAAGTTTTTCTTAATCCTAACAAATGTTTTTCTTAGAAATAACAAATTTTTCCCTTAATACTAACAAAGTTTTACTTAATACTATCAAATTTCTCTAGGAAGAAACAGGTTTTCTCTTAATATTAACAAATTTTTCTAATAGCAACACGTTTTCCGTAAAAAAAAACAATCTTCTCTTCTGTTTATCCTAACAAGTTTTCTGTTAGAAGCAGCAAGTGTTTCTTAACACTAAAATTTTACTTCTTAAGAGTAACAACTTTTTCCTTAATACTAACAGGGTTTTACTTAATACTATCAAATATCTCTTGAAAGTAACAGGCTTTTCTTAATAGTAAGAAACATTTTCTAATAGTAGCAAGTTTTCTGACAAAGATAACAAATTTCTCTTATAAGTAAGAATTTTCATTTCACGCTAACATAATTAAAGGTAGAGTACCAAATTTTTCTTGACACTAACATTTTTTCTTAGAAGTAAAAAGTTTTTCTTCAATACTAACAAAGGTTTACTTTATAGTATTTCCTCAAGCTAACAGATTTTTCATGAAAGTAACCATTTTTCCTGAATAATAACAAAGTTTTGCTTAATACTATCAAATTTCTCTTGGAAGTAACAGGTTTCTTCTTAATAGTAATAAATTTTTTGTAATAGCAGCAAATTTTCCGTAAAATATAACAAATTTTTCTTAGAAGTTACAATTTTCTGTTCATTCTAACAAACTTTCTGTTAGAAGTAGCAATTTTTTCTTAACAGTACCAAATTTTTACTTAGAAATAACAAGTTTTTCTTAATACTAACAAAGTTTTATTTAACATTATCCAATTTCTCTTGGATGTAACAGGCTTTTCGGATAGTAATATATATTTTCTAATAGCAGCAAGTTTTCAGACAAAGACAAAAAAAATTTCTTAGAATTAGCAATTTTCTGATTACGTTAACACGTTTTTTGCTATAAATACCAAGTCTTTTTTAACAATAACAAATTTTTTCTTAGAAGTAACAATTTTTTCCTTAATACTAACAAAGTTTAACTTAATCCTTACAAATTATTTCTTAGTTACATTTAAGTTCTAAATATTTTCAAAGAAGAAAAAGAAAAGCTCGCTACTTCTAACAGAAAACTTGTTAGCATAAACAGAAAATTGTTACTTCTAAGAGAAATTTGTCATCTTTGAAGGAAAACTTGCTGCTATTAGAAAAATTTGTTAATAAGGAAAACCTGTTACTTCCAAGAGAAACTTGATAGTATTAAGTAAAACTTTGTTCTTATTGCGGAAAAGTTGTTCCTTCAAAGAAAAACTTTGTTAGTATTAAGCAAAAACTTGTTACTTCTAAGAAACAAATTGCTAGTGTTAATAAAAAATCGCTAGTTCTTACTGAAAACTTGTTAGCGTAAACACAAATTGTTACTTCTAAGAGAAATTAGTTAGTATTTCCTCAATACTAACAAATGTTTACTTTATACTAACAGATTTCTCTTGAAAGTAACCTTTTTTTCCTGAATAAAAACAAAGTTTTCCTTAATACTATCTAATTTCTCTAGGAAGTAACAGGTTTTTTAATAGTAAGAAGCAAGTTTTCCGTCAAAGATAACAAATTTCTCTTAGATGTATCAATTTCCTGTATATGCTAACAAGTTTTCTGTTAAAACTAGCAAGTTTTTCTTAATACTACCAATTTTTTCTTAGAATTAACAAGTCTTTACTTAATAGTAAAAATCAAAATTTTTTACGAAGTAACAGGTTTCTTCTTAATAGTAATAAATTTTTTCTAATAGCAGCAAGTTTTCCGTAAAATATAACAAATTTCTCTTAGAAGTTACAATTTTCTGTTCATTCTAACAAACTTTCTGTTAGAATTAGCAATTTCTATCAAATTTCAGTTCTGAATATTTTCAAAGAAGAAAAAGAAAAACTCGCTACTTCTAACAAAAAACTTGTTAGCATAAACAGAAAATTGTTACTTCTAAGAGAAATTTGTTATCTTTGAAGGAAAACTTGCTGCTATTAGAAAAATTTGTTAATATTAAGGAAAACCTGTTACTTCCAAGAGAAACTTGATAGTATTAAGTAAAACTTTGTTCTTATTGCGGAAAAGCTGTTCCTTCAAAGAAAAAAATTGTTAGTATTAAGTAAAATTTGTTAGTATTAAACAAAAACTTGTTACTTCTAAGAAACAAATTGCTAGTGTTAATAAAAACTCACTAGTTCTTACTGAAAACTTGTTAGCGTAAACAAAAATTGTTACTTCTAAGAGAAATTTGTTAGTATTTCCTAAATATTAACAAAGGTTTACTTTATACAAACAAATTTTTCTTGAAAGTAACCATTTTTTCCTGAAAAATAACAAAGTTTTACTTAATACTATCACATTTCTCTTGGAAGTAACAGGTTTTTAATAGTAAGAAGCAAGTTTTCCGTCAAAGATAACAAGTTTCTCTTAGATGTATCAATTTCCTGTATATGCTAACAAGTTTTCTGTTAGAACTAGCAAGTTTTTCTTAAAGCTACCAATTTTTTCTTAGAATTAACAAGTTTTTACTTAATAGTAAAATTAAATTTTTTTTACGAAGCAACAGGTTTCTTCTTATTAGTAACAAATTTTTTCTAATAGCAGCAAGTTTTCCGTAAAAGATAACACATTTCTCTTAGAAGTTACAATTTTCTGTTCATTCTAACAAGTTTTCTGTTAGAAGTAGCAATTTTTCTTAACAGTAACAAATTTTTACTTAGAAGTAACAAGTTTTTTCTTAATACTAACTAAGTTTTATTCAACACTATCCAATTTCTCTTGGAAGTAACAGGCTTTTCGGAATAGTAATATATATTTTCTAATAGCAGCAGGTTTTCGGACAAAGCCAACAAATTTTTCTTATAAGTAGCAATTTTTTTTACGTTAACACGTTTTCTGCTATAAATACCAAGTCTTTCTTAACACTAACGAATTTTTTCTTAGAAGTAACAAGTTTTAAACAGAAAATTGTTACTTCTAAGAGAAATTTGTCATCTTTGAAGGAAAACTTGCTGCTATTAGAAAAATTTGTTAATATTAAGGAAAATCTGTTACTTCCAAGAGAAACTTGATAGTATTAAGTAAAACTTTGTTCTTATTGCGGAAAAGTTGTTCCTTCAAAGAAACAATTTGTTAGTATTAAGTAAAACTTTGTTAGTATTATGCAAAACTTGTTACTTCTAAGAATCAAATGGCTAGTGTTAATAAAAACTCGCTAGTTCTTACTGAAAACTTTTTTGGGTAAACACACATTGTTCATTCTAAGAGAAATTTTTTGTATTTGACGGAAAACTTGTTTCTATTAAAAAATTGGCTGCTATCAGAGCATTTTTAAAACAACTTTTACTTCTAAAAGAAATTTGTTATCTTTGAGGGAGAACTTGCTGTTATTAAAAAAATTCTTTACTATGACGAAAAACCAGTTACTTCAAAGAGAAATATTATAGAATTAAGTAAAACTTTGTTAGTGTTAAGGAAAAAGTTGTTAATTCTAAGAAAAACAATTTTTAGTATTAAGTAAAACTAAGAAAGTATTGAGGAATGAGTTGTTACGTCTAAGAAAAAGTTGTTAGTATTAAGTAAAACTTTGTTAGTATTACGGAAAAACTTGTTACTTCTAAGAAAAAAATTGTTAGTATTAAGAAAAACTTGCAACATCTAACTGAAAACTAGTTAGCTTGAACAGACAATGTTTACTTCTAATTCTTGAAATTCGTGTTCTTTAATGGAAAAACTTGCTGTTATTAGAAAAAATGTCTTACTATTACGACAATCTATTACTTCCAAGAGAAATTTGATAGTATTAAGTAAAACTTTGTTAGTATTAAGGAAAAAGTTCTTACTTCTAAGAAAAAATTTGCTAGTTCTAAAAAAAACTTGCTAGTTCTAACAGAAAACTTCTTAGCGTAAACAGAAAATTGTTAGATCTATGATAAATTTGTTATCGTTGACGGGAAACTTGCTGCTATTAGCAAAAATTTATTACTATTAAGGAAAATCCTGTTACTTCCAAGACAAACTTGATAGTATTAAGAAAAACTTTGTTAGTATGAAGTAAAAAGTTTTTACTTCTAAGAGAAAAATTTAATAGTATTAAGTAAAACTTTGTAAGTATTAAAGAAAAACTAGTTACTACTAAGAAAAAATTTGTTAGTGTTAAGAAAAACTCTGTCTTTCTAACAGAAAATGTGTTAGTGTAAACAGAAAATTGTTACTTCTAAGAGAAATACGTTATCTTTGTCTGAAAACTTGCTGCTAATAGAAAATATTTCTTACTATTCCAAAAAGCCTGTTACTTCCGAGATAAATTTAATAATATTAAGTAAGACTTTGTTAGTATTAAAGAAAAAACTTGCTACTTCTAAGAGAAAAATTGTAACTGATAAGAAAAACTTGTTACTTCTAACAATAAACTTGTTAGACTAAACAAAAAAAGTGTTACTACTAAGAGAAATTTTTTATCTTTGACGGAAAACTTGCTGTTATTATAAAAAAATGTGTTACTATTAAGAAAAAATCTGTTAATTCTTAGAGAACTTTTGCAGTCTTAATTAAAACTTTGTTAATATTATATTAAGGGAAAAAGTTGTTACTTTTGAGAAAAAATTTGTTAATATTAAGAAAAACTTGCTAGGTCTTCTTAGCGAAAAAGGTCTTCTTCTTAGCTAATAGTTTCTTACTATTAGAAAAATTGCTTGCTATTAAGAAATATCTGTTACTTTCAAAAGAAATTTGATAGTGCCAAGTAAAACTTTATTAGTATTATAAAAAGGTTGTTACTTCTAAGAAAAATTGTTAGTATTAAGTAAAGTTTGTTAGTATTAAGAAAAAAACTTGTAACTTCTAAGAACAAAATTATTACTGTTAAGAAAAACTTGCTACTCCTAGCAGAAAACATTTTATCATTAACGGAATTGTTACTTTGAGGAGAAATCAACCACTTTTTCCTGAATAATAACAAAGTTTTACTAAATATTATCAAATTTCTCTTGGAAGTAACAGGTTTTTTTAATAGTAAGAAGCAAGTTTTCCGTCAAAGATAACAAATTTCTCTTAGATGTATCAATTTCCTGTATACACTAACAAGTTTCCTGTTAGGACTAGCAAGTTTTTCTTAAAACTACCAATTTGTTCTTAGAATTAACAAGTTTTTACTTAATAGTAACAAAGTTTCACTTTATATTGAAAGTTTTTTCTTAGATGTACAAGCATTTTCCTTAATACTAACAGTGTTCGCTTAATACTATAAAATTGTTCATGGAAGTAACAGGTTTTGTCTTAATAGTAAAAAATTTTCTAATAGCAGCAAGTTTTCGTCAAAGATAATAAATTTATCTTAGAAGTAACAATTTTCTCTCAACGCTAAAAAGTTTTCTGTTAGCAGTGGAAAGATTTTCTTAGCACTAACAAATTCTTTCCTAGAAGTAACGACTTTTTCCTTAATACTAACAAAGTTAAACTTAATACTATCAAATTTCTCTTGAAAGTAACAGTTTTTTGTTAATAGTAAGAATTTTTTCTAACAGCAGCAAGTTTTCCGTCAAAGATAACGAATTTCTTTAGAAGTAACAATTTTCTGTTTACGCTAAGAAGTTTCCCCCTAGAAGTAGCAAGTTTTCTTAACACTATTTTTTTTTCTTCGAAGTAACTTACAAGAAAAATGAAAATAATATTAACTGTTTTAACTTTTTTTTAAAGTAACAATTTTCTGTTTATACTAACAACGTTTTAATTAATAATATCAAATTTCTCCTAGAAGTAACATTTTTTTTCTTAATAGTTAGAATTTTTTCTAATAGCAGCAAGTTTACCTTCAAAGATAACAAATTTATCTTAGACTTAACGATTTTTCGTTTACGCTAACAAGTTTTCTGCTGGAACTAGCAAGTCTTACTTAACACTAATAAGTTTTGGCTTAGAAGTAAAATCTTTTTCGTTAATACTAACAAAGTTTTACTCATTACTATCAAATTTCTCTTGGAAGTAACAGGTTTTTCTTAATAGTAAGAGTTTTTTCTAATAGCAGTAAGTTTTTCGATCAAAGATAACAAATTTCTCTTAGAAGTAACAATTTTCTGTTTACCCTAACAAGTTTTCAGTTAGAAGAAGTAAGTTTTTCTTAACATTAATAAATTTTTTCTTAGAAGTAATTTGCTAGTGCTAAGAAAAATTTGCTAGTTCTAACTGAAAACTTCTTAGCGTAAACAGAAAATCGTTAGTGCTAGAACTAGCAAGTCTTTCTTAACACTAATAAATTTTGGCTTAGAAGTAACAACTTTTTGCTTAATGCTAACAAAGTTTTACTCATTACTATCAAATTTCTCTTGGAAGTAACAGGTTTTTCTTAATAGTAAGAGTTTTTTCTAATAGCAGTAAGTTTTTCGATCAAAGATAACAAATTTCTTTTTGGAGTATCAATTTTCTGTTTACCCTAACAAGTTTTCAGTTAGAAGCAGTATTAATTTTGCCTTAATATAAACACAGTTTTCTTTAATCTTGAAAATTTTCTTAGAAGTAACAACTTTTTCCTCAATACTACCATAGTTTACTTAATACTAAAAAATATTTTCTTGGACATAACAGCTTTGTCCTTAATAAAAACAATGTTTTTCCTAATACTATCACATTTCTCTTGGAAGTAACAATTTTTCGTATCAATAAGAAATTTTTCTGATAGCAACAAGTTTTCCCTCAAAGACAACAAATTTCTCTTAGGAGTAAAAATTCTCTGTTTACGCGAACACGTCTTCTGTTAGAAGTAGCAAGTTTTCTTAACACTAACAAGTTTTTTTCTTAGTAGTAACAGCTTTTTCCCTAATACTAAAAATGTTTTACTTAATACTATCAAATTTCTCATGAAAGTAACAGGTTTTTTCATAATAGTAAGAAACTTTTTCTAATAGCAGCAAGTTTTCGGTCAAAGATAACAAATTTATCTTAGAAGTAACAATTTTCTGTTTACGCTAACAAGTTTTCCGCTAGAAGTAGCAAGTTTTTCTTAACACTAAAAAAAATTTCTAGAAGTAACAAGTTTTTTCCGTAATAATGACAAAGTTTTATTCAATACTAAAAAAATTTTTCTTACAAGTAACAAATTTGTCTTTAATACTAACAAAGTTTTACATAATAGTAAAATTGTTTTTTTAATAGTAAAATATTTTCTTACTAGCAGCAAGTTTTCGGCCAAAGATCGACATTGCTCTTACAAGTAACAATTTTCTGTTTACGCTAACAAGTTTTCTGATAGAAGTAGCAAGTTTTTCTTAACACTAACAATTTTGTTTTAGAAGTAACAATTTTTTTTCTTTAATAATAAAAAAGATTTAACTTAATACTAATAAAAATCTTCTTAAAAGTAACAGCTTTTCTTAATACTAACAAAGTTTTACTTAATACTATCAAATTTCTCTTGGAAGTAACAGAATTTTCCTAATAGTCAGAGTTTTTTCTAATAGCAGCAAGTTTACTGGTAAAGATAAAAAATTTTTCTTAGAAGTAACAGTTTTTTTTACTGTTACTTAACACTAACAAATTTTCTTAAAAGTAACAACTTTTTCCTCAATTATAACGAAGTTTTACTTAATACTATCAAATTTTCTTGGAAGTAACAGTTCTTTCTCAATAGTAACGAATTTTTCTAATAGCAGCAAGTTTTCCATCGAAGATAACATATTTCTCATAGAAGTAGCTACTTTTAACAGAAAACTTGTTAGCATATATCGAAAATTGTTACTTCGATGGAAAATTTGTTATTTTTGACGGAAAACTTGCTGCTATCAGAAAAATTTGTTACTCTTATAAAAACCTGTTACTTCCAAGATAAATCTGATAGTATTAAGTAAAATTTTGTGAATATAAAGGAAAAAGTTGTTACTTCCAAGAAAAAATTTGTTAGTATTAAGACAAACTTGATACTTCTAGAAGAAAACTTGTTAGCATTAACAGAACATTGTTTCTTCTAGGAGAAATTTGTTATCTTTGAGTCAGAGGGTGCCACAGAGCAGTAATAGTGTAGCATTGAGGCGTGAATTGCTTGGAGTATCACATTCTAGCAATGAAATGCCAAGTTCCGCTGTTAAAGTAAAAACAGTTTTTAATTTAGATTCATGAGCTTTTTTCCGGTGGGAAAAGGTTGAAAATGTCCTAGGGGGTTGATGGATGGTGCCACGTGGATGATGGAGGGGGGAATGTTTAATGCCACGGCGGTGTGGAGTGTTTTGGAGGTTATTATATAAAGCTTGGCTTGCGAAAATTTCAGTCTATGGGTTGAAGTATAATTTTTAACAAGAAATGTCTGAATAATGCCTTTAGGGTGATGGGGAGATGTCAGAGGGTGCCAAAGAGCAGTAGTAATGTGGCATTGTGGCGTGAATTACCCGGAGTATTGCACTCTAGAAATGAAATGCCAAGTTCCGCTGTTCAAGTAAACAGTGATAAATTTAGAATCATAAGCTTATTTTCTGTAGGAAAAGCCTAAAAATTTCCTGGGAGGATGATGAGGGGTGGTGCCACATGGTTGATTTAGGGGGAGGTATGTAATGCGATTGTGGTTTGGAGTGTTTTCGAGGTTATTATGATAAGCTTGGCTTGCGTAAACTTCAGTAAATGGGTTGAAGTATGATTTTTAACAAGAAATGTCTGAAAAATGTCTTGGGGGTGATGGGGATATGTCAGAGGGTGCCAAAGACCAGTAATAGTGTGGCATTGTGGGCTTGAATTGTTTGGAGTAGCAAACTCTATCAATGAAATGCCTAATTCTGCCACATATAAATAGGCCTCATATGTTTATGAAAAAAGGTATTGCAGTGCCACTCTGGTCGCCATTTTGAATTTTGAAAGCCCTGGATCTATTGCACACGAGGGGAAAAAATAAAATGTGAGAAATAATTAATATAATATCATAAAAACTCTCAAATCATTGGTCCCATAAGCACTAGCAAACATAAAAAATATGAAAAAACTGTTAAAATATGGTAAATAATTATTTAAAATCCTCAAGTGCTAGCATACCCTTAGTCATAATTGCCCCTAGATTTGTGTGAAAAAGGTGTCGCAGCGCCACTCTGGTTTCCAGGTAGAATTTTAATAAGCCCAGAATCTATGAAACCCGAGGAAAATATGGAAAAAATATTAAAATAATATCATAAAAACTCTCAAACCTCGGGCCTTAAGCCCTAGAAAATATTTAAAAAATATGAGACAAATGTTTACATATGGTAAATAATTGTTTAAAATTCACTAGTGCCTGCACAGCCTTAGTCAAAATTGCCCCTAGATGTGTGTGAAAACAGTGTCGCATTGCCATCCCGCTCACATGTTTGAATTGTGTAAGCCTCGTTTCTATTAAACCCAAGAAAAATAACGAAAATATTAAAATGATATCTTAAAACTCTCAGACCTCGGACCATAAGCCCTAGAAAATATTAAAAATATGAAACAAATGTTAAAATATGGTAAATAATTGATAAAAATCTTCAAGTGTTAGTATGGCCTTAGTCAAAATAGCTCCTCCCTGTAATGATATCTAGGAGGGTGAGGGGGGGGAGTCGTGTATTGTCACAATGGTGTAAAATATTCATAAGTTTAGCTCAAAGAAAACAGGGGCGTTTTCGTTAAAAGCTCTTAATATGGCTTAAATTTAACTCTAATACCAATCTTGCCCGTCTGAATATGATTGCTAAGATGCATTTTTCCTTAATACATGTTTTTTGCTTATAATGCGATCCCTTATAAACCTTTTTCACGTTTTATTTTTGTTTGTCGCGTTTTTTAACTGCTTTTCCTTTGTTTTGATATTGTTGCAAATGTGCTTTTTATTTCCAAAGTTCTTGTTTTTAAGATTCATTGTTTAGGATGCGTCTCTAATACCTTGGTGTTTACATAATTTAACCACGCATTTCCCCTTTATTACTAAAAATACCTTGAGAGCAATTGTCTCTGGAGATATATATTTTCGGAGTGCTTGCCCAATTTTGGCAGAAAACACACTGTTATAGCTATTGCGAAAAATGGAAAATCTCCTTGCACGCAAATAGGTTATTTATAGAATATAATGACTAGGACATAATAATGGGAATTGTCTGGTAGTCCCGGTGCTTGGGGTGCTATTCCATTGGAAGGAAATTGACCTTTCGAATCCCTGCATGGACAAAGAACTAAAGAAAAAAAAAGAAAGAATAAAAAAGAAACGCTTTGAAAGAAAGAAAGAAAAACACTTTGAGTGTTTCGGCTCAAAATAAAATTCCAAAGAAGTATTATGTGACAGTGATTTGCGCGCTGTCATTACGTAACATGTGCGCCGTCATTACACAACGTGTGCTGACATTGCATAAAGTGTGCACCATCATTAAGTTAAAAGAAAGAAAAGAAATGGCTTGAATGGTTCGGCGAAAATGAAATGTCAAAAAAAGTATTATGTGACAGTGACGTATGCACTGTCATTGCGTTCGATGTGCGCCGTCCTAATATAAGATATGTGAACCGTCATTACATAAGCTGTGTGCTGTCGTTAAGTTAGAAGTGGAGATTCCCCACGGGTCCTGACGTGATGTTACATAAATTTGGGTCATCAATATTACACCTAGATACTAGGGCTGTCATGAGAATCCCGCCAGCTAACCGCATTGTACAGGTGCGAGCGACTAGTAGCTCCACTTATCTGACTTCCCATGTTAATTTTACTATCTGACCCTTTAAACAGGGGTGTGTCATGGGAATCATGCTAACGGTGTTCTCTTTAATAGAACACATGCAAACAGAGACATGTTGCCGGAATCTTGCCAGGGATGTCGTGGGAATCTCGCCAGCTGTATTCCCTTCAATAGAACATCTGGAACCAGGGAAATTTTCCTTTGAATATTCACCACGACAATCCTTGATTTTTCAAAGTTCATTTTGGATTTCTTTCGTTGAAATGCAAGAGTTGGAATATTTCAGTAGTGTTTTGTCGTGGTTTACCTTGTCACAGTTACATTCTCTTGATTTTTCAAAGTTCATTTTGAATTTCTTTCGTTGAAATGCAAGAGTTAGAGTATTCAAGTAGTGTTTGGTCGTGGTTTACCGTGTCACAGTTACATTCTCTTGATTTCTGAAAGTTCATTTTTGATAACTTTCGTTGAAATGTAAGGGTTGAAATATTTCAGTAGTGTTTTGTCGTGGTTTACCTTGTCACAGTTACATTCTCTTGATTTTTCAAAGTTCATTTTGAATTTCTTTCGTTGAAATGCAAGAGTTGGAATATTTCAGTAGTGTTTTGTCGTGGTTTACATTGTCACAGTTACATTCTCTTGATTTTTAAAATTCATTTTGAATTTCTTTCATTGAAATGCAAGAGTTGGAATATTTCAGTAGTGTTTTGTCGTGGTTTTCCTTGTCACAATTACATTCTCTTGATTTTTCAAAGTTCATTTTGGTTTTCTTTCGTTGAAGTGCAAGATTTGTAACATTTCAGTAGTGTTTTATTGTGGTTTACCTTGTCACAATTACATTCTCTTGATTTTTCAAAGTTCATCTTGGATTTCTTTCGTTGAAATGCAAGAGTTGGAGTATTTCAGTAGTGTTTTGTTATGGTTTACCTCGTCACAGTTACATTCTCTTGATTTTTCAAAGTTCATTTTGGATTTCTTTCGTTGAAATGCAAGAGTTGGAATATTTCAGTAGTGTTTTGTTATGGTTTACCTTGTCACACTTACATCCTCTTGATTTTTCAAAGTTCATTTTGGATTTCTTTCGTTAAAATGCAAGAGTTGGAGTGTTTCAGTAGTGTTTTGTTATGGTTTACCTTGTCACAGTTACATTCTCTTGATTTTTCAAAGTTCATTTTGGATTTCTTTCGTTGAAATGCAAGAGTTGGAATATTTCAGTAGTGTTTTGTCGTGGTTTACCTTGTCAAACTTACATTCTCTTGATTTTTTCAAAGTTCATTTTGGAATTTCTTTCGTTGAAATGCAAGAGTTGGAATATTTCAGTAGTGTCTTGTCCTGGTTTACCTTGTCACACTTAAATTCTCTTGATTTTTCAAAGTTCATTTTGGATTTGTTTCGTTGAAATGCAAGATTTGGAATATTTCAGTAGTGTTTTGTTGTGCTTTACCTTGTCACAGCTACATTCTCTTGATTTTTCAAAGTTCATTTTGGAATTTCTTTCGTTGAAATGCAAGAGTTGGAATATTTCAGTAGTGTTTTGTCGTGGTTTACATTGTCACAGTTACATTCTCTTGATTTTTAAAGTTCATTTTGAATTTCTTTCATTGAAATGCAAGAGTTGGAATATTTCAGTAGTGTTTTGTCGTGGTTTACCTTGTCACAATTACATTCTCTTGATTTTTCAAAGTTCATCTTGGATTTCTTTCGTTGAAATGCAAGAGTTGGAATATTTCAGTAGTGTTTTGTTATGGTTTACCTTGTCACAATTACATTCTCTTGATTTTTCAAAGTTCATCTTGGTTTTCTTTCGTTGAAATGCAAGATTTGGAATATTTCAGTAGTGTTTTGTTGTGGTTTACCTTGTCACAATTACATTCTCTTGATTTTTCAAAGTTCATCTTGGATTTCTTTCGTTGAAATGCAAGAGTTGGAATATTTCAGAAGTGTTTTGTTATGGTTTACCTTGTCACAGTTACATTCTCTTGATTTTTCAAAGTTCATTTTGGATTTCTTTCGTTGAAATAAAGAGTTGGAATATGTTAGTAGTGTTTTGTTATGGTTTACCTTGTCACACTTACATTCTCTTGATTTTTCAAAGTTCATTTTGGATTTCTTTCGTTAAAATGCAAGAGTTGGAGTATTTCAGTAGTGTTTTGTTGTGGTTTACCTTGTCACAGTTCACAGCTCTTGATTTTTGAAATTTCATTTTGGATAACTTTCGTTGAAATGCAAGAGTTGGAATATTTCAGTAGTGTTTTGTCGTGGTTTACCTTGTCAAACTTACATTCTCTTGATTTTTTCAAAGTTCATTTTGGAATTTTTTTGTTGAAAAGCAAGAGTTGGAATATTTCAGTAGTGTCTTGTCATGGTTTACCTTGTCACAGTTACATTCTCATGATTTTTCAAAGTTCATTTTGGATTTCTTTCATTTAAATGCAAGAGTTGGAATATTTCAGTAATGTTTTGTTGTGGTTTACCTAGTCACACATACATTCTCTTGATTTTTCAAAGTTCATTAGGAATTTTTTTCGTTGAAATGCAAGAGTTGGAATATTTCAGTAGTGTTTTGCTATGGTTTACATTGTCACAGTTACATTCTCTTGATTTTTCAAAGTTCATTTTGGATTTCTTTCGTTGAAATGCAAGAGTTGGAATATTTCAGTAGTGTTATTTCGTGGTTTACCTTGTCACAGTTACATTCTCTTGATTTTTCAAAGTTCATTTTGGATTTCTTTCGTTGAAATGCAAGAGTTGGAATATTTCAGTAGTGTTTTGTCGTGGTTTACCTTGTCATAGTTACATTCTCTTGATTTTTCAAAGATGATTTTGGATTTCTTTCATTGAAATGCAAGAGTTGGAATATTTCAGTAGTGTTTTGTCGTGGTTTACCTTGTCACAGTTACATTTTCTTGATTTTTCAAAGTTCATTTTGAATTTCTTTCGTTGAAATGCAAGAGACGGAATATTTCAGTTGTGTTTTGTCGTGGTTTACATTGTCACAGTTACATTTTCTTGATTTTTCAAAGTTCATTTTGAATTTCTTTCATTGAAATGCAAGGGTTGGAATATTTCAGTAGTGTTTTGTCGTGGTTTACCTTGTCACAATTACATTCTCTTGATTTTTCAAAGTTCATTTTGGATTTCTCTCGTTGAAATGCAAGAGGTCGAATATTTCAGTAGTGTTTTGTTATGGTTTACCTTGTCACAGTTACATTCCCTTGATTTTTCAAAGTTCATTTTGGATTTCTTTCGTTGAAATGCAAGAGTTGGAATATTTCAGTAGTGTTTTGTCGTGGTTTACCTTGTCACAGTTACATTCTCTTGATTTTTCAAAGTTAATTTTGGATTTCTTTCATTGAAATGCAAGAGTTGTAATATTTCAGTAGTGTTTTGTTGTGCTTTACCTTGGCACACTTACATTCTCTTGATTTTTCAAAATTCATTTTGAATTTCTTTCATTGAAATGCAAGAGTTGGAATATTTCAGTAGTGTTTTATCGCGGTTTACCTTGTCACACTTGCATTCTCTTGATTTTTCAAAGTTCATTTTGGATTTCTTTCGTTGAAATGCAAGAGTTGGAATATTTCAGTAGTGTTTTGTCGTGGTTTACCTTGTCAAACTTACATTCTCTTGATTTTTTCAAAGTTCATTTTGGAATTTCTTTCGTTGAAATGCAAGAGTTGGAATATTTCAGTAGTGTCTTGTCCTGGTTTACCTTGTCACACTTACATTCTCTTGATTTTTCAAAGTTCATTTTGGATTTGTTTCGTTGAAATGCAAGATTTGGAATATTTCAGTAGTGTTTTGTTGTGCTTTACCTTGTCACAGCTACATTCTCTTGATTTTTCAAAGTTCATTTTGGAATTTCTTTCGTTGAAATGCAAGAGTTGGAATATTTCAGTAGTGTTTTGTCGTGGTTTACATTGTCACAGTTACATTCTCTTGATTTTTAAAGTTCATTTTGAATTTCTTTCATTGAAATGCAAGAGTTGGAATATTTCAGTAGTGTTTTGTCGTGGTTTACCTTGTCACAATTACATTCTCTTGATTTTTCAAAGTTCATCTTGGATTTCTTTCGTTGAAATGCAAGAGTTGGAATATTTCAGTAGTGTTTTGTTATGGTTTACCTTGTCACAATTACATTCTCTTGATTTTTCAAAGTTCATCTTGGTTTTCTTTCGTTGAAATGCAAGATTTGGAATATTTCAGTAGTGTTTTGTTGTGGTTTACCTTGTCACAATTACATTCTCTTGATTTTTCAAAGTTCATCTTGGATTTCTTTCGTTGAAATGCAAGAGTTGGAATATTTCAGAAGTGTTTTGTTATGGTTTACCTTGTCACAGTTACATTCTCTTGATTTTTCAAAGTTCATTTTGGATTTCTTTCGTTGAAATAAAGAGTTGGAATATGTTAGTAGTGTTTTGTTATGGTTTACCTTGTCACACTTACATTCTCTTGATTTTTCAAAGTTCATTTTGGATTTCTTTCGTTAAAATGCAAGAGTTGGAGTATTTCAGTAGTGTTTTGTTGTGGTTTACCTTGTCACAGTTCACAGCTCTTGATTTTTGAAATTTCATTTTGGATAACTTTCGTTGAAATGCAAGAGTTGGAATATTTCAGTAGTGTTTTGTCGTGGTTTACCTTGTCAAACTTACATTCTCTTGATTTTTTCAAAGTTCATTTTGGAATTTTTTTTGTTGAAAAGCAAGAGTTGGAATATTTCAGTAGTGTCTTGTCCTGGTTTACCTTGTCACACTTACATTCTCTTGATTTTTCAAAGTTCAATTTGGATTTCTTTCGTTGAAATGCAAGAGTTGGAATATTTCAGTAGTGTTTTGTTGTGCTTTACCTTGTCACAGCTACATTCTCTTGATTTTTCAAAGTTCATTTTGGAATTTCTTTCGTTGAAATGCAAGAGTTGGAATATTTCAGTAGTGTTTTGTCGTGGTTTACCTTGTCACACTTACATTCTCTTGATTTTTGAGAGTTCATTTTGGATGTCTTTCGTTGAAATGCAAGAGTTGGAATATTTCAGTAGTGTTTTGTTGTGCTTTACCTTGTCACAGCTACATTCTCTTGATTTTTCAAAGTTCATTTTTGGATTTCTTTCGTTGAAATGCAAGAGTTGGAATATTTCAGTAGTGTTTTGTCGTGGTTTACCTTGTCACACTTTCATTCTCTTGATTTTTCAAAGTTCATTTGGAATTTCTTTCATTGAAATTAAAGAGTTGGAATATTTCAGTAGTGTTTTGTCGTGGTTTACCATGTGACACTTACATTTTCTTGATTTTTCAAAGCTCATTTTGGATTTCTTTCGTTGAAACGCAAGAGGTGGAATATATCAGTAGAGTTTTGTCGTGGTTTACCTTGTCATAGTTACATTCTCTTGATTTTTCAAAGTTCATTTTGGATTTCTTTCGTTGAAATGCAAGAGTTGGAATATTTCAGTAGTGTTTTGTCATGGTTTACCTTGTCACAGTTACATTCTCTTGATTTTTCAAAGTTCATTTTGGATTTCTTTCATTTAAATGCAAGAGTTGGAATATTTCAGTAATGTTTTGTTGTGGTTTACCTAGTCACACATACATTCTCTTGATTTTTCAAAGTTCATTAGGAATTTTTTTCGTTGAAATGCAAGAGTTGGAATATTTCAGTAGTGTTTTGCTATGGTTTACATTGTCACAGTTACATTCTCTTGATTTTTCAAAGTTCATTTTGGATTTCTTTCGTTGAAATGCAAGAGTTGGAATATTTCAGTAGTGTTATTTCGTGGTTTACCTTGTCACAGTTACATTCTCTTGATTTTTCAAAGTTCATTTTGGATTTCTTTCGTTGAAATGCAAGAGTTGGAATATTTCAGTAGTGTTTTGTCGTGGTTTACCTTGTCACAGTTACATTCTCTTGATTTTTCAAAGTTAATTTTGGATTTCTTTCATTGAAATGCAAGAGTTGGAATATTTCAGTAGTGTTTTGTCGTGGTTTACCTTGTCACAGTTACATTTTCTTGATTTTTCAAAGTTCATTTTGAATTTCTTTCGTTGAAATGCAAGAGACGGAATATTTCAGTTGTGTTTTGTCGTGGTTTACATTGTCACAGTTACATTTTCTTGATTTTTCAAAGTTCATTTTGAATTTCTTTCATTGAAATGCAAGAGTTGGAATATTTCAGTAGTGTTTTGTCGTGGTTTACCTTGCCACAATTACATTCTCTTGATTTTTCAAAGTTCATTTTGAATTTCTCTCGTTGAAATGCAAGAGGTCGAATATTTCAGTAGTGTTTTGTTATGGTTTACCTTGTCACAGTTACATTCCCTTGATTTTTCAAAGTTCATTTTGGATTTCTTTCGTTGAAACGCAAGAGTTGGAATATTTCAGTAGTGTTTTGTCGTGGTTTACCTTGTCACAGTTACATTCTCTTGATTTTTCAAAGTCAATTTTGGATTTCTTTCATTGGAATGCAAGAGTTGTAATATTTCAGTAGTGTTTTGTTGTGCTTTACCTTGGCACACTTACATTCTCTTGATTTTTCAAAATTCATTTTGAATTTCTTTCATTGAAATGCAAGAGTTGGAATATTTCAGTAGTGTTTTATCGCGGTTTACCTTGTCACACTTGCATTCTCTTGATTTTTCAAAGTTCATTTTGGATTTCTTTCGTTGAAATGCAAGAGTTGGAATATTTCAGTAGTGTTTTGTTGTGGTTCACCTTGTCACACTTACATTCTCTTGATTTTTTCATAGTTCATTTTGGAATTTCTTTCGTTGAAATGCAAGAGTTGGAATATTTCAGTAGTGTTTTGTCCTGGTTTACCTTGTCGCACTTACATTCTCTTGATTTTTCCAAGTTAATTTTGGATTTCTTTCGTTGAAATGCAAGAGTTGGAATATTTCAGTAGTGTTTTGTTGTGCTTTACCTTGTCACAGCTGCATTCTCTTGATTTTTCAAAGTTCATTTTTGGATTTCTTTCGTTGAAATGTAAGAGTTGGAATATTTCAGTAGTGTTTTGTCATGATTTACCTTGTCACAGTTACATTCTCTTGATTTTTCAAAGTTCATTTTGGAATTTCTTTCGTTGAAATGCAAGAGTTGGAATATTTCAGTAGTGTTTTGTTGTTCTTTACCTTGTCACAGCTACATTCTCTTGATTTTTCAAAGTTTCATTTTGGAATTTCTTTCGTTGAAATGCAAGAGTTGGAATATTTCAGTAGTGTTTTGTCCTAGTTTACCTTGTCACAGTTACATTCTCTTGATTTTTCAGAGTTCATTTTGGATTTCTTTCGTTGAAATGCAAGAGTTGGAATATTTCAGTAGTGTTTTGTTGTTCTTTACCTTGTCACAGCTACATTCTCTTGATTTTTCAAAGTTTCATTTTGGAATTTCTTTCGTTGAAATGCAAGAGTTGGAATATTTCAGTAGTGTTTTGTCCTAGTTTACCTTGTCACAGTTACATTCTCTTGATTTTTCAGAGTTCATTTTGGATTTCTTTCGTTGAAATGCAAGAGTTGGAATATTTCAGTAGTGTTTTGTTGTGCTTTACCTTGTCACAGCTACATTCTCTTGATTTTTCAAAGTTCATTTTCGGATTTCTTTCGTTGAAATGCAAGAGTTGGAATATTTGAGTAGTGTTTTGTCGTGGTTTACCTTGTCACACTTTCATTCTATTGATTTTTCAAAGTTCATTTGGAATTTCTTTCATTGAAATGCAAGAGTTGGAATATTTCAGTAGTGTTTTGTCGTGGTTTACCATGTGACACTTACATTTTCTTGATTTTTCAAAGCTCATTTTGGATTTCTTTCGTTGAAATGCAAGAGTTGGAATATTTCAGTAGAGTTTCTTCGTGGTTTACCTTGTCATAGTTACATTCTCTTATTTTTCAAAGTTTATTTTGGATTTCTTTAGTTGAAATGCAAGAGTTGGAATATTTCAGTAATGTTTTCTTGTGGTTTACCTAGTCACACATGCATTCTCTTGATTTTTCAAAGTTCATTAGGAATTTTTTTCGTAGAAATGCAAGAGTTGGAATATTTCAGTAGTGTTTTGCTATGGTTTACATTGTCACAGTTACATTCTCTTGATTTTTCAAAGTTCATTTTGGATTTCTTTCGTTTAAATGCAAGAGTTGGAATATTTCAGTAGTGTTTTGTCGTGGTTTACCTTGTCACAGTTACATTCTCTTGATTTTTCAAAGTTCATTTTGGATTTCTTTCGTTGAAATGCAAGAGTTGGAATATTTCAGTAGTGTTTTTTCGTGGTTTACCTTGTCACAGTTACATTTTCATGATTTTTCAAAGTTCATTTTGGATTTCTTTCATTGAAATGCAAGAGTTGGAATATTTCAGTAATGTTTTGTTGTGGTTTACCTAGTCACACATGCATTCTCTTGATTTTTCAAAGTTCATTAGGAATTTTTTTCGTTGAAATGCAAGAGTTGGAATATTTCAGTAGTGTTTTGCTATGGTTTACATTGTCACAGTTACATTCTCTTGATTTTTCAAAGTTCATTTTGGATTTCTTTCGTTGAAATGCAAGAGTTGGAATATTTCAGTAGTGTTATGTCGTGGTTTACCTTGTCACAGTTACATTCTCTTGATTTTTCAAAGTTCATTTTGGATTTCTTTCGTTGAAATGCAAGAGTTGGAATATTTCAGTAGTGTGTTTTCGTGGTTTACCTTGTCACAGTTACATTCTCTTGATTTTTCAAAGATCATTTTGGATTTCTTTCATTGAAATGCAAGAGTTGGAATATTTCAGTAGTGTTTTGTCGTGGTTTACCTTGTCACGGTTACATTTTCTTGATTTTTCAAAGTTCATTTTGAATTTTTTTCGTTGAAATGCAAGAGACGGAATATTTCAGTTGTGTTTTGTCGTGGTTTACATTGTCACAGTTACATTCTCTTGATTTTTCAAAGTTCATTTTGAATTTCTTTCATTGAAATGCAAGAGTTGGAATATTTCAGTAGTGTTTTGTCGTGGTTTACCTTGTCACATTCACATTCTCTTGATTTTTCAAAGTTCATTTTGGATTTCTCTCGTTGAAATGCAAGAGGTCAAATATTTCAGTAGTGTTTTGTTATGGTTTCCCTTGTCACGGTTACATTCTCTTGATTTTTCAAAGTTCATTTTGTATTTCTTTCGTTGAAACGCAAGAGTTGGAATATTTCAGTAGTGTTTTGTCGTGGTTTACCTTGTCACAGTTACATTCTCTTGATTTTTCAAAGTTCATTTTGGATTTCTTTCGTTGAAATGCAAGAGTTGAAATATTTCAGTAGTGTTTTGTCATGGTTTACCTTGTCACAGTTACATTCTCTTGATTTTTCAAAGTTCATTTTGGATTTCTTTCATTGAAATGCAAGAGTTGGAATATTTCAGTAGTGTTTTGCTTTGCTTTACCTTGTCACACTTACATTCTCTTGATTTTTCAAAGTTCATTTTGAATTTCTTTCATTGAAATACAAGAGTTGGAATATTTCATTAGTGTTTTATCGTGGTTTACCTTGTCACACTTACATTCTCTTGATTTTTCAAAGTTCATTTTGGATTTCTTTCGTTGAAATGCAAGAGTTGGAATATTTCAGTAGTGTTTTGTTGTGGTTTACCTTGTCACACTTACATTCTTTTGATTTTTTCATAGTTCATTTTGGAATTTCTTTCGTTGGAATGCAAGAGTTGGAATATTTCAGTAGTGTTTTTTCGTGGTTTACCTTGTCACAGCTACATTCTCTTGATTTTTCAAAGTTCATTTTGGAATTTCTTTCGTTGAAATGCAAGAGTTGGAATATTTCAGTAGTGTTTTGTCCTGGTTTACCTTGTCACACTTACATTCTCTTGATTTTTCCAAGTTAATTTTGGATTTGTTTCGTTGAAATGCAAGAGTTGGAATATTTCAGTAGTGTTTTGTTGTGCTTTACCTTGTCACAGCTACATTCTCTTGATTTTTCAAAGTTTATTTTTGGATTTCTTTCGTTGAAATTCAAAAGTTGGAATATTTCAGTAGTGTTTTGTCATGATTTACCTTGTCACAGTTACATTCTCTTGATTTTTCAAAGTTCATTTTGGAATATCTTTCGTTGAAATGCAAGAGTTGGAATATTTCAGTAGTGTTTTGTCCTGGTTTACCTTGTCAGACTCACATTCTCTTGATTTTTCAGAGTTCATTTTGGATTTCTTTCCATGAAATGCAAGAGTTGGAACATTTCAGTAGTGTTTTGTTGTGCTTTATCTTGTCACAGCTACATTCTCTTGATTTTCAATGTTCATTTTTGGATTTCTTTCGTTGAAATGCAAGAGTTGGAATATTTCAGTAGTGTTTTGTCGTGGTTTACCTTGTCACACTTTCATTCTATTGATTTTTCAAAGTTCATTTGGAATTTCTCTCATTGAAATGCAAGAGTTGGAATATTTCAGTAGTGTTTTGTCGTGGTTTACCATGTCACACTTATATTTTCTTGATTTTTCAAAGCTCATTTTATATTTCTTTCGTTGAAATGGAAGAGTTGGAATATTTCAGTAGTGTTTTATCGTGGTTTACCTTATTAAAATAAACCATAACAAAACACTACTGAAATATTCCAACTCTTGCATTTCAACGAGAAAAATCCAAAATGAACTTTGAAAATCAAGAGAATGTAATTGTGACAAGGTAAACCACGACAAAACACTACTGAAATATTCCAACTCTTGCATTTCAATGAAAGAAATTCAAAATGAACTTTGAAAAATCAAGAGAATGTAGCTGTGACAAGGTAAAGCAGAACAAAACACTACTAAAATATTCCAACTCTTGCATTTCAACGAAAGAAATCCAAAATGAAATTTGAAAAATCAAGAGAATGTAGGTGTGACAAGGTAAACCCGGACAAAACACTACTGAAATATTCCAACTCTTGCATTTCAACGAAAGAAATTCAAAATGAACTTTGAAAAATCAAGAGAATTAACTGTGACAAGGTAAATCACGAAAAAACACTACTGAAATATTTCAAATCTTGCATTTCAACGAAAGAAATCCAAGATGAACTTTGAAAAATCAAGAGAATGTAACTGTGACAAGATAAACCATGACAAAACACTACTGAAATATTCCAACTCTTGCATTTCAACGAAAGAAATCCAAAATAAACTTTGAAAAATCAAGAGAATGTAGCTGTGACAAGGTAAAGCAGAACAAAACACTACTAAAATATTCCAGCACTTGCATTTCAACGAAAGAAATCCAAAATGAACTTTGAAAAATCAAGAGAATGTAGGTGTGACAAGGTAAACCCGGACAAAACACTACTGAAATATTCCAACTCTTGCATTTCAACGAAAGAAATTCAAAATGAACTTTGAAAAATCAAGAGAATTTAACTGTGACAAGGTAAACCACGAAAAAACACTACTGAAATATTCCAAATCTTGCATTTCAACGAAAGATATCCAAGATGAGCTTTGTAAAATCAAGAGAATGTATGTGTGAAAAGGTAAACCACGACAAAACACTACTGAAATATTCCAACTCTTGCATTTCAATGAAAGAAATTCAAAATGAACTTTGAAAAATCAAGAGAATGTAATTGTGACAAGGTAAACCATGAGAAAACACTACTGAAATATTCCAACTCTTGCATTTCAACGAAAGAAATTCAAAATGAACTTTGAAAAATCAAGAGAATGTAACTGTGACAAGGTAAACCACGACAAAACACTACTGAAATATTCCAAATCTTGTATTTCAATGAAAGAAATCCAAAATGAGCTTTGAAAAATCAAGAAAATGTAAGTGTGACAAGGTAAACCACGACAAAACACTACTGAAACGTTCCAACTCTTGCATTTCAATGAAAGAAATCCAAAATAAACTTTGAAAAAACAAGAGAATGTAAGTGTGCCAAGGTAAACCACGACAAAACACTACTGAAATATTCCAACTCTTGCATTTCAACGAAAGAAATCCAAAAATTACTTTGAAAAATCATAAGAATGTAACTGAGACAAGGTTAACCACGACAAAACACTACTGAAATATTCCAACTCTTGCATTTCAACAAAAGAAATCCCAAAATGAACTTTGAAAAATCAAGAGAATGTAATTGTGACAAGGTAAACCACGACAAAACACTACTGAAATATTCCAACTCTTGCATTTTAACGAAAAAATTCAAAGTGAACTTTGAAAAATCATAAAAATGTAACTGTGACAAGGTAAACCACGACAAAACACTACTAAAATATTCCAACTCTTGCATTTCAACGAAAGAAATCCAAAAAGAACCTTAAAACATCAAGAAAATGTAACTGTGAAAAGGTAAACCACGACAAAACACTACTGAAATATTCCAACTCTTGCATTTCAACGAAAGAAATCGAAAATGAACTTTGAAAAATCAAGAAAATGTAAGTGTGACAAGGTAAACCACGACAAAACACTAATGGTGGGATGGGGAGACAAAAGTTGGGGGGATGGGGCCCTTCTGTGTCTCAAATGCGCAAATAAAAAAGTATTAAAAAAATAAGGGGCAAAAAAGTTGGGGGCTCTCTGGGGCCCTGGGGGTGCCGGGGGGCTCTTTAGTGGCCCGGGGGGCCTTTGGGGGCCCGGGGGGCATTTGGAGGTCCGGGGGTATTTTGGGGGCCGGGGGCCTTTGGGGATCTGGGGGGCATTTGGGGCCCGGGGGGCCTTTGGGGCCCATTGGGGTTGGGGGAGGGGGGGGCTGGAACCCTTTGGGGTTGGGGTAGGGGGACTATTTGGGGTTGGGGTAGGGGGACCCTTTGGAGTGGGGTTGGGGTAGGGGATCTCACAGGACTGTTCAAATGGAAATTGTGTATAATAATGACCACAGAGTTTCACCCTCAAATCATCTTCTAAAACATCTTCTAAAATCATCATCTAAAATGCTTCAAACGGTTTCGCTTAAATCATCTTCTAAAATTTCTCGAACGGTTTCGCCCAAATAATCCCCTAAACATAATTTCTGCGTGCTCCTCTGTTTAGGCATCCCTGCGCTGTCACATTTGAAATTCCTAGGAAACCCTTTCCCGCGTTAATCTCTTCATCTCTAAGGTATTCCTAGCTACACTATTATGGTTTCGATAGAATATTAATTTATCCCTCAGACCTAAAGATCAAAGAAGCCATATTTAAAAATAGAATTTCTATCTCTTTAGAATCCCGTATAATTCATAGGAAACAAGTGATGTCATTTCTAATTCCCCTTTCGTGAATCAATAATTCCCCTTAGAAACAACAAATAAATTTCCCTTTCTTGGATCAATAATTCCCCGTAGAAACAACAAATCAATTCCCCCTTCGTGAATCAACAATTCCCCTCGATTATGTAAATCAATTTCTTGGAAATTCACTTCCCCCTCGAGTCCTAGATCAATACATTCCCCACCGTCAATGCGCATGTGCAAACTTCACCCCCAATGTCATTACACCTAGACAAACAACAACAAATCAATTGACCTTGACCCCATTAGACTCGATCAATAAACCTTGAATATACTATGTCCTGTCGGCGTTAGACTTAATTGTAGATGGCAGCACACGGTCCCCTCCGGAGATATTAGGGCTTCTCTACTAGTTTGACGCAATGACGCAATGAGGCGATACCCTAACTCTTGTTTGTAGTGATTTTTGTTCGTTTCAAGCTTGATTTGCATATTCAATTTCAGTTTCACTCGTTTTAAGATTTATTTATTCATTTACATCAATATTTATTGTATGTTTGTTTGCATTTATGGCTTATTTGATTGAGTTTCATTTATACTTCAATAGCAAAATTTTTTGTTTTTTTTTTTCGTTTTAAGCCTGATTTTTATATTCAATCAAAAGATTACTCGCTTCAAGATCTATTTATTCATTTATATTATTACTTTTTGTATGTTTTTTCCTATGATTGTCTATTTAATTTATTTTCGTCTTGGGTTTCATTTATTCTTTAATAGTAATTAAATAAAAAAAAAACAAGTCTTTTTTAACTGAAAGTAAGGAACGACGTTAACACTTAAAACGAACAGAAATTATTCCTTATATGAAAGGGGCTGTACCCTCCTCACCGCCTCGCTCTTTACGCTAAAGTTTTTTATTTAAAAAAAACAAAGTTGTGAGAAAGTCAAACTTTAGCGTAAAGAGCGAGGCGTTGAGGAGGGGACAGCCCCTTTCATATACGGAATAATTTCTGTTCGTGTTAAGTTTTAAGGTCGTTCCTTACTTTCAGTTAAAAAAACTGTTTTTTTATTTAATTTTTGAACGTTTTTGAATTAATACAGGTTTTGATTTTGGCTCACCGCATATGAATAATTAAAATAAAATTTGCATATTAATTTTACTTTTATTTGGTTAAATGGCTTTCTCGAAACTTGTTTAATTTTATTTGCGAACGTTTTTATTATTAGTAAATATACGTAACTTGCAAATTAACCTTACGTAGCGTACTTCTATATTCATAGGTTTTTAATACGTATAATAGGGGTTTTGTCCCCTAGTCAATACCTTGCTCTTAAAGCTAAAGTTCGAATTTTGTTCCAATTCTTTAAAAATGACCTCTTAATCACAAAGGCCGTTAATTAGAATAAATAGATCTTATGGAAGTACTAAAAAATCTTTGGCTTAAAGAAAGAGGTATTGACTAGGGGATGAACCCAATCATATACGTAATATTTTCTGTTCGTTTTAAGTTTTGATGTTGCTCCTTACTTTCAGTTGAAAAACTTGTTTTTGTTTATTTAATTTCTGATCTTTTTCTTTAATAATGCTGGGAAATCCGGCACCCCCTTCATAGCAATGTCCCTTCCCCCATGAAAGCTTTCTTCATGTAAATATCCTCCCATATAAACCTCGACTCACACCCCCCCCCCCCACCTACCAGAAAAAATCCTCCCTGAAAACGTCTGTATACTTCCCAATAACCAATAATATATGTTAACATTAAGTAAAGTTCATAAGTTTCAGTCCTCCCCCGGGGACTTCGAGGGATTAAGTCATCCTAAAAAACATATTTATCATATTTTCGACCATGCTGAACAAAATGGCTATCTCAAAATTTTGATTGGGTGACTTGGGAAAAAATTGAGCGTGGGAGGGGGCCTAGTTGCCCTCCATTTTTTGATCACTTAAAAAGGGCACTAGAACTTATAATTTTCGTTCCAATAAGCCCTCCCACGTTATTCTGGGACCAGTGGGTCGATACGATCACCCCTGGGGAATAAAAAACAAATAAACACGCATCCGTGATCTTTCTTCTGGCAAAAAAATGCAAAATTCCACATTTTTGTAGATAGGTGCTTGAAACCTCTACAGTAGGGTTCTCTGATACGCTGAATATAAAGGTCTGATTTTCATTAAGGTTCCGTAACTTTTAGGGGGTCATTCCCCCTTTTTCTAAAATCAACCAAATTTTCTCAGGCGTGTAACTTTTGATGGATAAGACTAAACGTGATGAAACTTATATATTTAAAATTAGCATTAAAATTTAATTCTTCTGTTGTATCTGTTCGTGTCAAAATTCCGTTTTTTTAGATTTTCGGTTACCATTGAGCCGGGTCGCTCCTTACTTACAGTTCATTAACACGAACTGTTTGATTTCTGGTGGTTTTGAGTTTGAATTTTAACAGGTATTTGTATCTGCTGAGCTTAAGTTTAAAATGGCCTTTACTTTTCTTTTTTTGGAAATTTTTTTTTAATTAATTGAGGGGAAGGGACGTCCTTGCCCGCTTAGCTCTTTGCTCGTAACTAGTTTTTGAAAAATACCTTTCTTTGGTTATTTCAGTAGAAAAGGCACTTGTTTCATTTAAAAAAAAGTTAGGGAAACAACAGTGAGTGCACTTTGTGGGAATGTGCTTTCAAGTAAAATTTATAAAAAGCAATTAGGTAGAAATATAAGCTTTTAAATGAGCCCTTAAACAGCTCTCTTTTGTTACAGTTGCCTTCTAGTTTCTGCTAGTCAGTAGGTGATTTATAAAGCCCTGCTTTCATTATGGCTTTATTAGGCGAAGTTGGCCGAGTAAAACAGCTTTTTGCTCATAAAAAAATAAACGTTCCTGAAAAACATGTATTGTTTTGTGATGTATGGATAATGAACCTTATGTTATAGACTGAGAGTTTTCTTAGCTGTCAAGGTTGTTTGCAGTATTTTCTTAGGTGTCTTATCTCCCCTAGATTGGTTATAATGAGCCATTATATTAAAAATAAGTTTTCAACTGAAACTAATTGGCATTAAAACTTAAAACGAACATACATTATTCCGTATAATAAAAAAGACCATGCCAGCGTTGTTTCTACCTTAAATTTTAATCAAAAACGAACAAAGATTAATTAAAAAAAATTTTTCCCAAGGGAAGTAAAGAGCGAAGTTGAAACCTAAAACGGACAAAAATTATTACTTCACAGCCTATTTAATATATATAAAAAATAGTAGAAATAAACCAACTAATTATATTTCCCTGTGCTTTTAGGATTATACAAAACTAGCGCTTTACTGAAAACAAAAAATAATATAGGAGTTTTGATACAGTAAAAGCAAATCAATTAAGGACCCTTTCTACAGAACAAAAAAAAAATTATCAATCCCTTTTAGGACTAATCCCTTTTAAGATAAAGCAACAATCCATTTTAGGATTTTGCTTTATTTTTTTACGTTTAATTTGGTATCACTTCTGCACAATGGCTCAGTTCAATGACTGGCTCACTTTTTGGTTCTGAAAAGGACATATCATGATTAGTGTGTACACAAGTTTGAAGTGAAACCATCTTGATAGTATTAGGACTATAGACTAGCTTTAGAATTTGTATCATAGCTTGAAATTCACTGTTGTTTAGAGAGAAATAATCGGATTTCCAGAATTCATATTATGTCTTTTTTTATCTTCATTTCAAGTAATACTAAAGCATATTTTTGTTACAATTTAAGACTGTATATTACCCACTATTGGTATTATTGCTGGCGAGACCAGAATACTGCTTGATAAGTCAATCCAATATTTGTGTATGCTGTTCATTTACTCCGCTGTTATTAAAAATTATTTAGTTTTACGCTTATGTTTTTAAGATAATTTTAATTATTTGTATACTGAAAGTTACTGATTTCACAACTGGTGTAAGACTATAAAAAGCTTTATAGATTTGTTTAGTGTTGTCAGGCTACATACTCACTTTTGACTCTTAAATCAATAATTCTGTTTTTTATACTTGACTTTTGTGTTTTCCGTAAAGTGCTAGTTTTGTATAATCCTAAAAGCGCAGGGAAAGCTTAGTAATTGGTTTATTTGTACTAGTTTTATTGATATGTATTAAATAGGCTTCGAAGCAATAATTTTTGTTCGTTTTAAGTTTCAACTTGGCTCTTTACTTTCCTCGGCAAAACTTTGTTCTATTTTAAATTTATCAACTAAAAGAGCTGTGGAGAAAGCAATGCGCTGTGCTCACCGCGCCTTTGTCAAAGAAAAATATGAGCAGCGTGAAACGGCTTCTAAGAAAGGACACTCACATTTCATGCACACAAGAGTAAGGGACTGGCTAAAAAAAAAAGCGTCTTAGGACTTGCTCCCTTTTTGATGAACACGACAACCACGTACAATAAACAGATGGAATCCAATCCAGATGGAAAAGATACTTTGAGAATAAATTAAATTCAACCATCCTTCCTGACCCGGCATTGCTATCCAGTTTTCCCATAATCACTACTGACCCAAGCCCACCTCCCTTTCGCTCTGAAATTGAAGCAGCCATCAAAAATTTTAATGGCGTTATTATAGTTGTTACTGACGTTGCTAAAACGCATAAGCCACTTAGAAAATTCACTGACACCTCCACTCTCACTTCCAAATAGTCTGTTCAGAGCATCAATGTCTTTTCTGGGCCATTCATCATTGTCTTTTCTGACCCTACAGGATGAATTTTGCTATCCAATGCTCCAATCCAATGCTCGATAAACAAGCATTGGATAGAATATAAAACAAGAAAAATGGGTTTTAAAATTGAAGCAAAACAATACAATAATGAAAATAGAATATATATATATATATATATATATATATATATATACATATATATATATATATATATATATATATATATATATATATATATATATATATATATATATATATATATATATATATATATATATATATATATATATATATATATATATATATATATAATATATATATATATACTATATATACATATATATATATATATATATATATATAATATATATACATATAATATATATATATATATATATATATATATATATAATATATATATATATATATATATATATATACTATATATATATATATATATATATATATATATATATATATATATATATATATATATATATATATATATATATATATATATATATATATATATATGTATATATATATATATTATATATATATATATATATATATATATATATATATAATATATATATATATATATATATATATATATATATATATATATATATATATATATATATATATATATATATATATATAATATATATATATATATATATATATATATAATATATATATATATATATATATATATATATATATATATATAATGTTCTAAAGGTAATTACTTGGCAAGAAAAAAAAGAGAGAGAGAGAGAAGAAGAAGAAAAGGACTGTCATCCTAATCCAGTAATTGAGATAAATGCGCACTTGAACGAGGTTTTAACCTTACTCATCTATCCAATTACCTAGGACCAAACAGTATAACGTAACCATCAACCAAATCGAAATGTCCAAATCCATGCAAAGTCATCATCAATAATGTAAGTCGTTGAAATTTAAAAGCAAAAGCACCTTAAATCTAGCGAAATATTTCCAAGTACAACCTTTCATTAGGGCTTATCAGAAGAAATACCACGTGCCTTAACGGGTTTCGAGACTTTACTTTCTTTACCCGGCACAGTGGAGTCTCTACCATAAGATCTTTATGGTATCCCCATGTTAGGTAAAACTTGTGAAATACATGCATACTAGTAAAGCTATTGAAAAAATACATGCAAAATGAGTTGATTCTTTCCTTATTAAAATCCCAAAGGACACTGAAGCAAAGACCATTCCGGAACAAATAAAGACTGGTCCAGACGTGTGTTATAAAACAAAGTGCTTTATAGGTATCTGGAACCACTTATAGATTTAAAGTCCATCAAGCTGTTTTGAAAACAATGTACAAATTCAAAATTCCAAAAAAGAAAAGTGAAAGAGAAATTATATTAAAATATCATTCAGTATTTTTTTATAATTTTTTGTATATTTACCTTAAAGTTCATGATACAGAAAACTAAATTTTTTAAATTGCCAACTAATTTTATTGGCAGATATATATATTGGCAGATATATTTTATTGGCATATATATATATATATATATATATATATATATATATATATATATATATATATAATATATATATATATATATATATATATATATATATATATATATATATATATATATATATATTATATATATATATAATATATATATATATATATATATATATATATATATATATATATATATATATATATATATATATATATATATATATATATATATATATATATATATATATATATATAACGACCAGAAATGGCTATGAAAGAGTAAATGAAACCCAAAACGACACAAATCAAAATGAATCATCCCATCAAACATAAAGATAACAGATACTGACGTGCATGAACAAATCAATCCTAAGACGACTGAAAACTAAAATAAATGCTCTACTCAAAGCACGAACAGAATTTAACTCCCCCCCCCCTATAGCCGTAGATATTCTAAAGTAATAAGTTTAAACCACATCTGCGCTTTACTGAAAACCAAATGACTCTTGAACGTTTTATTAAATTTACGTTTATTGGGATTAAAAGCGTTTTGAAATTAAAATTTATATTTTAATTTCAATAAACGTAATAAAATTATGTTTATTGAAATTAAAATAAATATTAAAAACTTTGATTGAAATGTTATGAAATACACTGTTAAATAAAATCTTGAATCTTTGAGTTACTGTTATTTCAAGGAATTAATTATTCATAAATTAAATATTCAGTTTATTTTCATCAGTTCTTTCCAGTCATCTTGATTATTTTAGTCGAAATACTTTATTTTTCATTTTTCGTCGATGTTTTGAAAAATTAAAGGTCACTTTAAAAAACATTTTTTTTTGGTAGACAGTTTTTGATAGATAAAAACAGTTTTCAATTAAACACAAATGACGACATTTTAGAAGGATTACGGTTATGGAGGGGGGCAATAGCCAAACTTCTGTTTGTAGTGATTTCTGTTCGTTATAAGTTTAACTTGAGCATTCATTTTAATTTCTACCCGTTTTAGAATTTTGAAAACTCAGAATCAGAACCTAAAATCAAAAAGCCCAGTTAATTCAAACAGTACGAAAAGGAAAAGAAAAACTACAAAATATATAACAAAAAACTAACAAACCAAACAATTATTTCAAATAAAAACAATTTTCAAAGACAAAATTATCTAAAAATACGGATTTAAAAGAAGTAATATAAATGAATTAAATTCAGAGGCAGCGACACATTGCTTCTTATGCGGAAACATTTGTTTGCAATAAGAAGGGAGAATCACCCCACAGCTACCCATATTTAGGCTTAGTCTAAGCGAAGAAAGATGAGACATTATTTCCTACCCCCTCCTCCGTATATATTCCTGTATTTACCTGAAGGCTCTTGAAGACTTAGGACCCCCTCCCTTCATAATACATCTCCTTTCTTCATAATAGTTGATGTACATTTTATATCTTTTCTTCATTCTTTTTATTTGTCCTAATTTTCCTTCGGCTTAATTTGACATTTGGGGAGGATTTCTAGGATTAAATTTCCAGTGGTGGGGGTATTTTCTGGACAGGGAGATTTTCCAAAAGGAGTGTTACGTAGAGGGGGATTTTCTGCAGGGGCGTTTTCCAGAGGGGAATGCTCTGGACCCCAATGACTAGACATAATCGTTATTCACCAATCATAACTTGCTTCCTCTTTTATAAGCAGCCCTTATGGGTCTAAAATGGCGATGGCTATAAATTAATCTCCACACACGTAAACGGGGCTTCAGTGACGCATTTTGACATGTTCTCTCGTCAGAAGAGATTGTGAAATCCTGTCGCAAACTTAGCCAAGAATTTAATTTGATGTTTACAAAGTAGAGAGGAATCTTATCCATTCAAACAGAGCTGAAAAATTCTTCCACAAATTTAGACCAGGAAAACACTAACCTAAAAATCGTTTCTCTTTTCTTTTACTTAACTATACATTTATTCCAATATGTTTCATTGAACTAATATGTATTTATTTTACCTTTATATAACTTAGTCCAATTACATTTTCTGCCACTTAATACGGAATCAACATGGAAAGTATAATATTTTGGTGCATATATTCTTATCGAAATCTATTTTTTACTGAGTTTTTTTCTAAGAAATTACACATTAGTGTATATAACGTTATCAACATCAAGTTAGACAAATTGGTTAAATTAGAGTTTAAAACAAGTGTCTATATTAACAATTTATTTTATATTGACTATGTGAATCTTAGGTAACGAATGTGCCACCGTGCGGCTTAACTGCCAATGAAACTTGTAAGCTAAATCTCAACACATAGTTTTACAATACTTCTAAATCAATTGGCTACCTTAAAATCATAGTTCGGTGCCACAAAAGGTGGTGTTATCTGTTTGGTTACCTAAAAAATTTGCTATATTTTTTAATTTCTGCTGGAATGTGCCGTCTCCTGATTTTCTTGGCCTATTGCTGTGATATAAAAACTCCCAGAAAAAAAAGGAAAAGCAAAACAAACAGACAGACAGATAGATAGATAGATTTATTTTCCATATAACAATACAATAATTACACAACAATCTATAAATCCCCACAAAGGCTCCATGGCCTTTAGGAGGGGGATTATTAAACAGATCTTATAACTTTAAACATTTAAACACTTAACATGTAAAGCATTTGCTTCATAAAAATGGAGGAGAAAAAAACACACACAAGAAAAAAAAGATTTTTAAATAAGCATTATCCAACTGCAATGAATCGCAAAATCTATAAACATTAAAAAAAAAAAAAAATGGATAGTTCCTTGTCGAAAAAAAAGAATGCAAAGTTCCATATTCTTGTAAATGGTTGTGCTGAATATAATCTAATACGTTAAATTTGGTGGCGCAATTTTCATCAAAATACTAGTAGTAAGTATCTATTGAATTTGCTCTCTTTACGTTCCCTGGCAACTTTCCAAGGCAGATTACCAGACTGGTTATGTGGCAGTGTATAATGTGGTCAAACAGGTTTTTTTCTGTTATTGTTGTCAATTGCACAATGGCTGTATATCGTCAGTTCACGTGCACATTTTTCTTAAAAAACTGGTACATTTAAAAAGGGGTAATGAGATTTGCGAATTGGATTGTAGGATTCACGAATTTGATCCTATTAAGGTGGAGAAAAAAGAAAAGGGTTTAGCATTTGCAAATACTTCAATGTGTTGTCAATTTAAAATAGTTTAGAAATAAAAAAAAATAACAAGAAATGGCTGAAAAGTGTTTTGGGTGAGATGGGGTGATTGTGTACTGTATAATACACATGTGATGTTTGGAGAGTGTTGTCAATTTAAAATAGTTTAACGTTCCCTCCTTCCCCCATTTCTGAGAGCAGGGGAGGGGGGTCAATTTTGGAGGGAAAACCAAAAATACTCGGAATCGAAAATAAAGGGGATCTGCCTCAAGGGTAAGGCTCAGAGGTCCTTCGTTCCCCCATTTCTGAGGGCAGGGGAGGGGGGGGTCAATTTTGGAGGGAAAACCAAAAATACTCAGAATCGAAAATAAACGGGATCTGCCTCAAGGGCAAGGCTCAGAGGTCCTTCGTTCCCCCATTTCTGAGGGCAGGGGAGGGGGTGGGTCAATTTTGGAGGGAAAACCGAAAATACTCAGAATCGAAAATAAACGGGATCTGCCTCAAGGTCAAGGCTCAGAGGTCCTTCGTTCCCCCATTTCTGAGGGCAGGGGAGGGGGGGGTCAATTTTGGAGGGAAAACCAAACATACTCAGAATCGAAAATAAACGGGATCTGCCTCAAGGGCAAGGCTCAGAGCCCCTTCGTTCCCCCATTTCTGAGGGCAGGGGAAGGGGGGGTTCAATTTTGGAGGGAAAACCAAAAATACTCAGAATCGAAAATAAACGGGATCTGCCTTAAGGGCAAGGCTCAGAGACCCTTTGTTCCCCCATTTCTGAGGGCAGCAGGGGGGTCAATTTTGGAGGGAAAACCAAAAATACTCAGAATCGAAAATAAACGGGATCTGCCTCAAGGGCAAGGCTCAGAGGCCCTTCGTTCCCCCATTTCTGAGGGCAGGAGAGGGGGGGGGGGGGGGGTCAATTTTGGAGGGAAAACCAAAAATACTCAGAATCGAAAATAAACGGGATCTGCCTCAAGGGCAAGGCTCAGAGGTCCTTCATTCCCCCATTTCTGAGGGAAGGGGAGGGGGGGGGCAATTTTGGAGGGGAAACAAAAATGCTCAGAATTGAAGATAATTTCCATTCGTCTTAGTTTTTTTTAACGATGCTCCTTATTTCTAGTTGAAAATGCTTATTTTTTAATTTAATTGGGAATGAAAAGTCAAACTCTAACATAAAGAATAAGGTATTTTGGAGGGGGTAGCTAACTTCATATACGGGATAATTTCCATTCGTCTTAGTTTTTAACGATGCTCCTTATTTCTAGTTGAAAATGCTTATTTTTTAATTTAATTGGGAATGAAAAGTCAAACTCTAACATAAGGAACAAGGTATTTTGGAGGGGGTAGCTAACTTCATATACGGGATAATTTCCATTCGTCTTAGTTTTTAACGATGCTCCTTATTTCTAGTTGAAAATGCTTATTTTTTAATTTAATTGGGAATGAAAAGTGAAAGTCTAACATAAAGAACAAGGTATTTCGGAGGGGGTAGCTAACTTCATATACGGGATAATTTCCATTCGTCTTAGTTTTTAACGATGCTCCTTATTTCTAGATGAAAATGCTTATTTTATAATTTAATTGGGAATGAAAAGTCAAAGTCTAACATAAAGAACAAGGTATTTCGGAGGGGGTAGCTAACTTCATATACGGGATAATTTCCATTCGTCTTAGTTTTTAACGATGCTCCTTATTTCTAGTTGAAAATGCTTATTTTTAATTTAATTGGGAATGAAAAGTCAAAGTCTAACATAAAGAACAAGGTATTTCGGAGTGGGTAGCTAACTTCAGATACGAGATAATTTCCATTCGTCTTAGTTTTTAACGATGCTCCTTATTTCTAGTTGAAAATGCTTATTTTTTAATTTAATTGGGTTGAAAAGTCAAAGTCTAACATAAAGAACAAGGTATTTCGGAGGGGGCAGCTCACTTCATATACGGGGTAATTTCCATTCGTCTTAGCTTTTTAACGATGCTCCTTATTTCTAGTTGAAAATGCTTATTTTTTAATTTAATTGTGATGAAAAGTCAAAAGTCTAACATAAAAGAAAAAGGTATTTCGGAGGGGGTAGCTAACTTCATATACGGGATAATTTCCATTCGTCTTAGTTTTTAACGATGCTCCTTATTTCTAGTTGAAAATGCTTATTTTTTAATTTAATTGGGAATGAAAAGTCAAAGTCTAACATAAAGAACAAGGTATTTCGGAGGGGGTAGCTAACCTCATATACGAGATAATTTCCATTCGTCTTAGTTTTTAGCGATTCTCCTTATTTCTAGTTGAAAATACTTATTTTTTAATTTAATTGGGGTGAAAAGTCAAAGTCTAACATAAAGAACAAGGTATTTCGGGGAGGGCAGCTCACTTCATATACGGGGTAATTTCCATTCGTCTTAGCTTTTTAACGATGCTCCTTATTTCTAGTTGAAAATGCTTATTTTTTAATTTAATTGTGATGAAAAGTCAAAAGTCTAACATAAAAGAACAAGGTATTTCGGAGGGGGGCTTGTTGCTGATATTGATATTAGTGCGTAGACTACAAACTGACAAAAAATATCCAGAACTTTTTTTTCTTATAGCCTTGACTTTGAAGACATTTCTTCATCTTAATTAGCTTTAGAAATATCATGCAAAATAAACTAGCCTAACAGTCATTGCTTTGTCGAATTTTGAGCAGAAACAAAAGGATTGTAACACCTGATTGCCCCGTTTTCCAACTTTTACCTTGAGAATCGATGTTGTTAGCAGAATTTCAAAAGGATCGTTTATTAGTGCTGGCGTATCTGATGACGATGCTCCTTATTTCTAGTTGAAAATGCTTATTTTTTAATTTAATTGTGATGAAAAGTCAAAAGTCTAACATAAAAGAACAAGGTATTTCGGAGGGGAGTTCGTTACTGATATTGATATTAGTGCGTAAACTACAAACTGACAAAAATATCCAGAACTTTTTTTTTCTTATAGCCTTGACTTTGAAGACATTTCTTCATCTTAATTGGCTTTAGAAATATCATGCAAAATAAACTAGCCTAACAGTCATTGCTTTGCATGCAAAATAAAAAAACTAGCCTAACAGTCATTGCTTTCTCGAATTTTGAGCAAAAACAAAAGGATTGTAACACCTGATTGCCCCGTTTTCCAACTTTTACCTTGAGAATCGATGTTGTTAGCAGAATTTCAAAAGGATCGTTTATTAGTGCTGGCGTATCTGATGACGATGCTCCTTATTTCTAGTTGAAAATGCTTATTTTTTAATTTAATTGTGATGAAAAGTCAAAAGTCTAACATAAAAGAACAAGGTATTTCGGAGGGGAGTTCGTTACTGATATTGATATTAGTGCGTAAACTACAAACTGACAAAAATATTCAGAACTTTTTTTTTCTTATAGCCTTGACTTTGAAGACATTTCTTCATCTTAACTGGCTTTAGAAATATCATGCAAAATAAACTAGCCTAACAGTCATTGCTTTGTCGAATTTTGAGCAAAAACAAAAGGATTGTAACACCTGATTGCCCCGTTTTCCAACTTTTAACTTGAGAATCGATGTTGTTAGCAGAATTTCAAAATGATCGTTTATTAGTGCTGGCGTATCTGATGACGATGCTCTTCCGATCTTATTTCTAGTTGAAAATGCTTATTTTTTAATTTAATTGTGATGAAAAGTCAAAAGTCTAACATAAAAGAACAAGGTATTTCGGAGGGGAGTTCGTTACTGATATTGATATTAGTGCGTAAACTACAAACTGACAAAAATATTCAGAACTTTTTTTTTCTTATAGCCTTGACTTTGAAGACATTTCTTCATCTTATTTGGCTTTAGAAATATCATGCAAAATAAACTAGCCTAACAGTCATTGCTTTGAGAATTTTGAGCAAAAACAAAAGGATTGTAACACCTGATTGCCCCGTTTTCCAACTTTTAACTTGAGAATCGATGTTGTTAGCAGAATTTCAAAATGATCGTTTATTAGTGCTGGCGTATCTGATGACGATGCTCCTTTTTTCTAGTTGAAAATGCTTATTTTTTAATTTAATTGTGATGAAAAGTCAAAAGTCTAACATAAAAGAACAAGGTATTTCGGAGGGGGGTTCGTTACTGATATTGATATTAGTGCGTAAACTACAAACTGACAAAAATATCCAGAACTTTTTTTTTCTTATAGCCTTGACTTTGAAGACATTTCTTCATCTTAACTGGCTTTAGAAATATCATGCAAAATAAACTAGCCTAACAGTCATCACTTTGTCGAATTTTGAGCAAAAACAAAAGGATTGTAACACCTGATTGCCCCGTTTTCCAACTTTTAACTTGAGAATCGATGTTGTTAGCAGAATTTCAAAATGATCGTTTATTAGTGCTGGCGTATCTGATGACGATGCTCCTTGTTTCTAGTTGAAAATGCTTATTTTTTAATTTAATTGTGATGAAAAGTCAAAAGTCTAACATAAAAGAACAAGGTTTTTCGGAGGGGGGTTCGTTACTGATATTGATATTAGTGCGTAAACTACAAACTGACAAAAATATCCAGAACTTTTTTTTCTTATAGCCTTGACTTTGAAGACATTTCTTCATCTTAATTGGCTTTAGAAATATCATGTAAAATAAACTAGCCTAACAGTCATTGCTTTGTCGAATTTTGAGCAGAAACAAAAGGATTGTAACACCTGATTGCCCCGTTTTCCAACTTTTACCTTGAGAATCGATGTTGTTAGCAGAATTTCAAAAGGATCGTTTATTAGTGCTGGCGTATCTGATGACGATGCTCCTTATTTCTAGTTGAAAATGCTTATTTTTTAATTTAATTGTGATGAAAAGTCAAAAGTCTAACATAAAAGAACAAGGTATTTCGGAGGGGGGTTCGTTACTGATATTGATATTAGTGCGTAAACTACAAACTGACAAAAATATTCAGAACTTTTTGTTTCTTATAGCCTTGACTTTGAAGACATTTCTTCATCTTATTTGGCTTTAGAAATATCATGCAAAATAAACTAGCCTAACAGTCATCACTTTGTCGAATTTTGAGCAAAAACAAAAGGATTGTAACACCTGATTGCCCCGTTTTCCAACTTTTACCTTGAGAATCGATGTTGTTAGCAGAATTTCAAAAGGATCGTTTATTAGTGCTGGCGTATCTGATGACGATGCTCCTTATTTCTAGTTGAAAATGCTTATTTTTTAATTAATTGTGATGAAAAGTTAAAAGTCTAACATAAAAGAACAAGGTATTTCGGAGGGGAGTTCGTTACTGATATTGATATTAGTGCGTAAACTACAAACTGACAAAAATATTCAGAACTTTTTTTTTTCTTATAGCCTTGACTTTGAAGACATTTCTTCATCTTATTTGGCTTTAGAAATATCATGCAAAATAAACTAGCCTAACAGTCATTGCTTTGCCGAATTTTGAGCAAAAACAAAAGGATTGTAACACCTGATTGCCCCGTTTTCCAACTTTTAACTTGAGAATCGATGTTGTTAGCAGAATTTCAAAATGATCGTTTATTAGTGCTGGCGTATCTGATGACGATGCTCCTTATTTCTAGTTGAAAATGCTTATTTTTTAATTTAATTGTGATGAAAAGTCAAAAGTCTAACATAAAAGAACAAGGTATTTCGGAGGGGGGTTCGTTACTGATATTGATATTAGTGCGTAAACTACAAACTGACAAAAATATCCAGAACTTTTTTTTTCTTATAGCCTTGACTTTGAAGACATTTCTTCATCTTAACTGGCTTTAGAAATATCATGCAAAATAAACTAGCCTAACAGTCATCACTTTGTCGAATTTTGAGCAAAAACAAAAGGATTGTAACACCTGATTGCCCCGTTTTCCAACTTTTACCTTGAGAATCGATGTTGTTAGCAGAATTTCAAAATGATCGTTTATTAGTGCTGGCGTATCTGATGACGATGCTCCTTATTTCTAGTTGAAAATGCTTATTTTTAATTTAATTGTGATGAAAAGTCAAAAGTCTAACATAAAAGAACAAGGTATTTCGGAGGGGGGTTCGTTACTGATATTGATATTAGTGCGTAAACTACAAACTGACAAAAATATCCAGAACTTTTTTTTCTTATAGCCTTGACTTTGAAGACATTTCTTCATCTTAATTGGCTTTAGAAATATCATGCAAAATAAACTAGCCTAACAGTCATTACTTTGTCGAATTTTGAGCAAAAACAAAAGGATTGTAACACCTGATTGCCCCGTTTTCCAACTTTTACCTTGAGAATCGATGTTGTTAGCAGAATTTCAAAATGATCGTTTATTAGTGCTGGCGTATCTGATGACGATGCTCCTTATTTCTAGTTGAAAATGCTTATTTTTTAATTTAATTGTGATGAAAAGTCAAAAGTCTAACATAAAAGAACAAGGTATTTCGGAGGGGAGTTCGTTACTGATATTGATATTAGTGCGTAAACTCTAAACTGACAAAAATATTCAGAACTTTTTTTTTCTTATAGCCTTGACTTTGAAGACATTTCTTCATCTTAATTGGCTTTAGAAATATCATGCAAAATAAACTAGCCTAACAGTCATTGCTTTGAGAATTTTGAGCAAAAACAAAAGGATTGTAACACCTGATTGCCCGTTTTCCAACTTTTAACTTGAGAATCGATGTTGTTAGCAGAATTTCAAAATGATCGTTTATTAGTGCTGGCGTATCTGATGACGATGCTCCTTGTTTCTAGTTGAAAATGCTTATTTTTTAATTTAATTGTGATAAAAAGTCAAAAGTCTAACATAAAAGAACAAGGTATTTCGGAGGGGGGTTCGTTACTGATATTGATATTAGTGCGTAAACTACAAACTGACAAAAATATCCAGAACTTTTTTTTCTTATAGCCTTGACTTTGAAGACATTTCTTCATCTTAACTGGCTTTAGAAATATCATGCAAAATAAACTAGCCTAACAGTCATCACTTTGTCGAATTTTGAGCAAAAACAAAAGGATTGTAACACCTGATTGCCCCGTTTTCCAACTTTTAACTTGAGAATCGATGTTATTAGCAGAATTTCAAAATGATCGTTTATTAGTGCTGGCGTATCTGATGACGATGCTCCTTATTTCTAGTTGAAAATGCTTATTTTTTAATTTAATTGTGATGAAAAGTCAAAAGTCTAACATAAAAGAACAAGGTTTTTCGGAGGGGGGTTCGTTACTGATATTGATATTAGTGCGTAAACTACAAACTGACAAAAATATCCAGAACTTTTTTTTCTTATAGCCTTGACTTTGAAGACATTTCTTCATCTTAATTGGCTTTAGAAATATCATGCAAAATAAACTAGCCTAACAGTCATTGCTTTGTCGAATTTTGAGCAGAAACAAAAGGATTGTAACACCTGATTGCCCCGTTTTCCAACTTTTACCTTGAGAATCGATGTTGTTAGCAGAATTTCAAAAGGATCGTTTATTAGTGCTGGCGTATCTGATGACGATGCTCCTTATTTCTAGTTGAAAATGCTTATTTTTTAATTTAATTGTGATGAAAAGTCAAAAGTCTAACATAAAAGAACAAGGTATTTTGGAGGGGGGTTCGTTACTGATATTGATATTAGTGCGTAAACTACAAACTGACAAAAATATTCAGAACTTTTTTTTCTTATAGCCTTGACTTTGAAGACATTTCTTCATCTTATTTGGCTTTAGAAATATCATGCAAAATAAACTAGCCTAACAGTCATTGCTTTGCCGAATTTTGAGCAGAAACAAAAGGATTGTAATACCTGATTGCACCGTTTTCCAACTTTTACCTAGAGAATCGATGTTGTTAGCAGAATTTCAAAATGATCGTTTATTAGTGCTGGCGTATCTGATGACGATGTTCCTTATTTCTAGTTGAAAATGCTTATTTTTTAATTTAATTGTGATGAAAAGTCAAAAGTCTAACATAAAAGAACAAGGTATTTCGGAGGGGGGTTCGTTACTGATATTGATATTAGTGCGTAAACTACAAACTGACAAAAATATTCAGAACTTTTTTTTTCTTATAGCCTTGACTTTGAAGACATTTCTTCATCTTATTTGGCTTTAGAAATATCATGCAAAATAAACTAGCCTAACAGTCATTGCTTTGCCGAATTTTGAGCAAAAACAAAAGGATTGTAACACCTGATTGCCCCGTTTTCCAACTTTTAACTTGAGAATCGATGTTGTTGGCAGAATTTCAAAATGATCGTTTATTAGTGCTGGCGTATCTGATGACGATGCTCCTTATTTCTAGTTGAAAATGCTTATTTTTTAATTTAATTTATGAAAAGTCAAAAGTCTAACATAAAAGAACAAGGTATTTTGGAGGGGGGTTCGTTACTGATATTGATATTAGTGCGTAAACTATAAACTGACAAAAATATCCAGAACTTTTTTTTTCTTATAGCCTTGACTTTGAAGACATTTCTTCATCTTATTTGGCTTTAGAAATATCATGCAAAATAAACTAGCCTAACAGTCATCACTTTGTTGAATTTTGAGCAAAAACAAAAGGATTGTAACACCTGATTGCCCCGTTTTCCAACTTTTAACTTGAGAATCGATGTTGTTAGCAGAATTTCAAAATGATCGTTTATTAGTGCTGGCGTATCTGATGACGATGCTCCTTATTTCTAGTTGAAAATGCTTATTTTTTAATTTAATTGTGATGAAAAGTCAAAAGTCTAACATAAAAGAACAAGGTAATTCGGAGGGGGGTTCGTTACTGATATTGATATTAGTGCGTAAACTACAAACTGACAAAAATATCCAGAACTTTTTTTTCTTATAGCCTTGACTTTGAAGACATTTCTTCATCTTAATTGGCTTTAGAAATATCATGCAAAATAAACTAGCCTAACAGTCATTGCTTTGTCGAATTTTGAGCAGAAACAAAAGGATTGTAACACCTGATTGCCCCGTTTTCCAACTTTTAACTTGAGAATCGATGTTGTTAGCAGAATTTCAAAATGATCGTTTATTAGTGCTGGCGTATCTGATGACGATGCTCCTTATTTCTAGTTGAAAATGCTTATTTTTAAATTTAATTGTGATGAAAAGTCAAAAGTCTAACATAAAAGAACAAGGTATTTCGGAGGGGGGTTCGTTACTGATATTGATATTAGTGCGTAAACTACAAACTGACAAAAATATCCAGAACTTTTTTTTTTCTTATAGCCTTGACTTTGAAGACATTTCTTCATCTTATTTGGCTTTAGAAATATCATGCAAAATAAACTAGCCTAACAGTCATCACTTTGTCGAATTTTGAGCAAAAACAAAAGGATTGTAACACCTGATTGCCCCGTTTTCCAACTTTTAACTTGAGAATCGATGTTGTTAGCAGAATTTCAAAATGATCGTTTATTAGTGCTGGCGTATCTGATGACGATGCTCCTTATTTCTAGTTGAAAATGCTTATTTTTTAATTTAATTGTGATTAAAAGTCAAAAGTCTAACATAAAAGAACAAGGCATTTCGGAGGGGAGTTCGTTACTGATATTGATATTAGTGCGTAAACTACAAACTGACAAAAATATCAAGAACTTTTTTTTTCTTATAGCCTTGACTTTGAAGACATTTCTTCATCTTAATTGGCTTTAGAAATATCATGCAAAATAAACTAGCCTAACAGTTATTGCTTTGCATGCAAAATAAAAAAACTAGCCTAACAGTCATTGCTTTCTCGAATTTTGAGCAAAAACAAAAGGATTGTAACACCTGATTGCCCCGTTTTCCAACTTTTACCTTGAGAATCGATGTTGTTAGCAGAATTTCAAAAGGATCGTTTATTAGTGCTGGCGTATCTGATGACGATGCTCCTTATTTCTAGTTGAAAATGCTTATTTTTTAATTTAATTGTGATGAAAAGTCAAAAGTCTAACATAAAAGAACAAGGTATTTCGGAGGGGGGCTCGTTACTGATATTGATATTAGTGCGTAAACTACAAACTGACAAAAATATCCGGAACTTTTTTTTTCTTATAACCTTGACTTTGAAGACATTTCTTCATCTTAACTGGCTTTAGAAATATCAACCAAAATAAACTAGCCTAACAGTCATTGCTTTGTCGAATTTTGAGCAAAAATAAAAGGATTGTAACACCTGATTGCCCCGTTTTCCAACTTTTACCTTGAGAATCGATGTTGTTAGCAGAATTTCAAAAGGATCGTTTATTAGTGCTGGCGTATCTGATGACGATGCTCCTTATTTCTAGTTGAAAATGCTTATTTTTTAATTTAATTGTGATGAAAAGTCAAAAGTCTAACATAAAAGAACAAGGTATTTCGGAGGGGGGCTCGTTACTGATATTGATATTAGTGCGTAAACTACAAACTGACAAAAATATCCAGAACTTTTTTTTTCTTATAACCTTGACTTTGAAGACATTTCTTCATCTTAACTGGCTTTAGAAATATCATGCAAAATAAACTAGCCTAACAGTCATTGCTTTGTCGAATTTTGAGCAAAAATAAAAGGATTGTAACACCTGATTGCCCCGTTTTCCAACTTTTAACTTGAGAATCGATGTTGTTAGCAGAATTTCAAAATGATCGTTTATTAGTGCTGGCGTATCTGATGACGATGCTCCTTATTTCTAGTTGAAAATGTTTATTTTTTAATTTAATTGTGATGAAAAGTCAAAAGTCTAACATAAAAGAACAAGGTATTTCGGAGGGGGGTTCGTTACTGATATTGATACTAGTGCGTAAACTACAAACTGACAAATATATCCAGAACTTTTTTTTTTCTTATAGCCTTGACTTTGAAGACATTTCTTCATCTTAACTGGCTTTAGAAATATCATGCAAAATAAACTAGCCTAACAGTCATCACTTTGTCGAATTTTGAGCAAAAACAAAAGGATTGTAACACCTGATTGCCCCGTTTTCCAACTTTTACCTTGAGAATCGATGTTGTTTGCAGAATTTCAAAATGATCGTTTATTAGTGCTGGCGTATCTGATGACGATGCTCCTTATTTCTAGTTGAAAATGCTTATTTTTTAATTTAATTGTGATGAAAAGTCAAAAGTCTAACATAAAAGAACAAGGTATTTCGGAGGGGGGTTCGTTACTGATATTGATATTAGTGCGTAAACTACAAACTGACAAAAATATCCAGAACTTTTTTTTCTTATAACCTTGACTTTGAAGACATTTCTTCATCTTAACTGGCTTTAGAAATATCATGCAAAATAAACTAGCCTAACAGTCATTGCTTTGCCGAATTTTGAGCAAAAACAAAAGGATTGTAACACCTGATTGCCCCGTTTTCCAACTTTTAACTTTAGAATCGATGTTGTTAGCAGAATTTCAAAATGATCGTTTATTAGTGCTGGCGTATCTGATGACGATGCTCCTTATTTCTAGTTGAAAATGCTTATTTTTTAATTTAATTGTGATGAAAAGTCAAAAGTCTAACATAAAAGAACAAGGTATTTCGGAGGGGGGTTCGTTACTGATATTGATATTAGTGCGTAAACTACAAACTGACAAATATATCCAGAACTTTTTTTTTCTTATAGCCTTGACTTTGAAGACATTTCTTCATCTTAACTGGCTTTAGAAATATCATGCAAAATAAACTAGCCTAACAGTCATCACTTTGTCGAATTTTGAGCAAAAACAAAAGGATTGTAACACCTGATTGCCCCGTTTTCCAACTTTTACCTTGAGAATCGATGTTGTTTGCAGAATTTCAAAATGATTGTTTATTAGTGCTGGCGTATCTGATGACGATGCTCCTTATTTCTAGTTGAAAATGCTTATTTTTTAATTTAATTGTGATGAAAAGTCAAAAGTCAAACATAAAAGAACAAGGTATTTCGGAGGGGAGTTCGTTACTGATATTGATATTAGTGCGTAAACTACAAACTGACAAAAATATTCAGAACTTTTTTTTCTTATAGCCTTGACTTTGAAGACATTTCTTCATCTTAACTGGCTTTAGAAATATCATGCAAAATAAACTAGCCTAACAGTCATTGCTTTGTCGAATTTTGAGCAAAAACAAAAGGATTGTAACACCTGATTGCCCCGTTTTCCAACTTTTAACTTGAGAATCGATGCTGTTAGCAGAATTTCAAAATGATCGTTTATTAGTGCTGGCGTATCTGATGACGATGCTCCTTATTTCTAGTTGAAAATGCTTATTTTTTAATTTAATTGTGATGAAAAGTCAAAAGTCTAACATAAAAGAACAAGGTATTTCGGAGGGGGCTCGTTACTGATATTGATATTAGTGCGTAAACTACAAACTGACAAAAATATCCGGAACTTGTTTTTTCTTATAACCTTGACTTTGAAGACATTTCTTCATCTTAACTGGCTTTAGAAATATCATGCAAAATAAACTAGCCTAACAGTCATTGCTTTGTCGAATTTTGAGCAAAAACAAAAGGATTGTAACACCTGATTGCCCCGTTTTCCAACTTTTACCTTGAGAATCGATGTTGTTAGCAGAATTTCAAAATGATCGTTTATTAGTCCTGGCGTATCTGATGACGATGCTCCTTATTTCTAGTTGAAAATGCTTATTTTTTAATTTAATTGTGATGAAAAGTCAAAAGTCTAACATAAAAGAACAAGGTATTTCGGAGGGGGGCTCGTTACTGATATTGATATTAGTGCGTAAACTACAAACTGACAAAAATATCCGGAACTTGTTTTTTCTTATAACCTTGACTTTGAAGACATTTCTTCATCTTAACTGGCTTTAGAAACATCATGCAAAATAAACTAGCCTAACAGTCATTGCTTTGTCGAATTTTGAGCAAAAACAAAAGGATTGTAACACCTGATTGCCCCGTTTTCCAACTTTTACCTTGAGAATCGATGTTGTTAGCAGAATTTCAAAAGGATCGTTTATTAGTCCTGGCGTATCTGATGACGATGCTCCTTATTTCTAGTTGAAAATGCTTATTTTTTAATTTAATTGTGATGAAAAGTCAAAAGTCTAACATAAAAGAACAAGGTATTTCGGAGGGGGGCTCGTTACTGATATTGATATTAGTGCGTAAACTACAAACTGAAAAAAATATCCGGAACTTGTTTTTTCTTATAACCTTGACTTTGAAGACATTTCTTCATCTTAACTGGCTTTAGAAATATCATGCAAAATAAACTAGCCTAACAGTCATTGCTTTGTCGAATTTTGAGCAAAAACAAAAGGATTGTAACACCTGATTGCCCCGTTTTCCAACTTTTACCTTGAGAATCGATGTTGTTTGCAGAATTTCAAAATGATCGTTTATTAGTGCTGGCGTATCTGATGACGATGCTCCTTATTTCTAGTTGAAAATGCTTATTTTTTAATTTAATTGTGATGAAAAGTCAAAAGTCTAACATAAAAGAACAAGGTATTTCGGAGGGGGGCTCGTTACTGATATTGATATTAGTGCGTAAACTACAAACTGACAAAAATATCCGGAACTTGTTTTTTCTTATAACCTTGACTTTGAAGACATTTCTTCATCTTAACTGGCTTTAGAAATATCATGCAAAATAAACTAGCCTAACAGTCATTGCTTTGTCGAATTTTGAGCAAAAACAAAAGGATTGTAACACCTGATTGCCCCGTTTTCCAACTTTTACCTTGAGAATCGATGTTGTTAGCAGAATTTCAAAAGGATCGTTTATTAGTGCTGGCGTATCTGATGACGATGCTCCTTATTTCTAGTTGAAAATGCTTATTTTTTAATTTAATTGTGATGAAAAGTCAAAAGTCTAACATAAAAGAACAAGGTATTTCGGAGGGGAGTTCGTTACTGATATTGATATTAGTGCGTAAACTACAAACTGACAAAAATATTCAGAACTTTTTTTTTCTTATAGCCTTGACTTTGAAGACATTTCTTCATCTTATTTGGCTTTAGAAATATCATGCAAAATAAACTAGCCTAACAGTCATTGCTTTGCCGAATTTTGAGCAAAAACAAAAGGATTGTAACACCTGATTGCCCCGTTTTCCAACTTTTAACTTGAGAATCGATGTTGTTAGCAGAATTTCAAAATGATCGTTTATTAGTGCTGGCGTATCTGATGACGATGCTCCTTATTTCTAGTTGAAAATGCTTATTTTTTAATTTAATTGTGATGAAAAGTCAAAAGTCTAACATAAAAGAACAAGGTATTTCGGAGGGGGGGTTCGTTACTGATATTGATATTAGTGCGTAAACTACAAACTGACAAAAATATCCAGAACTTTTTTTTCTTATAGCCTTGACTTTGAAGACATTTCTTCATCTTAACTGGCTTTAGAAATATCATGCAAAATAAACTAGCCTAACAGTCATCACTTTGTCGAATTTTGAGCAAAAACAAAAGGATTGTAACACCTGATTGCCCCGTTTTCCAACTTTTACCTTGAGAATCGATGTTGTTAGCAGAATTTCAAAATGATCGTTTATTAGTGCTGGCGTATCTGATGACGATGCTCCTTATTTCTAGTTGAAAATGCTTATTTTTTAATTTAATTGTGATGAAAAGTCAAAAGTCTAACATAAAAGAACAAGGTATTTCGGAGGGGGGTTCGTTACTGATATTGATATTAGTGCGTAAACTACAAACTGACAAAAATATCCAGAACTTTTTTTTCTTATAGCCTTGACTTTGAAGACATTTCTTCATCTTAATTGGCTTTAGAAATATCATGCAAAATAAACTAGCCTAACAGTCATTGCTTTGTCGAATTTTGAGCAAAAACAAAAGGATTGTAACACCTGATTGCCCCGTTTTCCAACTTTTACCTTGAGAATCGATGTTGTTAGCAGAATTTCAAAATGATCGTTTATTAGTGCTGGCGTATCTGATGACGATGCTCCTTGTTTCTAGTTGAAAATGCTTATTTTTCAATTTAATTGTGATGAAAAGTCAAAAGTCTAACATAAAAGAACAAGGTATTTCGGAGGGGAGTTCGTTACTGATATTGATATTAGTGCGTAAACTACAAACTGACAAAAATATTCAGAACTTTTTTTTTCTTATAGCCTTGACTTTGAAGACATTTCTTCATCTTATTTGGCTTTAGAAATATCATGCAAAATAAACTAGCCTAACAGTCATTGCTTTGCCGAATTTTGAGCAAAAACAAAAGGATTGTAACACCTGATTGCCCCGTTTTCCAACTTTTAACTTGAGAATCGATGTTGTTAGCAGAATTTCAAAATGATCGTTTATTAGTGCTGGCGTATCTGATGACGATGCTCCTTATTTCTAGTTGAAAATGCTTATTTTTTAATTTAATTGTGATGAAAAGTCAAAAGTCTAACATAAAAGAACAAGGTATTTCGGAGGGGGGTTCGTTACTGATATTGATATTAGTGCGTAAACTACAAACTGACAAAAATATCCAGAACTTTTTTTTTCTTATAGCCTTGACTTTGAAGACATTTCTTCATCTTAACTGGCTTTAGAAATATCATGCAAAATAAACTAGCCTAACAGTCATCACTTTGTTGAATTTTGAGCAAAAACAAAAGGATTGTAACACCTGATTGCCCCGTTTTCCAACTTTTAACTTGAGAATCGATGTTGTTAGCAGAATTTCAAAATGATCGTTTATTAGTGCTGGCGTATCTGATGACGATGCTCCTTATTTCTAGTTGAAAATGCTTATTTTTTAATTTAATTGTGATGAAAAGTCAAAAGTCTAACATAAAAGAACAAGGTTTTTCGGAGGGGGGTTCGTTACTGATATTGATATTAGTGCGTAAACTACAAACTGACAAAAATATCCAGAACTTTTTTTTTCTTATAGCCATGACTTTGAAGACATTTCTTCATCTTAATTGGCTTTAGAAATATCATGCAAAATAAACTAGCCTAACAGTCATTGCTTTGTCGAATTTTGAGCAGAAACAAAAGGATTGTAACTTCCTGATTGCCCCGTTTTCCAACTTTTACCTTGAGAATCGATGTTGTTAGCAGAATTTCAAAAGGATCGTTTATTAGTGCTGGCGTATCTGATAACGATGCTCCTTATTTCTAGTTGAAAATGCTTATTTTTTAATTTAATTGTGATGAAAAGTCAAAAGTCTAACATAAAAGAACAAGGTATTTCGGAGGGGGGTTCGTTACTGATATTGATATTAGTGCGTAAACTACAAACTGACAAAAATATTCAGAACTTTTTTTTCTTATAGCCTTGACTTTGTAGACATTTCTTCATCTTATTTGGCTTTAGAAATATCATGCAAAATAAACTAGCCTAACAGTCATTGCTTTGCCGAATTTTGAGCAGAAACAAAAGGATTGTAATACCTGATTGCACCGTTTTCCAACTTTTACCTTGAGAATCAATGTTGTTAGCAGAATTTCAAAATGATCGTTTATTAGTGCTGGCGTATCTGATGACGATGTTCCTTATTTCTAGTTGAAAATGCTTATTTTTGATTTAATTGTGATGAAAAGTCAAAAGTCTAACATAAAAGAACAAGGTATTTCGGAGGGGAGTTCGTTACTGATATTGATATTAGTGCGTCAACTACAAACTGACAAAAATATTCAGAACTTTTTTTTTCTTATAGCCTTGACTTTGAAGACATTTCTTCATCTTATTTGGCTTTAGAAATATCATGCAAAATAAACTAGCCTAACAGTCATTGCTTTGCCGAATTTTGAGCAAAAACAAAAGGATTGTAACACCTGATTGCCCCGTTTTCCAACTTTTAACTTGAGAATCGATGTTGTTAGCAGAATTTCAAAATGATCGTTTATTAGTGCTGGCGCATCTGATGACGATGCTCCTTATTTCTAGTTGAAAATGCTTATTTTTTAATTTAATTGTGATGAAAAGTCAAAAGTCTAACATAAAAGAACAAGGTATTTCGGAGGGGGGTTCGTTACTGATATTGTCATTAGTGCGTAAACTACAAACTGACAAAAATATCCAGAACTTTTTTTTTCTTATAGCCTTGACTTTGAAGACATTTCTTCATCTTAACTGGCTTTAGAAATATCATGCAAAATAAACTAGCCTAACAGTCATCACTTTGTCGAATTTTGAGCAGAAACAAAAGGATTGTAACACCTGATTGCCCCGTTTTCCAACTTTTACCTTGAGAATCGATGTTGTTAGCAGAATTTCAAAATGATCGTTTATTAGTGCTGGCGTATCTGATGACGATGCTCCTTATTTCTAGTTGAAAATGCTTATTTTTTAATTTAATTGTGATGAAAAGTCAAAAGTCTAACATAAAAGAACAAGGTATTTCGGAGGGGGGTTCGTTACTGATATTGATATTAGTGCGTAAACTACAAACTGACAAAAATATCCAGAACTTTTTTTTCTTATAGCCTTGACTTTGAAGACATTTCTTCATCTTAATTGGCTTTAGAAATATCATGCAAAATAAACTAGCCTAACAGTCATTGCTTTGTCGAATTTTGAGCAGAAACAAAAGGATTGTAACACCTGACTGCCCCGTTTTCCAACTTTTAACTTGAGAATCGATGTTGTTAGCAGAATTTCAAAATGATCGTTTATTAGTGCTGGCGCATCTGATGACGATGCTCCTTATTTCTAGTTGAAAATGCTTATTTTTTAATTTAATTGTGATGAAAAGTCAAAAGTCTAACATAAAAGAACAAGGTATTTCGGAGGGGATTTCGTTACTGATATTGATATTAGTGCGTAAACTACAAACTGACAAAAATATTCAGAACTTTTTTTTTTCTTATAGCCTTGACTTTGAAGACGTTTCTTCATCTTATTTGGCTTTAGAAATATCATGCAAAATATACTAGCCTAACAGTCATTGCTTTGCCGAATTTTGAGCAAAAACAAAAGGATTGTAACACCTGATTGCCCCGTTTTCCAACTTTTAACTTGAGAATCGATGTTGTTAGCAGAATTTCAAAATGATCGTTTATTAGTGCTGGCGTATCTGGTGACGATGCTCCTTATTTCTAGTTGAAAATGCTTATTTTTTAATTTAATTGTGATGAAAAGTCAAAAGTCTAACATAAAAGAACAAGGTATTTCGGAGGGGGGTTCGTTACTGATATTGATATTAGTGCGTAAACTACAAACTGACAAAAATATCCAGAACTTTTTTTTTCTTATAACCTTGACTTTGAAGACATTTCTTCATCTTAACTGGCTTTAGAAATATCATGCAAAATAAACTAGCCTAACAGTCATCACTTTGTCGAATTTTGAGCAAAAACAAAAGGATTGTAACACCTGATTGCCCCGTTTTCCAACTTTTACCTTGAGAATCGATGTTGTTAGCAGAATTTCAAAATGATCGTTTATTAGTGCTGGCGTATCTGATGACGATGCTCCTTATTTCTAGTTGAAAATGCTTATTTTTTAATTTAATTGTGATGAAAAGTCAAAAGTCTAACATAAAAGAACAAGGTATTTCGGAGGGGGGTTCGTTACTGATATTGTCATTAGTGCGTAAACTACAAACTCACAAAAATATCCAGAACTTTTTTTTCTTATAGCCTTGACTTTGAAGACATTTCTTCATCTTAATTGGCTTTAGAAATATCATGCAAAATAAACTAGCCTAACAGTCATTGCTTTGTCGAATTTTGAGCAAAAACAAAAGGATTGTAACACCTGATTGCCCCGTTTTCCAACTTTTACCTTGAGAATCGATGTTGTTAGCAGAATTTCAAAATGATCGTTTATTAGTGCTGGCGTATCTGATGACGATGCTCCTTATTTCTAGTTGAAAATGCTTATTTTTTAATTTAATTGTGATGAAAAGTCAGAAGTCTAACATAAAAGAACAAGGTATTTCGGAGGGGGGTTCGTTACTGATATTGTCATTAGTGCGTAAACTACAAACTGACAAAAATATTCAGAACTTTTTTTTTCTTATAGCCTTGACTTTGAAGACATTTCTTCATCTTATTTGGCTTTAGAAATATCATGCAAAATAAACTAGCCTAACAGTCATTGCTTTGCCGAATTTTGAGCAAAAACAAAAGGATTGTAACACCTGATTGCCCCGTTTTCCAACTTTTAACTTGAGAATCGATGTTGTTAGCAGAATTTCAAAATGATCGTTTATTAGTGCTGGCGTATCTGATGACGATGCTCCTTATTTCTAGTTGAAAATGCTTATTTTTTAATTTAATTGTGATGAAAAGTCAAAAGTCTAACTTAAAAGAACAAAGGTATTTCGGAGGGGGGTTCGTTACTGATATTGATATTAGTGCCTAAACTACAAACTGACAAAAATATCCAGAACTTTTTTTTTCTTATAGCCTTGACTTTGAAGACATTTCTTCATCTTATTTGGCTTTAGAAATATCATGCAAAATAAACTAGCCTAACAGTCATCACTTTGTCGAATTTTGAGCAAAAACAAAAGGATTGTAACACCTGATTGCCCCGTTTTCCAACTTTTAACTTGAGAATCGATGTTGTTAGCAGAATTTCAAAATGATCGTTTATTAGTGCTGGCGTATCTGATGACGATGCTCCTTATTTCTAGTTGAAAATGCTTATTTTTTAATTTAATTGTGATGAAAAGTCAAAAGTCTAATATAAAAGAACAAGGTATTTCGGAGGGGGGTTCGTTACTGATATTGATATTAGTGCGTAAACTACAAACTGACAAAAATATCCAGAACTTTTTTTTCTTATAGCCTTGACTTTGAAGACATTTCTTCATCTTAATTGGCTTTAGAAATATCATGCAAAATAAACTAGCCTAACAGTCATTGCTTTGTCGAATTTTGAGCAGAAACAAAAGGATTGTAACACCTGATTGCCCCGTTTTCCAACTTTTAACTTGAGAATCGATGTTGTTAGCAGAATTTCAAAATGATCGTTTATTAGTGCTGGCGCATCTGATGACGATGCTCCTTATTTCTAGTTGAAAATGCTTATTTTTTAATTTAATTGTGATGAAAAGTCAAAAGTCTAACATAAAAGAACAAGGTATTTCGGAGGGGATTTCGTTACTGATATTGATATTAGTGCGTAAACTACAAACTGACAAAAATATTCAGAACTTTTTTTTTCTTATAGCCTTGACTTTGAAGACATTTCTTCATCTTATTTGGCTTTAGAAATATCATGCAAAATAAACTAGCCTAACAGTCATTGCTTTGCCGAATTTTGAGCAAAAACAAAAGGATTGTAACACCTGATTGCCCCGTTTTCCAACTTTTAACTTGAGAATCGATGTTGTTAGCAGAATTTCAAAATGATCGTTTATTAGTGCTGGCGTATCTGATGACGATGCTCCTTATTTCTAGTTGAAAATGATTATTTTTTAATTTAATTGTGATGAAAAGTCAAAAGTCTAACATAAAAGAACAAGGTATTTCGGAGGGGGGTTCGTTACTGATATTGTCATTAGTGCGTAAACTACAAACTGACAAAAATATCCAGAACTTTTTTTTTCTTATAGCCTTGACTTTGAAGACATTTCTTCATCTTAACTGGCTTTAGAAATATCATGCAAAATAAACTAGCCTAACAGTCATCACTTTGTCGAATTTTGAGCAGAAACAAAAGGATTGTAACACCTGATTGCCCCGTTTTCCAACTTTTACCTTGAGAATCGATGTTGTTAGCGGAATTTCAAAATGATCGTTTATTAGTGCTGGCGTATCTGATGACGATGCTCCTTATTTCTAGTTGAAAATGCTTATTTTTTAATTTAATTGTGATGAAAAGTCAAAAGTCTAACATAAAAGAACAAGGTATTTCGGAGGGGGGTTCGTTACTGATATTGTCATTAGTGCGTAAACTACAAACTCACAAAAATATCCAGAACTTTTTTTTCTTATAGCCTTGACTTTGAAGACATTTCTTCATCTTAATTGGCTTTAGAAATATCATGCAAAATAAACTAGCCTAACAGTCATTGCTTTGTCGAATTTTGAGCAAAAACAAAAGGATTGTAACACCTGATTGCCCCTTTTTCCAACTTTTACCTTGAGAATCGATGTTGTTAGCAGAATTTCAAAATGATCGTTTATTAGTGCTGGCGTATCTGATGACGATGCTCCTTATTTCTAGTTGAAAATGCTTATTTTCTAATTTAATTGTGATGAAAAGTCAAAAGTCTAACATAAAAGAACAAGGTATTTCGGAGGGGAGTTCGTTACTGATATTGATATTAGTGCGTAAACTACAAACTGACAAAAATATTCAGAACTTTTTTTTTCTTATAGCCTTGACTTTGAAGACATTTCTTCATCTTATTTGGCTTTAGAAATATCATGCAAAATAAACTAGCCTAACAGTCATTGCTTTGCCGAATTTTGAGCAAAAACAAAAGGATTGTAACACCTGATTGCCCCGTTTTCCAACTTTTAACTTGAGAATCGATGTTGTTAGCAGAATTTCAAAATGATCGTTTATTAGTGCTGGCGTATCTGATGACGATGCTCCTTATTTCTAGTTGAAAATGCTTATTTTTTAATTTAATTGTGATGAAAAGTCAAAAGTCTAACATAAAAGAACAAGGTATTTCGGAGGGGGGTTCGTTACTGATATTGATATTAGTGCGTAAACTACAAACTGACAAAAATATCCAGAACTTTTTTTTTCTTATAGCCTTGACTTTGAAGACATTTCTTCATCTTAACTGGCTTTAGAAATATCATGCAAAATAAACTAGCCTAACAGTCATCACTTTGTCGAATTTTGAGCAAAAACAAAAGGATTGTAACACCTGATTGCCCCGTTTTCCAACTTTTAACTTGAGAATCGATGTTGTTAGCAGAATTTCAAAATGATCGTTTATTAGTGCTGGCGTATCTGATGACGATGCTCCTTATTTCTAGTTGAAAATGCTTATTTTTTAATTTAATTGTGATGAAAAGTCAAAAGTCTAACATAAAAGAACAAGGTTTTTCGGAGGGGGGTTAGTTACTGATATTGATATTAGTGCGTAAACTACAAACTGACAAAAATATCCAGAACTTTTTTTTCTTATAGCCTTGACTTTGAAGACATTTCTTCATCTTAATTGGCTTTAGAAATATCATGCAAAATAAACTAGCCTAACAGTCATTGCTTTGTCGAATTTTGAGCAGAAACAAAAGGATTGTAACACCTGATTGCCCCGTTTTCCAACTTTTAACTTGAGAATCGATGTTGTTAGCAGAATTTCAAAATGATCGTTTATTAGTGCTGGCGTATCTGATGACGATGCTCCTTATTTCTAGTTGAAAATGCTTATTTTTTAATTTAATTGTGATGAAAAGTCAAAAGTCTAACATAAAAGAACAAGGTATTTCGGAGGGGGGTTCGTTACTGATATTGATATTAGTGCGTAAACTACAAACTGACAAAAATATTCAGAACTTTTTTTTTTCTTATAGCCTTGACTTTGAAGACATTTCTTCATCTTATTTGGCTTTAGAAATATCATGCAAAATAAACTAGCCTAACAGTCATTGCTTTGTCGAATTTTGAGCAGAAACAAAAGGATTGTAATACCTGATTGCACTGTTTTCCAACTTTTACCTTGAGAATCGATGTTGTTAGCAGAATTTCAAAATGATCGTTTATTCGTGCTGGCGTATCTGATGACGATGTTCCTTATTTCTAGTTGAAAATGCTTATTTTTTAATTTAATTGTGATGAAAAGTCAAAAGTCTAACATAAAAGAACAAGGTATTTCGGAGGGGAGTTCGTTACTGATATTGATATTAGTGCGTAAACTACAAACTGACAAAAATATTCAGAACTTTTTTTTTCTTATAGCCTTGACTTTGAAGACATTTCTTCATCTTATTTGGCTTTAGAAATATCATGCAAAATAAACTAGCCTAACAGTCATTGCTTTGCCGAATTTTGAGCAAAAACAAAAGGATTGTAACACCTGATTGCCCCGTTTTCCAACTTTTAACTTGAGAATCGATGTTGTTAGCAGAATTTCAAAATGATCGTTTATTAGTGCTGGCGTATCTGATGACGATGCTCCTTATTTCTAGTTGAAAATGCTTATTTTTTAATTTAATTGTGATGAAAAGTCAAAAGTCTAACATAAAAGAACAAGTTATTTCGGAGGGGGGTTCGTTACTGATATTGATATTAGTGCGTAAACTACAAACTGACAAAAATATCCAGAACTTTTTTTTCTTATAGCCTTGACTTTGAAGACATTTCTTCATCTTATTTGGCTTTAGAAATATCATGCAAAATAAACTAGCCTAACAGTCATCACTTTGTCGAATTTTGAGCAAAAACAAAAGGATTGTAACACCTGATTGCCTCGTTTTCCAACTTTTAACTTGAGAATCGATGTTGTTAGCAGAATTTCAAAATGATCGTTTATTAGTGCTGGCGTATCTGATGACGATGCTCCTTATTTCTAGTTGAAAATGCTTATTTTTTAATTTAATTGTGATGAAAAGTCAAAAGTCTAACATAAAAGAACAAGGTATTTCGGAGGGGGGTTCGTTACTGATATTGATATTAGTGCGTAAACTACAAACTGACAAAAATATCCAGAACTTTTTTTTCTTATAGCCTTGACTTTGAAGACATTTCTTCATCTTAATTGGCTTTAGAAATATCATGCAAAATAAACTAGCCTAACAGTCATTGCTTTGTCGAATTTTGAGCAGAAACAAAAGGATTGTAACACCTGATTGCCCCGTTTTCCAACTTTTAACTTGAGAATCGATGTTGTTAGCAGAATTTCAAAATGATCGTTTATTAGTGCTGGCGTATCTGATGACGATGCTCCTTATTTCTAGTTGAAAATGCTTATTTTTTAATTTAATTGTGATGAAAAGTCAAAAGTCTAACATAAAAGAACAAGGTATTTCGGAGGGGGGTTCGTTACTGATATTGATATTAGTGCGTAAACTACAAACTGACAAAAATATCCAGAACTTTTTTTTCTTATAGCCTTGACTTTGAAGACATTTCTTCATCTTATTTGGCTTTAGAAATATCATGCAAAATAAACTAGCCTAACAGTCATCACTTTGTCGAATTTTGAGCAAAAACAAAAGGATTGTAACACCTGATTGCCCCGTTTTCCAACTTTTAACTTGAGAATCGATGTTGTTAGCAGAATTTCAAAATGATCGTTTATTAGTGCAGGCGTATCTGATGACGATGCTCCTTATTTCTAGTTGAAAATGCTTATTTTTTAATTTAATTGTGATTAAAAGTCAAAAGTCTAACATAAAAGAACAAGGTATTTCGGAAGGGGGCTCGTTACTGATATTGATATTAGTGCGTAAACTACAAACTGACAAAAATATCCAGAACTTTTTTTTTTCTTATAGCCTTGACTTTGAAGACATTTCTTCATCTTAATTGGCTTTAGAAATATCATGCAAAATAAACTAGCCTAACAGTCATTGCTTTGCATGCAAAATAAAAAAAACTAGCCTAACAGTCATTGCTTTCTCGAATTTTGAGCAAAAACAAAAAGATTGTAACACCTGATTGCCCCGTTTTCCAACTTTTACCTTGAGAATCGATGTTGTTAGCAGAATTTCAAAAGGATCGTTTATTAGTGCTGGCGTATCTGATGACGATGCTCCTTATTTCTAGTTGAAAATGCTTATTTTTTAATTTAATTGTGATGAAAAGTCAAAAGTCTAACATAAAAGAACAAGGTATTTCGGAGGGGGGTTCGTTACTGATATTGATATTAGTGCGTAAACTACAAACTGACAAAAATATTCAGAACTTTTTTTTTCTTATAGCCTTGACTTTGAAGACATTTCTTCATCTTAATTGGCTTTAGAAATGTCATGCAAAATAAACTAGCCTAACAGTCATTGCTTTGTCGAATTTTGAGCAGAAACAAAAGGATTGTAACACCTGATTGCCCCGTTTTCCAACTTTTAACTTGAGAATCGATGTTGTTAGCAGAATTTCAAAATGATCGTTTATTACTGCTGGCGTATCTGATGACGATGCTCCTTATTTCTAGTTGAAAATGCTTATTTTTTAATTTAATTGTGATGAAAAGTCAAAAGTCTAACATAAAAGAACAAGGTATTTCGGAGGGGGGTTCGTTACTGATATTGATATTAGTGCGTAAACTACAAACTGACAAAAATATCCAGAACTTTATTTTTCTTATAGCCTTGACTTTGAAGACATTTCTTCATCTTATTTGGCTTTAGAAATATCATGCAAAATAAACTAGCCTAACAGTCATCACTTTGTCGAATTTTGAGCAAAAACAAAAGGATTGTAACACCTGATTGCCCCGTTTTCCAACTTTTAACTTGAGAATCGATGTTGTTAGCAGAATTTCAAAATGATCGTTTATTAGTGCAGGCGTATCTGATGACGATGCTCCTTATTTCTAGTTGAAAATGCTTATTTTTTAATTTAATTGTGATTAAAAGTCAAAAGTCTAACATAAAAGAACAAGGTATTTCGGAAGGGGGCTCGTTACTGATATTAATATTAGTGCGTAAACTACAAACTGACAAAAATATCCAGAACTTTTTTTTTTCTTATAGCCTTGACTTTGAAGACATTTCTTCATCTTAATTGGCTTTAGAAATATCATGCAAAATAAACTAGCCTAACAGTCATTGCTTTGCATGCAAAATAAAAAAACTAGCCTAACAGTCATTGCTTTCTCGAATTTTGAGCAAAAACAAAAAGATTGTAACACCTGATTGCCCCGTTTTCCAACTTTTACCTTGAGAATCGATGTTGTTAGCAGAATTTCAAAAGGATCGTTTATTAGTGCTGGCGTATCTGATGACGATGCTCCTTATTTCTAGTTGAAAATGCTTATTTTTTAATTTAATTGTGATGAAAAGTCAAAAGTCTAACATGAAGAACAAGGTATTTCGGAGGGGGGCTCGTTACTGATATTGATATTAGTGCGTAAACTACAAACTGACAAAAATATCCAGAACTTTTTTTCTTATAGCCTTGACTTTGAAGGCATTTCTTCATCTTAATTGGCTCTAGAAATATCATGCAAAATAAACTAGCCTAACAGTCATTGCTTTGTCGAATTTTGAGCAAAAACAAAAGGATTGTAACACCTGATTGTAACACCTGATCTTTTATGAGTGCTGGCGTCTCTATGTGTGTTTCGTATCTGTGTGTGTGTGTTCTCTCTGTGTGCGTGTTGTCTCGAGTGTCCTTACTAAAAAAAAACTACTGCATTAAAAAAAAATTATCATACGACCTAAATTATTTCATCAGATACGCCAGCACTCATAAACGATCCTTTTGAAATTCTGCTAACAACATCGATTCTCAAGGTAAAAGTTGGAAAACGGGGCAATCAGGTGTTACAATCCTTTTGTTTTTGCTCAAAATTCTACAAAGCAATGACTGTTAGGCTAGTTTATTTTGCATGATATTTCTAAAGCCAGTTAAGATGAAGAAATGTCTTCAAAGTCAAGGCTATAAGAAAAAAAGTTCTGGATATTTTTGTCAGTTTGTAGTTTACGCACTAATATCAATATCAGTAACGAGCCCCCCTCCGAAATACCTTGTTCTTTTATGTTAGACTTTTGACTTTTCATCACAATTAAATTAAAAAATAAGCATTTTCAACTAGAAATAAGGAGTATCGTTAAAAAACTAAGACGAATGGAAATTACCCCGTATATGAAGTCAGCTGCCCCCCCCCCCTCCGAAATACCTTGTTCTTTTTATGTTAAACTTTTGACTTTTCACCCTAATTAAATTAAAAAATAAGCGTTTTTATTTCATCAGATAGGCCAGCACTCATAAACGATCCTATTGAAATTCTGCTAACAACATCGATTCTCAAGGTAAAAGTTGGAAAACGGGGCAATCAGGTGTTACAATCCTTTTGTTTCCGCTCAAAATTCGACAAAGCATCGACTGTTAGGCTAGTTTATTGTGCATTATATTTCTAAAGCCAGTTAAGATGAAGAAATGTCTTCAAAGTCAAGGCTATAAGAAAAAAAAGTTCTGGATATTTTTGTCAGTTTGTAGTTTACGCACTAATATCAATATCAGTAACGAACCCCCCTCCGAAATACCTTGTTCTTTTATGTTAGACTTTTGACTTTTCATCACAATTAAATTAAAAAATAAGCATTTTCAACTAGAAATAAGGAGCATCGTTAAAAAACTAAGACGAATGGAAATTACCCCGTATATGAAGTCAGCTGCCCCCCCCTCCGAAATACCTTGTTCTTTTTATGTTAAACTTTTGACTTTTCACCCTAATTAAATTAAAAAATAAGCATTTTTATTTCATCAGATACGCCAGCACTCATAAACGATCCTTTTGAAATTTTGCTAACAACATCGATTCTCAAGGTAAAATTTGGAAAACGGGGCAATCAGGTGTTACAATCCTTTTGTTTTTGCTCAAAATTCTACAAAGCAATGACTGTTAGGCTAGTTTATTTTGCATGATATTTCTAAAGCCAGTTAAGATGAAGAAATGTCTTCAAAGTCAAGGCTATAAGAAAAAAAAAGTTCTGGATATTTTTGTCAGTTTGTAGTTTACGCACTAATATCAATATCAGTAACGAACCCCCCTCCGAAATACCTTGTTCTTTAATGTTAGACTTTTGACTTTTCATCACAATTAAATTAAAAAATAAGCATTTTCAACTAGAAATAAGGAGCATCGTCATCAGATACGCCAGCACTAATAAACGATCCTTTTGAAATTCTGCTAACAACATCGATTCTCAAGGTAAAAGTTGGGAAACGGGGCAATCATGTGTTACAATCCTTTTGTTTCTGCTCAAAATTCGACAAAGCATCGACTGTTAGGCTAGTTTATTTTGCATTATATTTCTAAAGCCAGTTAAGATGAAGAAATGTCTTCAAAGTCAAGGTTATAAGAAAAAAAAGTTCTGGATATTTTTGTCAGTTTGTAGTTTACGCACTAATATCAATATCAGTAACGAACCCCCCTCCGAAATACCTTGTTCTTTTATGTTAGACTTTTGACTTTTCATCACAATTAAATTAAAAAATAAGCATTTTCAACTAGAAATAAGGAGCATCGTTAAAAAACTAAGACGAATGGAAATTACCCCGTATATGAAGTGAGCTGCCCCCCCCCCTCCGAAATACCTTGTTCTTTTTATGTTAAACTTTTGACTTTTCACCCTAATTAAATTAAAAAATAAGCATTTTTATTTCATCAGATACGCCAGCACTCATAAACGATCCTTTTGAAATTCTGCTAACAACATCGATTCTCAAGGTAAAAGTTGGAAAACGGGGCAATCAGGTGTTACAATCCTTTTGTTTTTGCTCAAAATTCTACAAAGCAATGACTGTTAGGCTAATTTATTTTGCATGATATTTCTAAAGCCAGTTAAGATGAAGAAATGTCTTCAAAGTCAAGGCTATAAGAAAAAAAAAGTTCTGGATATTTTTGTCAGTTTGTAGTTTACGCACTAACATCAATATCAGTAACGAACCCCCCTCCGAAATACCTTGTTCTTTTATGTTAGACTTTTGACTTTTCATCACAATTAAATTAAAAAATAAGCATTTTCAACTAGAAATAAGGAGCATCGTTAAAAAACTAAGACGAATGGAAATTACCCCGTATATGAAGTCAGCTGCCCCCTCCGAAATACCTTGTTCTTTATGTTAGACTTGGACTTTTCACCCCAATTAAATTAAAAAATAAGTATTTTCAACTAGAAATAAGGAGCATCGTTAAAAACTAAGACAAATGGAAATTATCTCGTATATGAAGTTAGCTACCCCCTCCGAAATACCTTGTTCTTTATGTTAGACTTTGACTTTTCATTCCCAATTAAATTAAAAAATAAGCATTTTCAACTAGAAATAAGGAGCATCGTTAAAAACTAAGACGAATGGAAATTATCCCGTATATGAAGTTAGCTACCCCCTCCAAAATACCTTGTTCTTTTATGTTAGACTTTTGACTTTTCATCACAATTAAATTAAAAAATAAACATTTTCAACTAGAAATAAGGAGCATCGTTAAAAAACTAAGACGAATGGAAATTACCCCGTATATGAAGTGAGCTGCCCCCTCCGAAATACCTTGTTCTTTATGTTAGACTTTGACTTTTCACCCCAATTAAATTAAAAAATAAGCATTTTCAACTAGAAATAAGGAGCAACGTTAAAAACTAAGACGAATGGAAATTATCTCGTATATGAAGTTAGCTACCCACTCTGAAATACCTTGTTCTTTATGTTAGACTTTGACTTTTCATTCCCAATTAAATTAAAAATAAGCATTTTCAACTAGAAATAAGGGGCATCGTTAAAAACTAAGACGAATGGAAATTATCCCGTATATGAAGTTAGCTACCCCCTCCGAAATACCTTGTTCTTTATGTTAGACTTTGACTTTTCATTCCCAATTAAATTAAAAAATAAGCATTTTCATCTAGAAATAAGGAGCATCGTTAAAAACTAAGACGAATGGAAATTGTCCCGTATATGAAGTTAGCTACCCCCTCCGAAATACCTTGTTCTTTATGTTAGACTTTGACTTTTCATTCCCAATTAAATTAAAAAATAAGCATTTTCAACTAGAAATAAGGAGCATCGTTAAAAACTAAGACGAATGGAAATTATCCCGTATATGAAGTTAGCTACCCCCTCCAAAATACCTTTTTCTTTATGTTAGAGTTTGACTTTTCATTCCCAATTAAAGTAAAAAATAAGCATTTTCAACTAGAAATAAGGAGCATCGTTAAAAGCTAAGACGAATGGAAATTATCCCGTATATGAAGTTAGCTACCCCCTCCAAAATACCTTGTTCTTTATGTTAGAGTTTGACTTTTCATTCCCAATTAAATTAAAAAATAAGCATTTTCAACTAGAAATAAGGAGCATCGTTAAAAAAAACTAAGATGAATGGAAATTATGTTCAATTCTGAGCATTTTTGTTTCCCCTCCAAAATTGACCCCCCCCTCCCCTGCCCTCAGAAATGGGGGAATGAAGGACCTCTGAGCTTTGCTCTTGAGGCAGATCCTGTTTATTATTCGATTCTGAGTATTTTTGGTTTTCCCTCCAAAATTGACCCCCCCTCCCCTGCCCTCAGAGATGGGGGAACGAAGGGCCTCTGAGCCTTGCCCTTGAGGCAGATACCGTTTATTTTCGATTCTGAGTATTTTTGGTTTTCCCTCCAAAATTGACCCCCCCCTCTGCCCTCAGAAATGGGGGAACGAAGGGCCTCTGAGCCTTGCCCTTGAGGCAGATCCCGTTTATTTTCGATTCTGAGTATTTTTGGTTTTCCCTCCAAAATTGACCCCCCCCCTCCCCTGCCCTCAGAAATGGGGGAACGAAGGGCCTCTGAGCCTTCCCCTTGAGGCAGATCCCGTTTATTTTCGATTCTGAGTATGTTTGGTTTTCCCTCCAAAATTGACCCCCCCCCTCCCCTACCCTCAGAAATGGGGGAACGAAGGACCTCTGAGCCTTGCCCTTGAGGCAGATCCCGTTTATTTTCGATTCTGAGTATTTTTGGTTTTCCCTCCAAAATTGACCCCCCCCTCCCCTGCCCTCAGAAATGGGGGAACGAAGGACCTCTGAGCCTTGCCCTTGAGGCAGATCCCGTTTATTTTCGATTCTGATTATTTTTGGTTTTCCCTCCAAAATTGACCCCCCCCCCCCCTCCCCTGCCCTCAGAAATGGGGAAACGAAGGACCTCTGAGCCTTACCCTTGAGGCAGATCCCGTTTATTTTCGATTCTGAGTATTTTTGGTTTTCTCTCCAAAATTGACCCCCCCCCCCTCCCTGCTCTCAGAAATGGGGGAAGGAGGGAACGTTAAACTATTTTAAATTGACAACACTGTCCAAACATCACATGTGTATTATGCAGTACACAACCACCCCATCTCCCCCAAAACACTTTTCAGCCATTTCTTGTTAAATTTTCTTATTTCTAAACTATTTTAAATTGACAACACATTGAAGTATTTGCAAATGCTAAACCCTTTTCTTTTTTTCTCCACCTTAATAGGATCAAATTCGCGAATCCTACACTCCAATTCGCAAATCTCATTACCCCTTTTAAATGTACCAGTTTTTTAAGAAAATGTGCACGGGAACTGACGATGTACATTCATTGTGTAATTGACAACAATAACAGAAAAACACCTGTTTGACCACATTATACACTGCCAAATAACCAGTCTGGTAATCTGCCTTGGAAAGCTGCCAAGGAACGTAAAGAGAGCAAATTCAATAGATACTTACTACTAATACTGGTCCCATTAAGGGGTGTTTCCCCCCTTTTTTGAAAATCAAGATTTTTTTTCGGGCTTGTTGCTTTTAATAGCTCGTAGTCTGTTACCACGAACAGTTTGATGATCTCGAATTAGCCGAAGATTAAGTAAGATGTTGAACCAAACGGCAAAGGAAAATATTGTTTTTTCTTTGTTTTTTTGTTTTTTTTTTTTAATCATAAGCAACAGTATGAACGCTTTGATTTGGACATTGAAGGAAGCGACAGCAGAGTAATTTTTGATAGTTTGATTTTCAGGATGTTTTTTTTGTTTTTTTTTTTTTTACTTGTATTAAAACAAAGAACTTTCCTTTTATAAGAAATTTAAAAACATAAATTTTACCTACTTACGGATCTTTCGACATGTGGATAGTTTTGTGAGGGGAGGGGGAGCTATGAGTGAAGAGGCCATGAGAGGGAGGTTCTGATGTGAGTGTTTTGTATGGGGAATTGTTTATGTGTATCTGGAACTGCGATTAGAGAGTCTTGGGGTGGAGTGGATTGAGTGGGCCCCAATGGAGTTGACTCTGGATAGCCACTTTGAAACAAGAATTGGAAGTAAACCACACCTACGCTAAGATTAAATAAACAAGCAATAGTGGGTAGAATATTGGATGTTATAGATTAAAAATGTCCCTTTGATATAAACAGCACTTTTAAAACATTTATTTTGAATAGCGTTTGTCTCATCTACGCTTTACTAATTTAGTAAGTCCGAATGGCCATTGCTAAAATAAGGACGAGTGGGTGAGTATTTGCAATGGCCTCGGTGTGGTCTCCGAAAGGCTTTCAGATTAATTATTAACACCCAGCGGGCAGTTTCATTGAATCATATCTCTGTTCGTGCTCCTTGGATGCCTGGATTCAAGGTAAAATTCCCCCTTCCTGTGATAGATGGTATATATTAAAAATTCTTTTGCTACCCCCCTCCCCCGAAAAAAAAATCCCCATACGTGCCCGCTATCTCCTTGGGGGGGGGGGGGTAACTCCTTTTCACTTGCACTGAGGAAGCTTTTGTTTTTTTCATTGGATTCGAGAAAACCCCCGTGTATTTCTCAGCTGGAATTGACGTTTTATGAAAAGGATATCCTTACCTAAGAAATGTAATATTACATTTGTTCTAAAGAGAACGAGGCTCCCTGTCCTGTTCTCTGTGGGCACTTATGGTTAGACTATAAGTTACACGTGTTTTCATTTCAGACGGACAAGAACATCTACATGTGTGAATCTGCTTCTTTCGGTTTGTCCTACACGGATTATTATCACGGGTGGACCAGCATCGTTGTCTGCTGCTTTGGAGTTGTTGCAAACACTCTCATAATAATCATATTGACGAGGAAGCATATGATCTCGCCGACAAATTTAATCTTAACTGGGCTTGCTGTTGTTGATGCCATGGTTATGATTGTATATATTCCATTTAGTGTTCATCTATATTTGGATAAATCGAGATATAGGCATACCTATAGCTGGGCGGTATTTATCCTTTTTCATGCAAATTTTACTCAGGTAAGTAGTGTAGCACTTTAAAAGTTTTGTACTTTTATTTAGTACTTTAAATAATTTTACCGCTTTTAACACTTTAAAAATTTGTAGTTTTCAGAAGTTTCAACACTCTTGGAAGTTTTGCTTCCATATGCCAGAAAGCCGAAATGACGAAAAAGAGCAATTCCTTCGAATTGTTTATACACAATTTGCCTGAATTTTGTAGTTTTAAAATTTGTACTAATCCATGCATCGACTGGATAAATGGAACTTCAATTAAAGGGAGACCTACCTCACAGCGCTTCAACTCAAACCAAATTAAGTTAAAAAACAAAAAAAAACTATCATATCTGAATGGGGAGGCCGAACGGGCAAAACCTCTGTGACTCGTTTCTGATTTGGTATCATAATCATGGCTTTCCTCTATTACCATCAAAAAAGGCAAATTAGACAATCTTTTTAAATAGCACGTACCTTTACTTCCCACTATTGCTTATCACTTACTGCTGTTACCATTACTTATTTACTATTATTTCCCTAATACCACTTTTAACTATAATTTTCATTGCTTACCATAACCTTACCATTTTTTATACCAAGCTTTTCTGCAGCAGACAAAAGCGTTTATGGAGAGGTTTTGAGCCCAGCACAACTTTCATATGTCTGTGCTAAATCGTCAGCAAAGTCGATATTCGACGGAACTCTCACACCAGAATCGATGCCAAATATCTGCACCAGCAGTAGGTTTTTCAAAACCATTTTCAAATTTTGAAAAATGCGGCTGGCTAATCATTTACAATGACAGCTTTTTGATGTTACAGCAGGAATCTGAGAAGAGATTGACAATTTCCGTGGGCACCCCAGTAGAGTTGCGCTCGATTAAACAAACTTGTGGCTCCATGGCCACAAAAGCCTGTGTGGGGATTTAATGATTGTTGCATAATTATTATACAACATATATATATATATATATATATATATATATATATATATATATATATATATAATTATGATTGTTGTATAATCATTATACTGTTATATAGAAAATTCTGTCGAATATCGACTTTGCTGACTATTTAGCACAGACATATAAAATTGTGCTGGGCTCAAAACCACTCTATAAACGCTAGTGTCTGCTGCAGAAAAGCTTGGTATAAAAAATGGTAAGGTTATGGTAAATCCCCAAACAGGCTCCATGGCGACAAAGGCCATGGAGCTTGTTTGGGGATTTAATGATTGTTGTATAATTATTATACTGTTATATAGAAAATAAACGCCATGGAGCCTGTGTGGGGATTTAATGATTGTTGTATAATTATTATACTGTTATATAGAAAATAAATCTATCTCATCTATCTATCTAAACAAGACTTAGCCTACTAACAAGCTTACTTTTTTCGCTTTTACCGTTTATTTGCCAGAGAGTAAACAGAGTGAACTAACAAAGTTTAGCAAGCTTTTGCAAATAGAACGGAAAAGTTTGGCACTAATTTCGAAGTTGTTTTAGCGTGAGCCGTACAAAAAATTAGGAACAGACCATCAGAAAGGTTCAGGAAGGTGAGGTCTGTAATAGTCAAAACAATGAAGAAGGCCGACCCTTTTGTGGAGATTTTACACCTCTTATTTCCTTTCGTAAGAAGAGAATTAAACTCCAGAATTAAAAATACAGTCTCTGAGTTACTGTTTTTAATAAATAGCTGCATTATTTAATGTAGAAAACCCTAAATGAGTCAATGTATTTTGCAAGGGCCAAGACTTTTACCGTAAAGGAAAGCATGAGCTGTGAAATTTGAATTAATTGCCAGAAATTCTTTTTATATATATAACAACGAAGAATTCTTATAGTAGTTTCATAGTCAACTTTTTAGTTAACTAAGAATCTGTTCGCAAAAAAAGTTCAAAGTTAGCTAAGAATTACAAAAAAAAACGGCAAAATCTACTGCAAGTTAACTAATAAAGTAAAACAGACGAGGACTACATTAAAGGATTAAACATCATGTCTACAGTGTTAAAGGCGAATTAAAAATCAACCCATGGCAGTGTAGCCCCTTTTTTTATATTCTAGATATTTCTCTGCCAGCTTTCTAATTGTCTATCCTGGGCATCGGCCCAGAATAGGTCTTGCTGAATGCAGTATCAGGGCTGTGTCCAGAGGGAAGGGAGGGTTTTTGTTTTACTCCCCTCTCCTGTTAAAATATTTCTTTTGACTTGTAAATTGGTCGTAAAAATTCAGACAAAGAGATTATTTCTTTTAAAAGATTAAATAAAAAAAACAATTATTTTAACTGAAAATAAGAAGGGTCATTAAAACTTAAAACGAACAGAAATTATTCCATATATGAAAGGGGATGTCCCCTCCTCAACACCTCACTCTTTACGCTAAAGTTTTTATTGTTTTGAAAAATAGAGTTAGTAGGAACCTATTATCCAATACTGGACGAGATTTACATCATTGCCAGATAAGAAAGGTACTATTTAGTACTTTAAAAGTACCTCTTTCTAGACCTGTTTGCTGGTTATATGTTTTGATGTTGTTTCTTAGTTCTGTTTGTTGATGGTTATATGGTTTGATGTTGTTTCTTAGTTCTGTTCTGTTTGTTGTTAGTTATATGGTTTGATGGTTATATGATTTGATGTTTTTTCATAGTTCTGTTTGTTTGTTTATGATTATATGGTTTGATGGTTATATGGTTTGTTGATTGTTATATGGTTTGATGTTGTTTCTTAGTTCTGTTCTGTTTGTTGTTAGTTATATGGTTTGATGGTTATATGATTTGATGTTTTTTCATAGTTCTGTTTGTTGATGGTTATATGGTTTGATGGTTATATGGTTTGGTGGTTATATGGTTTGATGTTGTTTCATAGTTCTGTTCTGTTTGTTGGTCAATTTGTTAGATGTTTCTAAGTCTAAACTCTTAACTAAAACTAAAGTACAACTCTAAACTAAAACTCCTAACTAAAACTAAACCAAACTATAACTCTAACTAAAACTCTAAGCTAAGACTCGAAACTAAAACTCTAAGCAAAGACTCGAAACTTAAACTCTATACTCTAAACTAAAACTCTTAACTAAAACTAAACTAAAACTATAACTCTAATTAAAACTCTAAACTAAAACTAAACTACAGCTCTAAACTAAAACTCCTTACTAAAACTAGACTAAATTATAACTCTAACTAAAACTCTAAGCTATGACTCTAAACTAAAACTCTAAATTCTTAACTAAAACTAAACTAAAACTATAACTCTAACTAAAACTCTAAACTAAACTCTAAACTAAAACTATAAACTCTAAACTAAAACTCTTAACTTATGATTTTGTATTTTTACTTATGCTGGTTCATGATGTCACTTGTGTGAAAGACTGTTGTTTCTTGCTTCCTTTGCTAGGTTTCTTCTCATGTCGTGTGTGTGTTGTTGGAAAAGTTTTAAACTTGTTCCCAGCTTTAGCTGAAAAACCTTTTCTGTTTGTTAATTTCTGTATCTCAAGAACGCAAAAAATGTTAAAAAATGTGGAGAGGGGCCCAAAAAAGGTGGGGGTGGGGGGGCCTTCTGTTTCTCAAGCTCGCAAAAAAAAGTATTAAAAAAGGGGGAAAAAAGTTGGGGGGGGGGGCATGTAGGGCCCTTCTGTGTCTCAAGCGCGCAAAAAAAGTGTAAAAAAACAGGGGGGGGGGCAAAAAGTTGGGTGGAGGGGGGCCTTCTGTGTCTCAAGCGCGCAAAATAAAAAAGTATTATAAAAAAATGGGGGGGGCAAAAAAATTGTGGGGGGCTCTTGGGGGTCGGGGTAGGGGACCTTGCAATACTGTTCAAATGGAATTTGCGTATTATACTGAACACAGTCGAGAACCACCCAAGTAAACTTAGCTACGGAGTAATAGGCTTAGAAACATCTAACAAGTTGACCAACAAACAGAACAGAACTATGAAACAACATCAAACCATATAACCACCAAACCATATAACCATTAACAAACACAACTATGAAACAACATCAAACCATCTAACCATCAAACCATGTAACCAACAACAAACAGAACAGAACTAAGAAACAATATCAAATCATATAACCATCAACAAACCGTATAAACATCAAACCGTATAACCATCAACAAACAGAACTATGAAACAACATCAAATCATATAACCATCAAACCCTATAACTAACAACAAACAGAACAGAACTAAGAAACAACGTCAAACCATATAACCATCAAACAATATAACCATCAAACCATATAACCATCAACAAACAGAAGAGAACTAAGAAACAACACCAAATCATATAACCATCAAACAATATAACCATCAAACCATATAACCATCAGCAAACAGAACTATGAAACAACATCAAACCATATAACCAACAAACAATATAACCATCAAACCATATAACCATCAAACATTATAACCATCAAACCATATAACCATCAACAAACAGAACTAAGAAACAACATCAAACCATATAACCAGGAAACAGGT
>CM051261.1:68511155-68689698 GCA_027921565.1 Artemia sinica | reverse complement strand
TTTGGCTGCTCAATTTTGCCTGGGGAGAAATTTTCAATGGGGGGGGAGGGGGGAGTTTTCCGTGGGGGTAATTTTCCAGGATATTTTTGGCTGGGAGAATTTTCCAGGGGTGGCCGGCTCCCACTATTCTGTTAACCAGGGCATTTATTAAAATTATCACTTTCATTAGACACAAAATAGTTAAATTTTCAAAAACATATGCTTGAGCAACAGGAAATGTTTATAATTTACAGACGTGGGTGTACAGAGAGTACTCATAAGATCAATATCATTGGTATTGATCATTTTTCAATATCATTGGTATTGGTTGACATCGACGTGTGTGTCAACTCTGGATGGATGCCAGAGAATTTGTGTCATTTTTTCTCAAGGAAAAAGACACTGGAGGGGACAGCTCCCTCCTATATCCGCCCCTCTTGTATAGGAAGGGCACTGTCCCCTTATTTTTTCTTTTCTCTCAAGTCTTCTTTCTTCTCTCTTTTTTTTCCTGATCCACCTCCGATAATGTCAGTCATGGATAGTTCAAAACCATTTAATATATCTTTTTATTCAATAACGGTTTGGCGTCCTCTGAGTTGGCCACTCTAGAGCTTTGGACTATGAACTTCGGACTTTCTGATTAACCACGAAAAAACAAAACAAATTTCTTCTATAAGGAGGGCTATTGGTAGGGCCGCCTAGCTCAAATGCCCCCTTAGCTTTTCGCTCCCAGTCCGCTTCTGTTAATCCCTCATAATTTCTGGGAATATTTCAGGCATACGCTGTTATTATGGAAGTATAGAGGAATATTAAACCCCAAAATTAGCAGAAGTTGTTTTGTATAGGAGGAAGCTGCCCTTTCCTCGTCCTCAGCCTCCCCCTTCTGGTCGTAGAAATTTCAGAGGATGCTTTTTCGATCAAAAATTGAGAATTCTAGTTTTTTTTAAAGTCGACAACGTGGGGAAATTTTCTGGGGGTATTTTACCCGAGAATATTTTCCAAGGGGGAACGCCAACTCCCACTATTTTGTTAACCTTGATACATATTAAAATCTTCACTTCTACTAGATGCAAAATGATCAAATTTTCAAAACCATATTCTTGAGCAACAGAAATTTTTTATAATTTACAAATGTGGGTATTTAGCTTATGTCATCTCTGAATGGATTAAATAAAAAAAAACAAGTTTTTTAAAGTGAAAGTAAGGAGCGACATTAAAACTTAAAACGAACATAAATTATTCCGTATATGAAGGGGGCTGTCCCCTCCTCAACGCCTCGCTCTTTACGCTAAAGTTTTTTTATTGTTTAGAAAAATAGAGTTGTGAGAAAGTCAAACTTTAGCGTAAAGAGCGAGGCGTTGAGGAGGGGACAGCCCCCTTCATATACGGAATAATTTCTGTTCGTTTTAAGTTTTAATGTCGCTCCTTACTTTCACTTTAAAAAACTTGTTTTTTTTTATTTAATTTTTGAACGTTTTTGAATTAATGCAGGTTTTGATTTTGGCTCACCGTACATGAATAATTAAAACAAATTTTGCATATTATATTTGGTTAAATAGCTTTCTCGAAACTTGTTTAATTTTATTTACGAACGTTTTTATTAGTAATAAATATACGTAACTTAGAATTAACTTACGTAACGAACTTCTATATTCATAAAATTTTAACACGTATATTAGGGGGTTCGCCCCCTAGTCAATACCCTGCTCTTTAAACTATAGTTCGAATTTTTTTTCCAGTTCTTTAAAAATGACCTCTTAATCACAATCAGTTGATCAGTTGAAAAACTTGTTTTTTTTTATTTAATTCCTGATCTTTTTCTTTAATAATGCTGGGAAATCCGGCGCCCCCTTCATAGCAATGTCCCTTCCCCCATGAAAACTTCCTTCATGGAAAGATCCTTCCATATAGCCCCCGACCCTCTCCTTCCCCCACCTACCAGAAAAAATCTCCTCTGAAAAAGTCTGTATACTTCCCAATAACCAATACTATATGTTAACATTGAGTAAAGTTCATAACTTTCAGCCCTCCCCCTGGGGACTTTGGGGAATCAAGTCATTCTAAAAGACATTTTTATCATATTTTCGACCATGCTGAACAAAATGGCTATCTCAAAATTTTGATCGGGTGACTTTGGGAAAAAAATGAGCGTGGGAGGGGGCCTAGTTGCCCTCCATTTTTTTTGGTCACTTAAAAAGGGCACTAGAACTTTTAATTTCCGTTCCAATGAGCCCTCCCACGATATTTTAGGACCACTGGGTCGATACGATCACCCCTGGGGAAAAAAAAAAAAAAAAAAAAACAAACAAACAAATAAACACGCATCCGTGATCTTTCTTCTGGCAAAAAATGGAAAATTCCACATTTTTGTAGATAGGAGCTTGAAACGTCTACAGTAGGGTTCTCTGATACGCTGAATAAACTTTTAGGTGGTCTTTCCCCCTTTTTTCGAAAATCAGCCAAATTTTCTCAGGCACGTAACTTTTGATGGGTAAGCTTAAACTTAATGAAACTTATATATTTGAAATCAGAATTAAAATCTGATTCTTTTGATGTATCTATTGGTATCAAAATTCCGTTTTTTAGAGTTTCGGTTACCATTGAGCCGGGTCGCTCCTTACTTACAGTTCGTTACCACGAACTGTTTGACTAATGTATTGGAGTTGATGTCTTCTTTTTTCTCAAGGAGGACAACACTCATCCTAGTCCACCTCCGATAATGTTCATACAAGGATAGTTCGAAACCTTTTTAATATATATTTTTATTCAATGAAAGTTCGGCTTCCTCAGAGTCAGCTGTTCAAGAACTTTGAAATACTTATGAGCTTTGGAATCATGGAGAGACTTGAAGCAAGTATATATCAAGCTCGATGAGAGCTTAAACAATTACAATTCTGCTCACAAGTTTTTGCTTCCAAGTTAATCTTCGGGATAGAGGAATATCTCTGAAATACGAAATTTTCAAGTTTGATAGAGCTTGGACTTTTAAGGTAATAAAAAAAAGAAAAATATGTTTCTTTCACTGAAAGTAGGGACCAACAATAAAACTTAAAACGAACAGAAATCATTAAGTATATGAGAGGAGTCACCCTCTCCTCAATGCCTTGCTCTTGAAGCTAAGGCTTCGATTTTTGGTTCCAGTTATTTAAGAATGACTCCTGCATCACAAAGGCCGTTTAATTAGAATAATTATTTGAAAAAAACTACGTTTTCTAAAGAGTTAAAGAGGCTGAGTCACAAGTTCGAACCTTAAAACGTAGAGGGATTAGAAGGTACAGTTGGGGGCTGCCGCCCCCCAAACCCCCCGCTTTCGCAGCCTTTAAATAAAAAAATAATTTTCAAACTGAAAGTAAGGAGCGACATTAAAACTTAAAACGAACAGAAATTACTCCGTATATGAAAGGGGCTGTGCCCTCCTCAACGCCTCGCTCTTTACGCTAAAGTTTTTATTGTTTAAAAAAAGAGTTGTGAGAAAGTCAAACTTTAGCGTAAAGAGCGAGGCGTTAAGGAGGGCACAGCCCCTTTCATATACGGAATAATTTCTGTTCGTTTTAAGTTTGAATGTCGCTCCTTACTTTCAGTTTAAATTTTTTTTTTATTTAAAGGCTGCGAAATCGGGGGGTTTGGGGGGCGGCAGCCCCCAACTGTACCTTCTAATCCCTGTACGTTTTAAGGTTCGAACTTGTGACTCAGCCTCTTTAACTCTTTAGAAAACGTAGTTTTTTTCAAATAATTTCTGCACGTTTTTGTACAGTTTATTACTTATTATTGCTTGACTAACTGTTAGATGATTGTGTATTATTCTTTTCTTTCTCGACAGGGTGTTTTAAGGGTTGGTCTTGTAACTCAGCCTCTTTAACTCTTTAGAAAATGTAATTTTTTTCAAATAATTTAAAAAAGAAACTGAGTTTCTTTTTTAAACTTTAAATTCAGTATATAAGAAATTTCCTCTGACGGTGAATCGAACCCGGGTCTTCCGCCTGACAGTCAGCAGTATCGACCGCTGTACTAGAGAGACACAATTGTAATTGTTTTTTAGTAAGTGAAATCTATTTTTGACGCTAGCAAATCCCCACAAAACTTGAAATTTGGTTTTTGGAAAACAGGGAAGGAGTGATTGGATTGAGCTGAAATTTCGAGGATAAGCTCCCAGGCCCCAGGAAAGCTTATCCTCTAAATTTCAGCCGGATCAGACAACGTTAAAGGGGGGCTGTGGTGGGAAAAATTAACATGGGCTCTTATAGGAAAACGAGGTTTTTCGTAAATGTAAATTCGGGGGATAATTTCTTCGGTCTGAAAATATCAAAGGGCCCTAACAGGTCGAATTCTGCTTCGAATGAGTCCTCATTCACCCGGATCAGTTGCCAACTGTTGCCTGTAGGCGTGGCTAAGAAGATAAAATTTTTTTTGAACTTTAAGTGGCTATATTTGGTTTTTGGAAAACAGGGAAGGAGTGATTGGATTGAGCTGAAATTTCGAGGATAAGCTCCCGGGCCCTAGGAAAGCTTAACCTCTAAATTTCAACCCAATCGGACAACGTTAAAGGGGGACTGTGGTCGGAGGGTTGAAACTTCCGGCCCACTTTTACCCATGAAGATAAAGTCGGAGGGGGGAGAAATTTTGCACGTTTCTTAGTTTGAGCTTGGGCTACAAAATGCGATTACCGCTGTCTCTCTGCGACCGCTAGGACCGGGAATCGCTTAACATTGTGGTGGGTCGCCTCTTTATAGAGGCACAAGTGTGCCTCCTTTATAAGCTCTTTTAAAAGTTCTAGGAGCCCCCCCCCTCAGCCAGAATAATCCCCCTGAAAAACTTGTGTCTACTTACCAATAGCCAATACTATATGTAAACAAAGGGCAAAGTTCATAGCTTGCCGTTCTTCCCCCGGGCACTGTGGGAGGTCAAGACATCCTCATAGACATAGTTATTAGATTTTTCGACTGTTATAAAAAAGGTGGCTATCTCAAAGCTTTGATTGGGAGACCTTAGGGGAAAATGAGCTTGGGAGGGGGCTAACTTCCCTCCAATATTTTTGGTCACTTAAAAAGGGCACTAAAACTTTTGATTTCGGATCAAAAACACGCACCAGTGATCTTTCTTTGGCAAAAAAAATGCAAAGTTGTACCTTTTTGTACATAAGAGCTTGTAACTTCTACAGTAAGGTTGTATGGCACCTTAAATCTGATGGTATAATAAAACAGTTCGTGGTAACGAACTGTAAGTAAGGAGCGACCCGGCTCAATGGTAACCGAAACTCTAAAAAACGGAATTTTGATACCAATAGATACATCAAAAGAATCAGATTTTAATTCTAATATCAAATATATAAGTTTCATCAAGTTTAATCATACCCATCAAAAGTTACGCGCCTGAGAAAATTTGGCTGATTTTCGAGAAAAGGGGGAAAGACCAACTAAAAGTTATAGAAACTTAATGAAAATCACACCATCATATTCAGTGTATCAGAGAACCCTACTGTAGAGGTTTCAAGCTCCTATCTACAAAAATGTGGAATTTTGCATTTTTTGCCAGAAGAAAGATCACGGGTGCGTGTTTATTTTTTTTTTTTTTTCTTTTTCCCAGGGGTGATCGTATTGACCCAATGGTCCTAGAATATTGTAGGAGGGCTCATTGGAACGGAAATTAAAAGTTCTAGTGCCCTTTTTAAGTGACCGAAAAAATAGAGGGCAACTAGGCCCCCTCCCACGCTCATTTCTTCCCAAATTCATTCGATCAAAATTTTGAGATAGCCATTTTGTTCAGCATAGTCGAAAATCTAATAAATATGTCTTTTACGATGACTTAATCCCCCAGAGTTCCAAGGGGAAGGGCTTTAAGTTATGAACTTTGCCCATTGCTTACATATTGTATTGGTTATTGGGAAGTATACAGACATTTTCAGGAAGAATTTTTTTCTGGTAGGGGGGGGGCCTGAAAGAGGGGGTTACTCGGGAATATCTTTCCGTGGAGGATGTTTCTTTGGGGTAAGGGACATTTCTATGAAGGGGGCGCCGGATTTCCAAGCATTATTTAAAATACGATCAGAAATTAAATTTTAAAAAACAAGTTTTTTCAACTGAAAGTCAGAAGCAACATTACAACTTAAAATGAACAGAAATTATTAAGTATATGAGGGGGCTCTCCCCCAAGTCAATACCTCGCTCTTTAGGCTACAGTTTTTTTTTAGTGCTTTCAAAAGAGCTATCTATTCTAATTAACGGCCTTTGTGATTAAGGGGTCATTTTTAAAGAATTGGAACAAAATTTGAACTCTAGCTTAAAGAGCAAGGTATTGACTAGGGGGCAAACCCCCTAATATACGTATTAAAAATATATGAATATAGAAGTTCGTTACGTAAGTTAATTCGTAAGTTACGTATATTTATTACTAATGAAAACGTTCGTAAATAAAATTCAACAAGTTTCGAGAAAGCCATTTAACCAAATAAAAGTAAAATTAATATACAAATTTCGTTTTAATTATTCATGCACGGTGAGCCAAAATCAAAACCTGCATTAATTAAAAAACGTTCACAAATTAAATAAAAAAAAGTTTTTTAAACTGAAAGTAAGGAGCGACATTAAAACTTAAAACGAACAGAAATTATTCCGTATATGGAAGGGGCTTTCCCCTCCTCAACGCCTCGCTCTTTACGCTAAAGTTTGACTCTGTATCAAAACTTTATTTTTAAAACAATAAAAAACTTTAGCGTAAAGAGCGAGGCGTTGAGGGGGGAAAGCCCTTTCCATATACGGAATAATTTCGGTTCGTTTTAAGTTTTAATGTTGCTCCTTACTTTCAGTTTAAAAAACTTGTTTTTTTTTATTTAATTTTCATTAAGATCACTTGATGTTTTGGGAGTGTTTCCCCCCTTTTCAATAAATTGGGCAAATTTTCTCAGGCTCGTAATTTTTGATGTGTGATATCAAATTTGATGAATTTTGCATATTCTGAACAAGCATCAAAATTCAATATTCTTCTGATGTATCTATTGTTATCAAGACTCTGTTTCTTAAAGTTTCGGTTTCTATTGAGCCGCATCACTACTTACTCACAGTTCGTTACCACGCTCTGATTGATACATCTTGTGTTTCAAAATGAAAAACTTGTGTCTACTTACCAATAGCCAATACTATATGTAAACAATGGGCAAAGTTCATAGCTTACCGTTCTTCCCCCGGGCACTGTGGGAGGTCAAGACATCCTCATAGACATAGTTATTAGATTTTTCGACTGTTCTAAAAAAGGTGGCTATCTCAAAGCTTTGATTGGGAGACTTTAGGGGAAAATGAGCTTGGGAGGGGGCTAACTTCCCTCCAATATTTTTGGTCACTTAAAAAGGGCACTAGAACTTTTGATTTCGGATCAAAAACACGCACCAGTGATCTTTCTTCAGGCAAAAAATGCAAATTTGTACCTTTTTGTACATAAGAGCTTGAAACTTCTACAGTAGGGTTGTATGGTACTTTAAATCTGATGGTGCAATTTTCATTAAGATCACTTGATGTTTTAGGGGTGTTTCCCCCCTTTTCAATAAATTAGGCAAATTTTCCCAGTCTCGTAATTTTTGATGGGTGATATCAAATTGGATGAATTTTGCATATTCTGAACAAGCATCAAAATTCAATATTCTTTTGATGTATCTATTGTTATCAAGACTCTGTTTCTTAAAGTTTCGGTTTCTATTGAGCCGCATCACTCCTTACTCACAGTTCGTTACCACGCACTGATTGAAACATCTGAAGAATGAATCCTGGAAGTGCCAAACGCCTTTGAATATCTGCCTCGTTTTACCCCGTAGGCTAAATTATTTACCCCATAAGGTCAAAGAAGATCCAAGCACTTTCATGGAAAAGTTAGAGAAAAGGTTTATACTCCCTGGAAATGTCCTTTTGCTATGTCACCAATCCACGATACTCGCTCTTCAACTTTCAGGTCAATCCATAAAAAAAGCCTATTTTTTCAAGTCAGGCTTAACATTTGGGATGGTTTTTATGCTTTCCAAATACTTTTGAAATTAGTCGGAAGAAGTTTTTCCCCAATTAATACTAAGATTAGCCTAAAGATGGGAATTTTAGACGCCCCTACCCATAAATTTTCTTTGATATTCTCTCCACGCCCCCTATTTCTTTTCCTTATATATCTGACACCTATGGAAGCATTTATTTTTTTGTGGGGGGGGGGAGGAGGGAGACAACCTCTCCGGGGTTGAGAAGTTTAAAAATCTCGGGAAATTGATTGCACACGTAGTTGGTACAATCATTAGGTGGCATTCTATAATTAGATGATTAATACGCATTGATTAATAATCAATTCTTGTTTTTTACAGAATTTTTTACAGCGGGTAATCATCATTGGTATTATGATAATGGTGGAAAGTAACTTTTAATTCAAACCAGGCTTCTGTCCCAGGAGACATAATTTGGTACAGCAGTTGATCGCTTCTTTCCACGTAATCTGATCAGTTACGCTCAGGCATTTTCAATGTGGATTGGATATAGTCGTATTCAACAATGAGTAAGTTTTTTCCTGTTTTTGCAAATTCTGTTATGCATTTCTGTTACCTTAGGTAATTTACAGGTAAAGACACTTTTTTTCAAGAGTCTTTATGCCAATCCTATAATGGATGTAACACATACATATTCTATAAATGCTTGAAAATTTCTGAAAAAAATAAGAGCGATGTAGGAATCTAAAGACGGCTTACAAAATGTAGTTTACATTCAGGAATTCTTAATAAACCGCTCAGGTTCCACCACGTATAAATTCATTACTGGATGAGGTACAGATCTGAAAAATGTGAAGAATTATAAAAAAATTAAGAAATTAAAAAAAAAAATATTTTTTAAAAAAATTAAAAGAACATCTCAAGATATCTATGAAGAGCACGGTCGCTTTCCCCCCTATTCTGCCTATACATTTCATCTCTTGGCATAGGTCTCACCCAGGCAATATGCAGGAATTTTTTGGGAGGGAACAAGAAAAAATAACAAACTCTGTCGATAAATAGGAATAATAAATCCACAAAATAAATTTTGTATAGGGATGGGTACTTGTCTGTTAAACGGCACACATTCAAGAATTAAGTTATGTCACATCTGACAATAATCTTTTGTCTCTCTGGAATTGGTTATGATTTGCCTATTTTGAGTAAGAAAAACTACGATGTAGCTATATTTTAACTAAATATTTAGGAGGTGGTTAACTAAATATATGGAGGTGGTTAGGGATTAGGTTCGGTATTTAATATAATGCGGTGTGCGGGGCCTGCTTTCCATAAATCTTTCTCGTAGTTTCCGTAATTTTGTTTAAGTATTATTTTATCATCATGTTTGGTGTATTTCATTTACCACACAAGTACCTAGGGATGCCCCTCCCCCCCCCCCAGTGTACGTTCCTTTTCACCCCAGATCTTACAATCTGTCAATGTTTGTTCCATATCTTTTATGCGTTAGTTTTTAATTTTTTGACAACCACTTCCCCTAGATACAAAGAAAAAAGATCGGTTGTAAAGCAAAAACAAAAGTATTTTTTTTCTTCAAATGAAAGTAACGAGTGACATTACAAACCAAACGGACAAAAAAATTATTACATACATAAAGGGGCCTGCACTTTTCCTTATCTTCTTGCTTATTTTAAAGTCTTTCTTTACTTTTATTTAAAAAAAACCTTATTTAGTAAAAATAATTTTTTTAAACTCAATGCAAGACCTACTGCCTCCTTAAACAAGGCTTTTTAAATCAAAATTAACTTTTGGACAGCAATACTTCAAGAAACAGAGTTCATTTTGCAAGTTTGCTATTCGAAATAAAACATAATCATCCAAATTAGGGAAACATCTCCGCAACATGATGGAAGTTTTCATTCCCGCAGGTCTCACAGGATATGCAGACTATCACATAAATCTTCTAGGGTATAAATCTTCAAAGCTGTCCTAAGTTTCTACATAGTAATTTTTTTTTATAATTCTTAGTTTAGTAGTTTTTAATGGAGTTTTTTTGCCAGTAAATACCTATAGCAGTGGCACATTAAGTATATTTGAGGTAGGGGAGGGGGCGATGGATGGTGAATAATTTGAGTTATACCTAATTTCTAATAGCAAACAAACATAAAAAAGGTACTACTATAAACGAATAAATAACTCTTGAATATTTGAATCGAATTTAAACTGAACAAAAATCACAACAAACAAGAGTTTGGTTGTTGCCCTCTTCCCCAACTGTAAAAGTTTGATGCCTACTGCGTCATTTGCGTCTTATTGAAAACTATATGTCTTGAACAGTTCTTGTAAAGAATTAATAAAATTAAACTGAATATATAATATATAATGGTACTAATCACTAAAAGCTCAGCAGGTTAAGATTTTACTTTAGCGTAGTTTTTATTTTTATTTTCAATATTGTATGTACAAAAGAAAATATTTGTAATAAAATTCATTTTCAGTAAAGTACAAATTACACAATGGGCTTTAGACTTTTATAGCTAAGGAAGAAGGCTGTAACCAAACTCTTGCTTGTAGTGACTTTTGTTGGTTCAAGTTTGATTTGAATATTCGAGATTGATTTATTCATTTATTTTAGCACATTTTATATGTTTGTTTTCTGTAATTGATTATTTACTTTCTGTTCATTTTGGATTTCACTTATTCTTTAATAGTAATTTCTGGTCGTTTTGGGTTTGAATTATTATAGGATTTTCCTATTGGCCTTAAGTTTAATATGGCTCTTTACTATTCTTTGAAAACATTTCTTATTCCGAAGGTCTTTTTTAATTATTTTCTGTTTGTTTTTTCTTTTTGTAAGTTCTTCAATATTCCCCATTTCAACATCATTTTTTTTTTCAACATCATCAACTTTTTTTCAACATTTTTTTTTTCATCAAAGCATCAAAACATGAAAGTGAGGTTTTTTTCAACATTAAAGTTTCAAAGTTCAATTCCTTGAAAGTAGTTGCAAATAGATGCAGTAGCAGTTGCAAGCAGTTGCGGCCACATTTGCAAGTTATGAAACAAATAGACGTTTGGTACTTGTGCATTATTTCTCACCCATTGATATACACGAAAAAAGTCAAGTTTGGTTAATCCTAATGAAATAAAGTAAAAAGGATGAAAATATAATAGTTTAGGAACAAATTTGGGCTATATATTTGCACATTAGGGGGGGGGGGGAGTAAAACATAGCATATATTAAATATGTAACCTAACCTAGGTACCTATTCCCCCCCCCCTAAACCCCCCAAAACAACAATTTAAATATTGTAAACGTAATGAGAAATCACGTTTTGCGATCCATTTATCTAGCAAATACCCGTTTGTCTGGTTTCCTGTAGTGTTTCCTTGCACAGTCTATAGCGGTGGGGGAGATATAATGCACAAGTACCAAACGTTCAAATGGGGATAAGTCCTTTTATTTAGATAGTGAAAACAGGTATAAAACTTTAGACATTTTGATCACATATACAGAGATCGTCATCAGTAGAAATACTAAAGTACTAAAATTATAACTAACATATTTATACAAAACAAAATAATTAATTTCCGGTTCATACACTAGATTTTTCTGAGAGATTTCACTGACAGAGTTCATTCAAAGTCTTGAGATATACATTTTCTTCTTTAATACTGCCTAACTGTAAAATGAATTTCCAATTATGGTGGCAAAGTCTCAATACACTTCGCCTTTTTGTACACATCCAGAATCAACATTCCCCCCTTTTACTAATTATAAATTCTGCTTTTAAAAAACGGAACAGTTGCATAATTCACATTCCTTGTCCCGGGTGCTGTAGGGGCATAGCATCTCCAGGGGCTTAGCTATTATATGTTATGACTTTTTCGAATAAAATAACTTTTTAAGATTTCCATCAGTATTAAGTAGAAAATCTAAAAGAGCAAGAGAGGGGAGGGGTAGCTTCCCTTTTCTCTTTTTTTAACGTGCCTCTCAATATGTCTTTAAAGTTTAAACTTAACACCATTAGTCGTTCCTTAGATATTGGTGTTAGATATGTTAGATATTGGTGTATGTTAGATAATGTTAGATATTGGTGTATTCTTTCGAAAAACCCTCCTGCAAATAGTGTGCCTTTATTTTGTTCGACCTCGCTCTCAACATTTCTTAAAAAATTATACCTAAATATTCTTAGCCTTTTTGGAGACACCTTTCCCAACTTTGTACATAAAAAATTGGCAACTTATATAACTCACAACACTTGCCCCAAGGGCTGTGAGGGCTGGGGGTTAAATCATTCCCGAAGACATTGTTTTTTTTTTACTTTATTGACTATTTTGAACAAGATGGCTATTTCAAAGTTTTGATGGAATATCTTTGCAGGGAGGACAGTTGAAAAGGAATGAGAGGGGATCTGATTGCCCTCCGGTCCCTTTTTAATATCTCCCTTAACATAATCTGAAAGTTTAAACACAATACCCTCATCTATTCTTGTGATACTAAAGATTCACCTTTTTGGTAAACAGGAAGCTCAAAGTATCTTCAGATTTAGTTTAATATGCCCCTCAACATTTTCCGAAGTTTTGCCTTAATACTTCTAGCCTTTTCCAGCACACTTAGAATAAAAAATTCCTCCCTTTTCCTAGCGATAAATCCAATATGTGAAAAATGTAAATTGAATAATTTACAATCCTTAGCCTGGGGCTATGGGAGCGTTGCATCACCGGAGGCATAGTAACTAGACCTTCGACTGTTTTGAACAAAATCACTTTTTTCAAAATTTTCATCAGTGATGAGGGAAGAGGTCATCTATAAAGAGAAATGGGACTTGTTGCCCTCCGATGGCCCTTCAACATTCCTTGAAATTTTCAACTGAGTACCCTAACCAGTTTCTTAGGTACTGATGATACGTCCTTCTGACTATTAACGCGTGTTTTATTGTGTTTTATTGTTGTGTTTACAGTGTGTTTTATTGTGTTTTATTGTTGTGTTTTCAGTGTGTTTTATTGTGTTTTATTGTTGTGTTTTCAGTGTGTTTTATTGTTGTGTTTTCAGTGTGTTTTATTGTGTTTTATTGTTGTGTTTTCAGTGTGTTTTATTGTGTTTTATTGTTGTGTTTTCAGTGTGTTTTATTGTGTTTTATTGTTGTGTTTTACAGTGTGTTTTATTGTGTTCAACATCCTTCTTCCAAGCTTTGCGGGGTTATGTCACTGCCATTGGCATAGTCATTTGAGCTTATGAATAATTTGAACAAGATGTCTATTTCAAAATTTTGATCCAATACTTTTGAAGATATTGCAACTAAAAAGGCATGGAAGGGGCTCGTGGGCCTACAAACAATTTTGAACACCTCCTCTTATCAAATTTTCATACCCCCTCTAGTTGACCTGAAATGGAAAACTGGATACCATTCACAAAAAAAATCTGTTTACTTTCTTTGATAGCTTGGATATACTTACGCTATTTTGATTTGGTTAAATTTTATGAGCAGAAGTAGTCCCAAAAGTTTGAACGTAATACCCGTAGTCGTTCTTGAGATACTGCTGAGATGCTTTATTGGGAATTAGCATTAACACAGTGCATTTTGATTTAATCTTAAGACAACATTTAGTTTTTAAACATAATGGGTAAATGGGAGGGTGGGGGTGGGAGGGGGATTAGTCGCCCTCCAATCACTTTCGACTATCAAAAAGGGCATCAGCCCTTTCTATTTTCAATCGAATGAGCCCTTTTCGAAGTTTCTACGACAACTCCTTCGATACGAAGTGCCCTGGTCTAAACAGCAACAAAAAAAAATAATACATTGCACCCATATCGATGTTCATTATAAAAATTTCAAGCCTTCCAATCACATTCGACTATAAAAAAAGAGCACTAGGCCTTTTGATTTCCAATCAAATGAGCCCTTTTTGAGTTTCTACGACAACGCTTTATATAAACGCCTTATATGCCCCCAGGGCATAAATTACAACCCTTACCTTAAGGGCTGTGAGGGTTTTCATCCTCAAAGACCCAATTTCCAGTACTTTCAACCACGTTAAACAAAATGGCTATCTAAAAATTTTGATTGGATCTGTTTGGGAAAATGGTTGGCGTGAGAGGGGCGTTAGTTGCTCTCCAATCACTTTCAACTATTAAAAAAGGCACTAGCCCTTTCAATTTCCAATCAAATAAGCCCTTTTGAAATTTTTACGACAACGCTTTCAATATAAACCTTATATGCCCCCAGGGCATAACTTACAACCCTTGCCCTGAGGGCTGGGGGGGGTTGTCATCCTCAAAGACATAATTTCCAGAACTTTGTACTACGTTGAACAAAATGGCTATCTGAAAATTTTTATTAGATGTATTTTGAGGAATGGTGGGCGTGAAATGGGGGTTAGTTACCCTCCAATCACTTTCGACTATTAAAAAGGGCACTAGTCCTCTCAATTTCCAATTGAATGAGTCCCTTTTGAAGTTTTTACGACAACACTATCTATAAAACCTTCTATGCCCCAGGGCATAACTTACAACCTTTGCCCTGGGGCAATGGGGGGTTTGTCATCCTCAAATACATAAGTTCCAGAACTTTCAACTGCGTTGAACAAAATGGCTATCTCTAAACTTTGATTGAATGTGTATGGGGAAATGGTGGGTTTGAGAGGGAGGTTAATTACTCTCCACTTACTTTCGACTATTAAAAAGGGCATAAGCCCTTTCAAGTTCCAATCAAATGAGTCCTTTTTCAAATTTCTACAAGGACTTTCTATATAAACCTTATATGCCCCCAGGGCATAACTTACAACTCTTTTACTAAGGGCTCTGAGGGGGTTATCATCCTAAAACACCTAATTTCCAGAACTTTCAACTACGTTGAACAAAATGGATATCTCAAAATTTTGATTGGATGTGTTTGGGGAAATGGTGGGCGTGAAAGGGGTGTTAGTTGCCCTTCAATCCCTATAGACTACTAAAAAGGGCACTAGTCCTTTCAATTTCCAATTGAATGAGCCCTTTTTGAAGTTTCTACAACATCGCTTTCTGTAAAAACCTTATTTGCCCCCAGGGCTTAACTTACAACCCTTGCCATGAGGACTGTGGGGGAAGGGGGTTGTCATCCTTAAAGACCTAATTTCCAAAACTTTCAACTACGTTGAACAAAATGGATATCTCAAAATTTTGATTGGATGTGTTTGGGGAAATGGTGGGCGTGAAAGGGGTGTTATTTGCCCTCAAATCACTTTCGAATATTACAAATGAGCACTAGCCCTTTGAATTTCCAAACGAGTGAGCCCTTTTTCAAGTTTATACGACAAAGATTTCAATAAAAACCTCATATGCCCCCAGGGCATAACTTATAAATCTTGCCCTAAAGACTGTGGGGGGAGTGTCCTGCTCAAAGGTATAATTTCCAGAACTTTCAACTGCGTGGAACAAAATGGCTATCTGAGAATGTTGATTGGATGTGTTTGGGGAAATGGGGGCGTGGAAGGGGTGTTAGTTGCCTTCCAATCACTTTGGACTATTAAAAAGGGCACTAGCCATTTCAATTTACAATTGAATGAGCCCTTTTTGAAATTTCTACGACAACACTTTCTATAAAAACTTATATGCCCCCAGGACATAACTTACAACCCTTGCCCTGAGGGCTTTGGGGGGTTGTCTTCCTCAAAGACCTAATTTCCAGAACTTTCAACTACGTTGAGCAAAAAGGCTATCTCAAAATTTTGATTGGATGTGTTTGGGGAAAAGGTGGGCTTGAGAGGGGGTTAATTGCCCTCCAATCACTTTCGACTATTAAGAAAGGCACTAGACCTTTGAATTTCCAATCGAATGAGCCCTTTTTGAAGTTTCTACGACATCGCTTTCTTTAAAAACCTTATATGCCCCCAGGGAATAACTTACAACCCTTGCCCTGAGGGCTGTGGGGGAGTGTCCTCCTCAAAAACATAATTTTTATCTGGAATTCAACTAGGCTGAACAAAATGGCTATCTCAAAATTTTGATTGGATATGTTTTGGGAAATGGTGGGCGTGGAAGGGGTGTTAGTTGCCTTCCAATCAGTTTCGACTATTAAAAAATGCATAGCCATTTCAATTTCCAATCGAATGAGCCCTTTTTGAAATTTCTACGACAACACTTTCTATAAAAACTTATATGCCCCCAGGACATAACTTACAACCCTTGCCCTGAGGGCTGTGGGGGTAGGGTGGTCATTATTTTATCACTTCAGAATTATATACCTCCCACCCTGCCATTTTTGTCTATATCAAAAGTTAACAACATGGACAAAAAATTTCCAAATTGGTCAATATCTAGGGTATGTTCAATTCAAGTGAAGTTAAGCATACAATTGCTATACTTCTGCTTGGACAATGTTTAACGCAATTTCGGATGCACTTAGGAAATTCATTCAGCAAACGAAATTTAATGAGGACATAATACACATAATCTCATACAATCTCATACACTAAACTCATACAATCATTAGTTTGTTAAAGCAATCATAATGACTGGTTAAAATATGTCACTGGTATAGCAAATATCAAACATATCTTTCAGTAATTGATAAAAATTACACACTACAAAGCCATGCTGGGCCTGGGCTGTCAGAGTTTGTAGCTTGCCCTTGAAGGATTGTTGACTTGTTAGAATCAAGAAAACGTTTCCAATTCTCTTTAACTACTTGCAGAGCAAATTGCGTCTGGTGTTCATTTTTTGTTAGCAGCAAATTGTAGTCCTGCATAAGGGCAACTGCACGTTCGGCTGTGTTATTCCCTACTCGTAGTTCTCTGACGATTGCTTCAGCCTTCACATAGGATTCATTATCCACCCAAGTCTCAGGATCTGTAAACAAGAAACTATCTGGAATGGAAAGGATATAGAAGAAGTTCCTTGTATTGTGTGCAACAAAGTCCTGTAGAATCTTGTTGGTGACTATAGTTTTGTCCACAGTGATGCGCTTCGGTGGATCCTCCGTTCTTTCATGGCAGAGTGCTTCGACCATTGCTCTTTTTCAGCTGCATCAACACCCCTGTCAAAAAATGCCAGTCTTATCAGTTCTTCACTAAGATACCACAGCTGCCCACACAGTTTCTTCAGTGCACCAGTTGCTGCTGACGATCCACAAGTGAGGAGATTTTTCATACTCATTAAATCATTGGCTGGTGCTGCTGTTGACAGAGAAGAAAGGAACAACGATTTAACATAGCTTCCTAACCCACAAGCACAGAAGTTGCCCAGACCAGTGGTTTCACAATCTGTCAGCTTGAAGCCAGAATATCTGAACATGTATATTCTCAATGCATAAATCAGTCGTGCCATGAAACGAGCACGATGAAGGACTCCTGGTTTCCGGAACATCACACCACGAGCTGGAAGTCCACCAATGAAAAGCAGGGAAAGCTCGAGGAGCTCACGATAGTCTTCACGTTGGTGACAAGTATGCAGCTGATCAGTCAGAAAAATCTTAATATTATCCAGGGCAACAACCAGAGCTACAGCAATGGCCAGAACCTCAACACCAGGCTTGTAATCAGTATAAACAATATTTGGCCAAAAGGCTTTGACCCGTTTGAACAGCTGGATATCAGGGCCGCTTGAAGGTCCCATTGTGATGCTGAATGCCTCTTCCAGCATTAATTCATGGATGTGGTGTCTGCTTGCAAGATGCAGAACATTTCTACCAAGATGCTGTTCAAAAAGAGTACAGGGACCGTTCGTTCGGCCGGTGTTGCTTGATGTTCTATCAAAGATGAGAGCCTTGATGCTGTCTACAGTGCCCCAGTCTGACACTGTGTCCATCGTTGCATCTGCCATGGCTTTACCAGTACCTGAAGCCGCTTTGGGATGCAAAGCAGTTGTTCTCACAATAAATACACAATTAACTAATAAATATATGCCGTGAACAAATGATTTTCTTTATATACACCCGATTTCTATAACATTTGCGTATAATCAAAATTCGGGTGCCTTCAGCATACCCCAAGCATGAAGTTATTCTAAAAATAAATGACACTTTTTTTTCTATTATAGAAGAATAGTTTGGGATGGTGGGAGGCAGGAAAAACAATAAATATTTTTTTGATATATACATAAGGACCACCCTACTCTGGGGGGTTGTCATCCTCAAGACCTAATTTCCAGAACTTTCAACTACGTTGAATGAAATAGCTATCTCGAAATTTTGATTGGATGTGTTTGGGGAAAAGGTGGGCGTGAGAAGGGGTTTGGTTGCCCTCCAATTACTTTCGACTATTAAAAAGGGCACTAGCCCTTTGTATTTCCAATCGAATGAGCCTTTTTTGAAGTTTCTACGACAACACTTTCTTTAAAAACCTTATATGCCCCCAGGGCATAACTTACAACCCTTTCCCTGAGGGCTCTGGGGGAGTGTTCTCCTCAAAAACATATTTTCTATCTAGGAATCAACTACGCTGAACAAAATGGCTATCTCAAAATTTTGATTGGATGTGTCTCGGGAAATAGTGGGTATGGAATGGGTGTTAGTTGCCTTTTAATCACTTTAGACTATTAAAAAGGGCACAAGCAGCTCCAATTTCCACTTGAATGAGCCCTTTTCGAAGTTTCTACGACAACTTCTTCGATAGGAAGTGCCCTGGTCTAAAGGAAAAAAAAATAATACATTGTGCCAATATCGTTCTTATATGCCCCCAGGGCATAACTTACAACCCTTTCTCTGAGGGCTGTGGGGGAGTGTCCTCCTCAAAAACATATTTTCTATCTAGGAATCAACTACGCTGAACAAAATGGCTATCTCAAAATTTTTATTGGATGTATTTGGGGAAATGGGGGGCGTGGAAGCGGTGTTAATTGCCTTCCAATCACTTTCAAGTAAAAAGGGTACAAGCCACTCCAATTTTCAATCGAATGAGCCCTTTTCGAAGTTTCTACGACAACTCCTTCGATACGAATTGCCCTGGTCTAAAGGAAAAAAAATAATAATAAATAATACATTGTGCCAACATCGTTCTTTACTTAAGCAACGCTATTGCGCTGCCTATGATACATCCTGCATGTAAACAATGGGCAAATTGCGTAATTTACAATCCTTACCCTGGGGCTATGGGGGCCTGACATTTTTTAAAGTATGGCTTTTAGTCTTTTAGACTAGTTTGAACAAAATGAAAATTCCCAAATTTCGATCTGTTTTGAGTACAACGGCACCTAAAAAGAGCAAGGAGAGGGGGGTGGTTCCCTAAAATCTCTTTTCCACATCTCCTTAACATACTTTCAAAATTTCAACTTAAAATCCATTCAGTTCTTCTTTAGATATTGCTGATATTCCCTTTTCACAACCAGCAAGCACATAATTTTTTTTTTTTTTATTGTGTTTGGCTTCCCTCTCAACATATCCTTAAATTTTCACCTCAACACCCAAAGCCTTTTTGGAGACCCAGTATTAAACATGCCCTTTTTTCAATAAAAATCCTTATGTGTACAATGGGCAAATTGCATGTACTATAGCCATTGCCAAGAGACTGGAAGAAGTGCGTCAACCCTGGTGGCATTATTATTTGATCTTTGAACTTTTTTGAACAAACAAACTATTTCTAAATTTTGATCTGACACATTTGAAGGAAAAAGGCCTGTAGGGGGGCTGATTGCCATTTGATCAATTTTGAATCCTAATAACCACGCCAACCAGTACAACCACACCTTCTATAAAAACCTTTTACGTTAACAATAAGCAACTTGCGTTGCTTACAGCCCTTTCCCAGGTGCTGGGAGGGGGAGGGGGGTTAAACCCCTGTAAATATTGTTATAGAGTCATTTAGTGTGGGGGGCTGGTTGCGCTTTGATCACTTTGGATTCTAAAAAATGGAACTAGAACTTTTGATTTCAAATCAAATGAGCCTGTTCCGAAGTTTTTGCGACCATCCCTTGAGTAAAAAACCTTTTATGTTAACAATGGGCAACTTACATAGCTTACAGTCCTTGCTTTTGGGGCTGTGAGGGGTTTTGTGTGCCCCAGTGGCATAGTTATTTATCCTTAGGATTATTTTGAATAAAATGATTACCTCAAAATAACCATTTTGGAAGCAAAAAAAAAACATTTTTAGTTTGAAGTTTCTTGCTTTTGGAACTTGCAAAGGATACTAAAACAATTAAAAAGTACATACAAACATTAAAGCGTAAACTTGATAATGTTGCAATATCAGTGTAAGAATTCTATAACGTCTTAAAGGGCGATCCTTTAAAAAGTAGGAGGGGGGATGCAAACTGGATCTCTTCGAAGCTCATTCGCCCTAACATATCTTATTCTTCTAATACGAGTTTCAACCAACTTTAGGTAAAACGCTTGTTGATGCAATTTAAATCTTTTAGATTACCATGACACGGAGCCCTTCAGTTCCAATAATTCAGAGAGCTCAGATTCACAATACAGCTTTGAGGAATATCCAGAGGAAATCCAAAGGGAAAGGTGTCTGCCAAAAGAGAAATTAGTATTTTTAAAACGGTGGTTGTCTGAACATATTTATGATCCATACCCAACAGAGTTAGAAAAAAAACGTTTGGCGCAACTATCCGGCTTAACCATGCTACAGGTAAGCAGGGTTGTCAAAAATTATGCTTTTGGATTTATTTCACTCATTTCAATTTACACTATCGATATTTTGATAAAAAGGATTTTTCAAATTTGCTATTTTTTTTAGCGTCCTTAGCCTATTCCAATTTTTGTTTTAGCCGAATTGGTAGAACTTATGTGCAAAATTGTGACAGTGCAGATTCGTCGATGGCTGTCCCCTTGACACAAAATAGTGGTACTTGTTGATAAAGCAAAATTATGGGCGATTTTAGAATTGTCTTTTATCTTCCACAAAGGTAAGTTATGGTATTGGTTAGTTTCAGTAATTACATAAAAACTAGAATTTTTTTTGTTTGAGCTATACAATGCTGTGATCAAAACAAGTTGAAGCTCGGTGTTTATAAGATACCAGTGTAAATAAGCAATAATGGAAAAATGGAATGGAATGCTCTTACCTGAGCCATCACAGAGAAAATAGGTATTTTCAAGCTACCTGACCAACATGGCCTTATATGTAATTACCTGCCCTGCGGTGATATAATCGGGGTTTTGGGTGAAGTCCTGAGTCAGTAGTTAATGTATTGGCTCCGTTTCATGGCTTATTTACAAATATTTATTTTCCTAACGAGGATAGGCCGGGTATACGAGGTTGGAACTGCCTTTTGTTTTCAGATCGTTTGGGGGTCTCTACTTCGTCGTAAGTTCCTTTCTCCGTCTTCATCTCCGACAGGGAAATCCTGCTTGCGTGGCTTGATAGTTGCATCATAGTGGACCTTTCAGGAGTTTTCGTATTAAAAATCCGACTGCCAACAGCGCTGCAGGGTGACTTTAAAGGTTGGTGCCCTCGAAGAAATTATAGCCTAGTAAACGACATAGCATTTGCGCTGGGCACTGATTAATTGAAAGTTCCTCTGGGTTTCGTTTGTTTTGGTTTGCTTTTGGGGGACGGAAAAACTTTAGGGGGAACCCATTGTGCGTTGCACCCCCACCCCATTGTAACATTTATATTTTTAGGCATGAATATATAATGAGTAGAAGGTAATACGCTTGAGATTCTCTCTGCACGATTTAGACTATTGTTGATAGAAGAGCATCGCCAACTGTGAAAAACCATCTCGTGACCAAAATGGGTCCAAAAAAAGGTCGCAGGGACTTCTTATTGTACGGTTCTAAGCTGGATTAAGGGCTTTTTGTAGAGTTAAAAAATACATTAGTCCCCGTAATGCACTGGCAGTTGGACCATTACTTTTCCTGAGGTCATAATAATTTCAATTACTAAAAGAATATGAAACTTGCAACTGGGATCGTTATGACGTTGAAGACAAATATTGTAGGAACATTTTCACTGGCGAATTCAGACGCTTCGAACTGTACTTATAGAGAGTTTCAGAAACTCCTATCCTTGAGGTAGGAAACATGAAATTAGCTGATATAGAACTTATTTACTCAGATAGGAAGGAGGGGGTGCATAGGCCGGGAGTAAGGCTCGTGATGAATAAGGAAGCTTCAAAATCCTGTTTAGATTGGGAAGGTACTAAAAACAGAATACTAGTCGCCAAGGGCGGATCCAGGATTTTTTTTTTCGGGGGGGTTTTACTAATTTTTGACTCAGTGTTCGACTAATTTTACTGATTTTTACCTAGGTTTTACTAATTTTCGACTTATTTTCGAATCGGTCAAAAATTTCGGGGGGGGGGGGGGGGTTCAAACCGAGTAACCCCCCCCCCCCCTGGATACGGCCTTGCTAGTCGCGTATTTTGTGACTACTAAATGCAGGGTATCATTCGTAGTAGTATACGCCCCTGAAGAACCGACTGATGGAGATAGTACTGACTCAGATAACTTTTACTTACAGTTACAGGAATAAATAGATAGTGCCCCAAGAAGAGATATGGCCTTTTTATTAGATGATTTTAACGTCCAGGCTGGTAGAAACGGGGATAGATGGTATCCTAACCTAGGTAAAGATTATGTACCGTAGCCTATGGTATCCAGAACTAGGTACAGTAATGGCTACAGATTGCTCTTTTCCAGCCTTTCACCCAGTAATTATTATTATTTTCTTACGTATGTTGTTACAAAATGCAGTAGCAAGCAGTCGTGATTCATTGCACATAACCTCTGAAATATTAAAATTGAGCATTAGCATAATCATCGTATTATTCTACAGTTTTAAGGCATGGGTGGGAAAATCTGCCACTTCAGTTGAATTGAGAAATTTTGGCGTGAATTCCTTCTGTTTATTAATTTTAAAAAAAAGAAAAGGAATAAAGAAAATTTGGTAATACAATTTTATTACATGGGCCTCTCGGCTTAATCACTATAGACTGGCAATGATAAAACCCGTTTTGTGACGTCTTAAGTGTTGTAGAGCTGGCAATGATAGCAAGGTTTTCATTGCGTATACGATTGTTGGAACCCTTGGTCCCAGTTTTTTCAGATAAATGTCCCTCCCAGATTCATTTCTTTGGCCCCTTAATTATTTTCCTTCCGTAAGTAATAAATATTAATTTTCCTATTATTTTTTGACGCCATTTTGGGTCCTCTTAATTGCGTACGTGCTTAATAGACCACGAGGGAAAAATTGCACAGTTAGGGAGGTCGGCCAGTAGATTAGTAAGTCCAAGGATTGGCTGGAAAGATTCATTACCACCCTTTTACCCCCCGCCGCAGCATGCGGCTAGCGGGCCGGGAGGAAGTGTTCATTTTTTAGTCAGTTCTTTTTATACCGCGTGATTGTTAATACAGTAAGATTTTTCTATGTATTCTTTTTAACTTTTCAGCTTAGGTCGAATCTAAAAGAGTTAGTTAGAAATCTTATCGGTAAACTTTGGCTTTAAATGTGGCCACAGACCATCCGATCACGTTAGTATACGGAACCGTTGGAGTAACCGTGGGAATCCCACTAATTTGGGGCCAAAGAGGGAGCTTCCCCCTCCAGTAAGTGGCATAGCAACTCTTTGCGCCATTTTTGCCTTTAAAAGTGGTGACCCCGCACGATAAACCTCCAATAAGTGGTGGCAGCGAGTTAAGGTCCTATCAGTAAATCTGATAATAAAAGAATTCCGCGCTTTCGAAGAGACAGGATAATTTAGCCTACAAAAGTAGCCTATTGTGGTTACAGAGGCAATATATAAAAATCCTAAAGAGAAAATTTTTATCTGAGCAGTGCCTAGTCGTAAGAAGAGGTAATAAAATTTAATAATCAATAAATAAAGCGAATAATTAACTTGTGAGACAAGGGAGGCTGAGCCACCCACAGATAATCGACAAATTAAAAGGAAATAATTTTCACAAAAGGATAAAAAGAAACATTGATAAGAGGATTTTCATTTGAACAAAAGACGTTAAATAAACCTTGAAATGGCGGACAAACGAAGAATTCAGACAAGATCTACCGCGGTAAAACAAAAATCAGATTCAGACACACAATTATATGCGACTCCCGCTGGAAATACCCTAAGAAAAACACCATCAGATAGAACCATATATCACTCAACAGGTGAAATAGACATTTCTGAGACATGTGAAGAGGATATCTTCAAACCAAAATCAGTAATAGAGCGATCCCCGTTACGAACCAGAGAAGAAGAGAAAAGTTTTAAGCAAGTACAGAAAGAATTACTCGCATATAAAGAATTCCGAACAAAAGAAACAGTGGCAATAATACATGAGGAAAAATTATTACAAGAAAGAACGGGTATAACAAAACAAACTCACCCTTCAAAGAAGGTACAAAAAGTAGGGGAGTTGCGGGGAGAAGAAAATATTATACAACGAGTAGACTCAGAGAACGAGTTAAGAGAATATAATAACAATGAGATTCAGAGTAGGCCAAGTAGCAGGAGTAGTAGGAGCTCAATTTCCAGTAGGAGCTCACGAAAAAGTACCCAAATAGATATGACACAACAACTATTAAACTTCATGGAGAAAGAAAGAGAGAAAGATAGACAAGAAAGATAACGAAAGGAAGAGACTGATGGGATAGCCAGAGAAAAAAAGGAGGAAGCAGACAGAGAGGAAAGAAAATACATAATGGAAATGATTGCAGGGAGAAATTCCCAAGAGCCTCAGAAATCGTCTACAATAGAGGTAATGCAGGCAATAAACCTGCAACCAATGAAAGAAAATGAAGATGTGCATTTATACATGTACAATTTTGAAAAAAACGGCGGAACTAAATTGATTACCGAGTGAAAATTGGGTGACAAGAATACAGCCCCTCCTTAACTACCAAGCACAACTTGCATATAAAGCATTACCAATGAAATACTCAAAAGATTTTGAAAGGCTAAAAAAAGCCATTTTTGAAAAATTTCAACTCTTCCCCGAGCACTTTCAAAGAAGGTTTAGAAGCGAAAGAAAACGAGACAACGAAACTTATAAAGAACACGGGTACAAATTGAAAGATATGTGTTTAAAATGGCTAGAGATAGAGAACTATATAATATTAGAAGACCCGGAAGAAATAAAAGATAAGATAACGGGAATAGTCAATAAAACAGCGATGGAACAATTCTTAGAAAATACCTATCCAAATATGAGGATGTACTTAAAAGAGAAAAACCCACAAACAATTGAAGAAATGTCCTAATTAGCAGACAGGCACACTGAAATTAGAAGGGAGGCATTCCCACAAAAACCAAGGTTAGGAGGAAATGGTAGAAAAGAATACCCGTACACATAAAATAAAAAGAATGCTAGCCAAATATGGCAAACACAAGGAGAAGTAACATGCTACCACTGTAATAATGTAACTATAGCACCAATTGCCCAAATAAAGACGGTAGAAAATACGGACAAAAACAGGAACAGTATGACGTTACCTGTTATAACTGTAATAAACGAGGACATTACGCCTCAGATTGCCGAAGCGCGAAAAAAAATTATGACAATAATTACAGAACAAGGGAAGAAGGGGCATACGGAAGACAAGACAATCCGAGAAATGATCGATCCCGAGAGAATTGGAAAAAGTCTCAAACGTATAAGAGAACCGCATGGGTTAAAAGCCCGGAGAATATGAAAACTTGCGCATTTGCAGAATCACACAAAGTGTGTGGCGAACTAAATGGTAAATCGGTAGAAATATCGATTGATTCCTGCAGCGACCAAACCTATGTACGGGAAGACTTGATAAAGAAAACCGACATAAATTACAAAAATAAAGTGGCATCGCTATGCTACTATGGAGCAGAACATAAATGTCCGACAGCTCAGGTCATAATAGAATTAGCCAATAAAGAGGGAAATACGGTTAAAAAAGAATTAAAAGTAGGGGTTGTACCTACTCCTGCAGTAGACGTTTTATTAGGGGGAGATTTCGGAAATATCGAAAACTTTCTTGCACTAAAAGCAACCTCCATGATAAAAAGAGTAAATGCGGTGACACGGAGTCAAGAAAAAAATAAAAGGGAGGCTGTGCCCCCCACTAATGAAAATGATGATCAGAATATACAAAACCCATTTCAGTTTAACGACGAGATATTCATAAAAAATACAAAACCGAAAAAACCTAAAAGCAAAAGAAGGGCGGATAAAAAGGAATATAACCAAAAACAAGAGAAATTATTGACCGTAGAAAAAGAACCAGAAAAGACCAAAGAGGAACTAACCGAAACACTCGGAATAACTTCTGAAAAATTTGCAGAACTACAAACAAATGATAAAGACTGCAGAAAAATAAAACTAGCACTGACAAATCAAAAAAATCCGCAATCTAAACAGTTTTCCAATAATGGAAATCTACTTCACAAAATAATGGAGACTGGGGAAAACGCTAGAAAACTTCAACTTTTAGTACCACATGAATTAAGGAAAGCGGTAATAAAGTTGGCTCACTCAAGCCCAACAGGGGGACACATGGGATCCCAAAGAACAAGAGATAGAGTCTTGCAGCGTTTTTGGTGGAAAGGTTTAAAAAAAGATATTATCAACTTTTGTAAAAGATGCAAAGATTGTCAATTAGTTGCATACAAAAAAACAAATGAAAAAGTTCCAATGAAAAAAATGCCCATTTTCGGCAAACCATTCGAGAGAATTTCAATGGACATTGTAGGTCCACTTCCGAAGTCTAGCGCGGGAAACAGATTCATTTTAGTTATTAATGATCTGGCTACGAAATACCCAGAAGCTATCCCAATGCGAACAGTAAAATCACCAAAAATCGCAGAAGAATTAGCGAATTATGTCTCGCGTCACGGAATCCCGAAGGAAATTTTAACAGATAATGGAACCAATTTTATATCGACATACATCCGAAAATTATACGAAATTCTCGGTATTAAACAAGTATTAGCTACTCCATTCCATGCTCAAAAAAATGGAGTGACAGAAAGATTTAACGGAACACTAATTAGTATGTTGAGACGTTTTGTAAGAGATGATGTAAACCAATGGGACAAAATGCTTCCTTATGTCCTTTTTGCATACAGAGAAACTCCACACCAAGCTACAGGGTTCTCACCATTTGAATTACTATATGGAACAAACCCAAGGGGGGTGTTAGACATTTTAAAGGAATCATGGGAGAATGAGGAGAAAAATGAAGAAACAGTGTTAACCCACTTGCTATCACTACGAGAAAAACTGCATAAATACCATGAAATTGCAAAACAAGCACAGGGGAAATATGCAGATAAAACGAAAACATGGTACGATAAATCCGCCCGAATGCGCGAATACAAGGAAGGGGAGGAAATCCTCATTTTATTACCGGACGGAAATAATAAATTGGAAGTGAGATGGAAGGGACCGTTTAAGGTAAAAAAGAAAATGAACGATGTAAATTATATGATAGAATTAGATGGAGCGAGAAAAAAGGAAGAAGTTTACCATGTGAATTTACTGAGGAAATTTAACAAGGAAAATGAAAAAGAAAACCTCAAGGATCCGCAAAAGCGCTGTCTCATGATTTCGACCTCAGAACATGACGAGGAAAGTGCCCCTTTAGGTACAATAGACCCGGCAGAAACACATATAAACGCCATTGAAAGGGTTTTGGGGGCACCAGCAACATTCCAAAGGCTAGTATATTTTATTTTAAATTCCTTACCCTCTACAAGAGCCTACTTGGATGATATTATAGTATTTTCGAACTCGTTCAATGAACATCTAATCCATATGGAACAAGTATTAACCAGGCTGAGGAGAGCAGGACTAACTTTGAATGTAGAAAAATGTAAATTAGTGCAGACACAGGCAGAATACCTGGGACACAAAATAGGAAACGGTATAATAGCCCCATTAAGGGAAAAAACAGAAAAAATTAGAAGCGCAGCAGTTCCGACCACAAAGAAAAAAGTTCGGTCATTTTTGGGGTTGGCAGGATATTATCAAAAATCTATACCAAATTTTGCAACAATTGCTACACCTTTGACAGAGTTAACAAGAAAGGGGACCGTAGACCCCGTTAAATGGTCACAAATTGAACAAAATGCATTTGATACACTGAAAGATGCTCTTTGTGGCGAAAGGATACTGAGAAATCCAGATTTTTTCTTACCATTTGTGCTACAAACTGACAGTTCAGATTACGGATTAGGGGCAGTTTTATCCCAAAATTTTGGAGATGGGGAACATCCAATCACATTTATATCCAGAAATTATCAAAAGTAGAATTAAATTATAGCACAATTGAAAAAGAATGCCTTGCGATAATTTATGCGGTCAAAAAACTGGACTATTATGTATATGGACGAAAATTTACAATAGTGACAGATCACAACCCATTGAAATGGCTTAATATAATGAAGCCAGATAACCGACGATTAGCACGGTGGGCCCTGTGCCTACAAGAATACGACTTCGAAATAAAGTCAAGACCAGGGACAGATAACGGGAACACGAACGACATGTCCCGATTGGAATAAAGAGATATATAAATAATAGGGGCAAAAATAAAATGTTGGATAGGCTGTGCCTTGAAAACATAGACAATAAGGGGGAAAAATTAATTGGAACAAAGAGATATATAAATAATAGGGGGAAAAATAAAATGTTGGATGGGCTGTGCCTTGAAAACATAGACAATAAGGGGGAAAATGAGGTCAAAGACCCATGGGGAATAAAACAAGATGGTTACAAAATGGAGATGAATGACCTACAAAGGGTTGGGGGAAAGTTGGGAGATATTAAATGTCGTGTCGGATTGGAAAAATTTGGAAATGAATCTGAGATTAGTATTATCAATTCAAAAGATATATCAGTCCTTTATGAGGGGGAGGAATCCCTTGGGGAAGATCCCCTGCGGGAAGTCGCAAATGGTAGCCATTTTCCTCAATGCACAACTGGCGGACAAGATGTGATCCCTTTACCGAGATTTTGCCTTTCTGATCTGGAGTCCTTGGGGGATACTCTCTCCCAGTCACTTCATACTTCACCCAAACCTTTATCCAGTAACCCTATTCATAGCTGTTATTCTTCATGGGAATCGACAATTATTTCCGGCAAATTGTATTCCGTGGGAGATGTATCCAAATTTCATTTTCAATTAGCATCAACGTATATTCTTCAGTTAATTATCCCAGGGGAGGGAAACCAGAAAAAAGTGATTCATGGTTCGCTCAGATTTTTACTTCATTTTCCTAAACCCTTATCGTTTTCACAGGCCTGTGTATTTTCGGCCTTAGACTATTTCAAATTATGCCAAGGGGCAATTTACTTTTTATCGAGATTTGGGGTTGTTTCCACAGATGGCAATTAAGAGGCTAGTGCAGCCAAATTTTTCACGATGGCTGGCATCATCACATGTGCCAGAAACTGATTCTCTGCTCCTCTCAAATGTAAATTCGTGAGAGCAAGAAAATTTTTGTTTTTGATTGTGCTGTGCACAATGAATTTCTACGAGTCCCGAGGACGACATCCTGCAATTATTTTCAACGGAGGAGGAAGAGAGGCTGCTGAAAAATGAGGAAAACTTCATAGTACCCCAGACTACTCGGCAGGGCAGAAACCCTCCTACGGCAGGAGCTCTCAGGAAGAAATGAACCTGGAAGACCTGGAAGACCAGAGGAAGATGAAAATGAAATTTAGTGTTTATTTTAATTTGATATTGTGTTTGAATTTCCAGCCAATCCAACAGGGATGTGGGCCATTTATCTTAGGAGGGAGGTGTTGGAACCCTTGGTCCCAGTTTTTTCAGATAAATGTCCCTCCCAGATTCAATTCTTTTGGCCCCTTAATTATTTTACTTCCGTAAGTAATAAATATTAATTTTCCTATTATTTTTTTACGCCATTTTGGGTCCTCTTAACTGCGTACGTGCTTAATAGACCACGAGGGAAAAATTGCGCAGTTAGGGAGGTCGGCCAGTAGATTAGTAAGTCCAAGGATTGGCTGGAAAGATTCATTACCACCCTCGTACCCCCCGCCGCAGCATGCGGCTAGCGGGCCAGGAGGAAGTGTTTATTTTTTAGTCAGTTCTTTTTATACCGCGTGATTGTTAATACAGTAAGATTTTTCTATGTACTCTTTTTAACTTTTCAGCTTAGGTCGAATCTAAAAGAGTTAGTTAGAAATCTTATCGGTAAACTTTGGCTTTAAATGTGGCCATAGACCATCCGATCACGTTAGTATACGGAACCGTTGGAGTAACCGCGGGAATCCCACTAATTTGGGGTCAAAGAGGGATCTTCCCCTCCAGTAAGTGGCATAGCAACTCTTTGCGCCATTTTTGCCTTTAAAAGTGGTGACCCCGCACGATAAACCTCCAATAACGATATTAAACTGTGTTTTTGGGGGTTTAGGGGGGAAAGGTACCTAGGTTAGGTTACGTATTTAATATATTCAATGCTTTACCCCCAACCCCCCCCCCCCCCTAATGTACAAATATATAGCCCAAATTTGTATATAAACTATTATATATTCATCCTATTTTATCTTATTTCATTAGCATTAACCAAACTTGACTTTTTAGAATGGCCCATATGATGGGATTGTACCGAAAATTTTTAGAAAGCTCAGGTTGGTGAAAACTACTCTTAGGTCTACGATGAATGAAAGACGACTCGACCATTTGCTGACACTCTGTGAAAGGGATTTTTCGGATCAATGAAACCCGGAAAGGAATGAAAACTTAGCTAATTCCTCTCTAAATATCATTTTATGCATATTATGCAATCTTTAAATATTACAGTATATTAGAAGGTCATTTTTTTTAATTCGGTGAAAATCTGGTAATGATTCGGTAAATTCTAATAGACCTCCCCCAAACATTGAAAGTAGGCTCAGGACACCCCTGGCTACTACTATGACTAATCCAACAACTACGTCTTTTACAACTGCTACTAAGGCCAAGAGTATTAAGGTGAAAATTTGTGGATATGTCGAGGGGAAAATTGAATTAAATCAAAACATTATGGGCATACAAATTGTCAAAAGGGTGTATAAGCGATATCTTAGGGACGGCCTATCGTTTCAATCTGAAACTTCCAGGGCATCATAGGGGAAATATTCAACTGACCAAACGGCAATATATGCATACTATTACTGATAGTAGTGCTACTGCAATTAGTACTAATACTACTATTATTCATATTATTAGCTGCTATTACAGTTAATGGTATGAAGGTGAGAATTTCAGGGAATATTGAGGGGGATGATGAACGAAATCAAAACACACCATGTGAATGCTTGTGTCGAATTAAACAAAAGATGAATATAAATATAGCCAAATAATTTTTCTAGCGCAAAACTACCATAAGCCACCATAAATAAATAAATGAATATCAGAATAAACATAACCAAGTCAAATTCAAAACAAGCAGAAACTAAGAGATAAAACAAAAAATCACGAAGAAATGAAGAAAATGAGGACAATTAACAGCCAGTGAAAAAATTGAAAAATTATGCAAATATTTCGGTCAAGACCCCCGCTTGACCGTCCTCAGTGCAGAATAAAGTGATAAAAATATAAGAAACCAAACCTTAACCCTTTCACCGTTACTAGGAAAGGTTCGTCCAATTTTAGTTTTGTGTTTTTATTTTAAGGTTTGTTTTTTTTATATTTTCATCAGTTTTATTCTGCACTGAGGACGGTCAAGCGGAGGTCTTGACCGAAATATTTGCATAATTTTTCAATTTTTTCACTGGCTGTTAATTGTCCTCGTTTTCTTCATTTCTTCGCGATTTTTTGTTTTATCATGATTAGCCAGTGTCGTCTCAGAAATTATTTAGAAACTAAGAGAAGGAGTAAACTAGCACTCACATGCCATCTGACTAGGACATAATCCATGCTTTATTGGAGTACATTTTAAATACTTTCCCTTATTTATCTTTAACAAATAAAAAATTATTAAGATATTCAGATATAAATAGAGGTATGTATATAAACCTATCAATCTGTATTCATTTAGTTTTCAGTAATCTTGGTTATGATGGTAATTTTTTCCTTTTTTATGATATGAGAAATAAAAGCGCATTGCTCAAAATAAATATTGTTTCCAGTAAAGTGTAAATTATATTCTGGTCTTTAGAAGACACAGCGGGTGTCAGCCTTACCACTCAGCCTTTAAACTCAGCCTTTAAACTAGAAAAACTATTACACTGTCTAGAATTCCTATAGCTCAAGTTGATTTAACTCTTTAATATGACCCAAGCTAATGACCCGGTTAATAAAACAACATAAACACACAAGCAATGCGAAGCAAAACGAAACAAAGCAACACTACAAACACGCAAGCAATTCTTAAGCAAGCAAGCTCAGTACGATGCTACATCTTCCTTCTTCTGAACATGCTGTTGTTTCTATAAGTTTAGTCTGTTGGGTTTAGGTACTGTCCTACCGAATCTTGTTTGTATCACTCCGCCACTGTTGGTGGCACTATTTCCACTGTATTCAGTGGGGGTTGCCAGGCTGGGTGAGGCTGGGCATTTAGCAGGGTCTTCAGGCACCACCTCGGACGGTTATGTAATTTTTAAGTTTTGGTCATTATTGGATGAGGGGGTACCGCTGGCACCACTTATTGGATGTTTAACGTGCGGGGGTCACCACTTTTAAAGGCAAAAATGGCGCAAAGGGTTGCTATACCACTTACTGGAGGGGGAGATCCCTCGTCGGCCCCAAATTGGTGGGATTTCCGTGGTTACTCCAACGGTTCCGTATACTAACGTGATCGGATGGTCTATGGCCACATTTAAAGCCAAAGTTTACCGATAAGGTTTTCTAACTATCTCTTTAGTTCCGACCTAAGCTGAAAAGTTAAAACAGTACATAAAAAAACCTTACTGTATTCACAACACGTTGTACAAAAGAACTGAACTAAAAAGGACTCTTTCTCCCAGCCCGCTAGTCGCGTGCTGCGACAGGGGTTACGAGGGTGGTAAATGAATCTTTCCAGCCAATCCTGGACTTGCTAATTTACTGGTCAACCTCCCTAACTGCGCAATTTCTTACCTCGTGGTCTATTAAACACGTACGCAACTAAGAAGACCTAAAATTGCGTCACAAAAATAAAAGGAAAATTAATATTTATTACTCGGGGAATGAAAATAATTAAGGGGCCAAAAGAAATGAATCTGGGAGGGACATTTATCTGAAAAAACTGGGACCAAGGGTTCCAACACCTCCCTCCTAAGATAAATGGCCCGCATCTCCGGTGGATTGGCTGGAAACTCAGACATAAAATACATAACACTAAACTCAAAATCACTAAACTTGCATCTTCTCTCTTTTCACCTCTTGGCTCAGGATTCGTCGCCATCCCCACGTCTCCATTGTAGAAACCACCATGGTCTAGATCGTCTAACATCCGCACTTGGTCTCGAAAATCGAAGTCCCTAAGATTCGTAGGAATTCATTGTGCACAGCACAAATTAAAAACAAAGATTTTTTTGCTCTCACGAATTTACATTTTAGAGGAGCAGAGAATCAGTTTCTGGCACATATGATGATGCCAGCCATCGTGAAAAATTTGGCTGCACTAGCCTCTTAATTTCCATCTGTGGAAATAACCCCACATCTCAATCAAAAAGTAAATTACCCCTTGGCATAATTTCAAATAGTCTAAGGCCGAAAATACACAGGCCTGTGAAAACGATAAGGGTTCAGGAAAATGAAGTAAAAATCTGAGCGAACCATGAATCGCTTTTTTCTGGTTCCCATCCCCTAAAATAATCGAATGAATAATACTCGACGATGAGGGATGAAAATAATATTGAACATCTTCCCGCAGGGAATCTTCCCCAAGGGATTCCTCCCCCTCATAAAGGAACAAACCCTCTTTTGAGTTAATAAAAACATTCTCAGATTTCTTCCCAATTTTTTTCAATCCAACCCACAATTCAGTATCTCCCAATTTTTCCGTAACTCGTTGTTGACAAGTCAATTCTATGTCATGGATCTTCTCCTCCCTCCTAAGTTTTTTCGTCTTATCGTAATTTCGTAATTTTCCCAGTGGCTCTTGGACCTCTTTGTCCCCCCTATTATTTATTTCATCAAGGCACAGCCCATCCAACATTTTTTTATTTTTTGCCACTGCAGACTGAATCTCCAAATTGTTGCTCTTTTGTATACTTCTCTTTTCATCTCTACTTTTCTCAATTTTGTCTTTCGCGCAAAATAATAAATCATCGTTAAAACTGATTTGGACTCCAGTGTCCATTATCTTTGACTGCCTCACTTCATTGTAGCTCCGTTTAATATCTCTTTTCTCTCTCTTAGTTTTCTTTTGTTTTGTAGTAGCATTAAATAAATCGTCATGAAATCTGAATTGGACTTCAGTGTCCATCCTTGACTGCATTTCTTCATTGTATCTCCGTTTAATATCTTTTAGTCTTCTTTATTCTTACCGCAGAAACAATTATTTCGTCATCAAATGGGAACTGTACTCCGACATTTGGTTTTTCATATTCTACAAAAATTTATCGAATTTTCCGAGGAAAAGCGCGTACAACAAATTTTGTCTCCTTTTTCTCTGGTACAATCGGTGTTTCATTTTGGCCTATGCTTGTTAGCGTCTCATATTCATCAAAAGTGTTTTCAAGTTTTCCATTTTCTGGAAATTTTCTCGAAAAATCATTCTCGCGCGTCTTTTTTTCAATATTTTGTGGTCGTTTTACTTCCGCATCCCATTTTTGTGGATTATCAACATTTTGAACCCGAGTATCAAGTATTTCATTTTTCCGACAGGGTGGCACAGCCTTCCCATTTGTTTTATGGGCCGGTCCACCTCCCCGCCTTGTCAACGAAGTATCATGTTTTCCCTAAAAAGTGTTTAATGTCTGGTAATTTTCTTTTTCTCGCGATTGATTCTTAGACAAATTATTATGGCTATCTGACAGCCTAGAAGTTGGTTGTAATAAAATCTCACTTTCTAGAATTCCCCAGGGGGCTTCGATTAGGCCTATCATGGTTCTTTTAAATTCTTCCTTTTTTTCTCTAGGTATTCTTCCTTCCTCCATGAAATTTAATATTCGTTGTGCTATATCTTATTCGAGTGCTTTTTTGCGAGCCCCTGCTGGACCTCGATTTAACACTGCTCCTTCTACTCGGACTACTGTGATTCGGTCTGTCATTATTTCTTCTTAATTCATTTTCTGAATCTGTTCGTTCTTTATCCGTATTGTCTCTTTCTTTATAGGCTACTCTAGCCCTTTCGTACTGTTTTCTATTCTTTCTAATTTCATCTTTCTCAGCTTGCATTTTTCCCTTATATTCTTGGTGCTCTCTTTCAATGGCCTCCATATTTGCCTTTCTTTCTATTTTCCTACTTTTTCTATGGGCTTCACTCGTCCTTCTCGGTCTTGAGTTCATCTTATCTCTGTCCGACATTATTTCAAAATTCCATTTGTCATTATTTTTTCTTAATTCCTTTTCTGAATTCATTTGTTCCATATTTGTACTATCTCTATCCCGCACCTCCCCTTCATTTGGCACAGCCTCTGAGGGATGAGTTCGTCTTGTTTTTTCACATATTATTTCTTCCTTGTTTATTTCGTACCCTTTCATTTTACCGCGTATACTTCTCTCTGATTATATTATCTCTTATTCAATTAGTCAATCTTGGTAAGTTCAAAAACTGTCACGCAAAAATTATGGTTCGCAATAACTATTGTCAATTATCAGCTCCGTGTAATAATATTCAACAAATTTTCAAATAACCGAAAAATCTTGACTTCATTAGTGATTAATGACTTTTTTCACAACAAGCAGTTGTACGCGAGCGAAACATATCTCCGAAAAACGAATTAACACGGGTTGGACAAGAAAATAATCAGAAAAAACGCGCGAATATTCCACTAGTGAATTAGCTGGACTAAACTCAAGCAGGGGAACTACCCTGTAAAACAAATCACGTATCCCTCCTGGATACTCATATTTCAAATATAATCTCCTCCTGGGCAGAGTACTCAATAGGACAGGTGCCTCCCACCTTCCTTGTCCAATGTGCGCAAAACTGACAAATTCTCCTAATTTGCCGTCCTAAATACTCTTATAACCTTCGTCACTGAAGATTATGTCCTTAAACCCTGTAATACTTTTAAATACGGAGATTCCCCCACTGTAGACTCAACTCATTAATATCACGTTATTCTTTTTCATTTTTGTCTAACAAGGCCCACAGCCCATTATAGACCTTCATAATTCTATTAATTAATTGCGTATTTTTGTCTTTTTATATCTTACCACAATAGGCTACTTTCTAGGCCAAATTAATCGTCTCTTCAAAAACGTGGAATTCTTTTATTATCAACGCTTTTAATAATTCCTGTTCTCGCTGCCACCACTTATTGGATGGGTGGGGGAGCACGGGTGGCACAACTTATTGGATGTTTAACGTGCGGGGGTCACCACTTTTAAAGGCAAAAATGGCGCAAAGGGTTGCTATGCTACTTACTGGAGGGGGAGATCCCTCGTCGGCCCCAAATTAGTGGGATTTCCGCGGTTACTCCAACGGTTCCGTGTACTAACGTGATCGGATGGTCTATGGCCACATTTAAAGCCAAAGTTTACCGATAAGGTTTTCTAACTATCTTTTTAGTTCCGACCTAAGCTGAAAAGTTAAAAGAGTACATAAAAAAACCTTACTGTATTCACAACACGTTGTACAAAAGAACTGAACTGAAAAGGACTCTTTCTCCCAGCCCGCTAGCCGCGTGCTGCGACAGGGGTTACGAGGGTGGTAAATGAATCTTTGCAGCCAATCCTGGACTTGCTAATTTACTGGTCAACCTCCCTAACTGCGCAATTTCTTACCTTGTGGTCTATTAAACACGTACGCAATTAAGAAGACCCAAAATGGCGTCACAAAAATAAAAGGAAAATTAATATTTATTACTCGGGGAAGGAAAATAATTAAGGGGCCAAAAGAAACGAATCTGGGAGGGACATTTATCTGAAAAAACTGGGACCAAGGGTTCCAACAGTCATCTTGTTCTGGATTGATTGCTTCGTCTGATTTCTTGTGGGATAGTCTAACTCTATTACATCAAAGCGTTGATCCGTCGTCAGTAGCAGCTGTGTACGATCGTGGCTGGGGGCAAACTTCAACAATGGTTCCTCTTTTCCAAAGACTGCTAGGTGTCACCTTGACACTCACTCTCGACCCTACTTGAATTTCGGGCAGGGATTTAGCAGACTTATCTTAGTACTCCTTCTGTCGTATTCTAAATTTCTCTCTTTGAGTCCGAAAGCTCGCTTCAGGCACGATTTTCTTCTCTAGATTTTTTTGTATGACATGGAGAACTGATCGCAACTGCCGGCTCATGAGCGGCTGAGTCTGTGCTGCCATACCATCATCGGGCGTGTTGCGATATTACAGGATACCGATATATGGATCTTGTCCGCTGATCCTGGACTTGTTCAAGATTCTCCCGCAGGTTTGCACGCATTTCTTGACGAGCCGTTTTTTGTTGGGTGGTAAGGTGGTGTTCGACGCCCCAGTCTTTTGTGAATAGTCCGAATTCGCTAGAACAGAACTGTGGCCCGTTATCAGAAGTGAGAGTGGCTGGTATTCCATGTCGAGCAAACTGACCTTTGAGTTTAGTGACAACTTGAGAATTGGTGGTGGAGGTTAGGTTGTTCAACTCGAACTAGCGGCTGTAATAATCGACCGTTATTACATACTGCTTCCCATTCCATTCGAACAAATCACAACCAACGTGATGCCATGGTAGTGACGGGATCGGCATGGGAATTATTGGCTCTTTTTGATTGTTCGACATAGTTTGAGTGCAGGCGTGGCATCTTCAGATAAACATTTCAATATCTTTTCCGATATCAGGCCAGTGGATGACTATTCGGGCTCTTTGCCTTTTTTTCTGTGCCCAAATGAGCGGAGTGTAGTCCCTTCAAGACGTCATCTCGTAAACTAGTAGGGATGACGATTCTCAGGCCTTTAAAGATCAGATTATCGTGCGTTTAGAGATCTTGGCGAACACTCCAGTAGTGGATTATAGCGTTCGGGCACTGTCTCCTGTTTTCGGGAAATCCCGTCAAGATGATGGTCTCAGCGCTTGTAGTTCGTGATATATCGCGGTCTCCTGTTTGATCTCCCCAAGTCTACTGCCGGTTCCAGGTATGGATTTCACGAACGAATGTAGAAAGATTTTGATCTCTTCATGTAATTCTTCTTCAATATCTGGAAGAAGAAGTCTTGAGAGCGGATCTGCAACAGGAATTTATGTACCAGCCCGGTACTTGAAAGTCAAGTCATAAGGCTGTACGTATATCATCAGGCGTTGAATCCTTGGCGGGGTTGAATGGAGGGGTTTTACTAGTAGGGACTCAAGTGGTCAATGATCTGTGACGAATTGTACTTTTCTTCCATAGTGGTGAAAATGGCATATGTAATGGTGAAAATGGCAGTATCCTTATACTATGGCAAAGAGTTATTTCTCCAGCTGCGATTAGTTCTGTTCGGATTTGCTCAGCGAACTTGATGCGTAAGCGAAGACTTTGCTGCTCGAAGAGATTCGTGCTCCTAGTCCATGTCTCGAAGCATTCACTTCGAGCTCAAGGGTTGGGCAAGAGCTGTCGAAGAAAGCCAAGTTGGTGAATATGGACTCTTTGAGCTGGTTGAGACTGGAGGCGTGGAGCTCTTTCCACTCAAACTCTTCTGCTTTAATCAGTTCCCTTAATGGCTGGTTCTGGGTTGCCAGGTTTGAAATATATCTCGAGAGATAGTTCAGCATTCCAAGGAGAGTCTTGAGCTCCTTTGACTTTGGGGTAGGCACCTCGTTAATGGCACGGATTTTCTCATGGTCTGGTTTAATGCCAGTATTGCTGATGATGTGACCAAAATAGCATACTGACTGCACTGCAAACTGGCACTTATATTGATTGAATTTCACACCCTTCTGTTCAGCTCTTTCTAGCACGGCTGCTAGGCTTCTGTCAAGTTCTTCTTGGGTATCTCCATAGATAAGCAGGTCATCTACAAGTATTTTCAGACCTTCCAGACCTTGAAATATCTCTCCCATCTTCCTCTGGAACTCGTTCTTCGCAGATATCAACCCGAAGGGGTATGTCTTCCATCGATATCTCCCGTAGATTGTGTTGAATGGCGTGAGCACTGAAGCTGCTTTTGAAAGCACAAGTGACTAGTACCCCGAGGTGGTACCAAGTTTTGAAAAATAATTTGCACCACTCAGATCGGCGATGGCATCTTCAAAAGTCGGGATCGGGTAATGAGGGCACTTGATGGCCTTATTGAGGTCAACCGTATCAATAAAAAGCCTCACGCCTCCATCCTTCTTTTCAACAAGCACCATCGAATTGACTCACTCTGTGGGTTCTTCCACCTTTTCTATGATCCCCAGACTTTCAAGTCTGTCCAGTTCTTGCTTGAATTTCTCACGCATCGCAATTGGTACTTTTCTGGCAGGATATGCTGTCAGAATAGATCCTTCCTTGAGGTGAATCTCGCACTCACCTTGTACTTTCCCGATGCCCGAGAACAGCTCTCTGTATTGTTTGAGGAGCAGCTTCCAGATCTGGCGTCAACTTGCCATCACCTGAGGTATCTATATTATGGACGAGTTTCACTAAGTTCATGTCTTAACTAGACTTGAATCCTAAGATGGGAATAGAATTGCCTCCAACCATAAAAAACCTATGCTTCTGCCCAAATGTTCAATTATAATTGCGTGATAGGAGGCATGCTCCGACTATTGGAATTGTAGGCTTTGGAGCAAGGAGATTGAAGTAGTTTTGTGGTATGATGTTTGCCTGAGCCCCAGTATCGATTTGAAGCTTACAGTAGTCTGAATGTTGATTTTTAGTGGTATGAATGCCTCATCCTTACTCTCATTTTGCTGCACAGCATATAGCAGTGTTTCATCGTCTTCGGCAAATTTTGACATTTGGCTCCACTTGTCATTCTCGATGGCATTTACAACTTTACTAAAGCATAGTTTGGCAAAATGGTTTAATTATCTGTAATTGGTGAATTTTTTACCTTTTGCAGGACAGCTGTGTCTGGGGCCATAGATTCCTCCACAGAAGTAGCACTCTGTGCCCTATGATCTTGATCTTGCATCTGCTGATTTATGTTGTTTTCTGTATACAACATTCACTTCTTTTTTGACTACGGGATTTTGGCTGGGGTAGTTTTCGAATGACTTCAGCTGTTCTTGGGTCGTTTCATAGATTCTACAAACTTCTACAGCTCTTTCCAGTGTTAAAGTGTTACTTTCAGCCAAAGTTTCTTCTGTATTCTCGGATTTCTGATAACACAGACGATTTTGTCTCTGGTCATCTCTTTTGGATCATGGTATTCACATGGCTTGACTAATAGCTTCAATTCTGTTACGTATTTCTCAAGTGTCTCGCCATCCCGTTGATCACGTTTCTGAAAGATATATCTGGCAAACTCTTTGTTCTTTTTTGGAACAGCATATTCAAGGAACTTCAGGAAATAAGACTCAATTGTATCTGCATTCGCCACTTCAATATCCATTGTTTTGAAAATGTCTCTTCCCTTTTCGCCAATCCATATGAGTAGATAGGCACACTGAATCTTCTCTGATTTACCAGAGAGAGGGCCAAGAAACATGAGTCTTGCATGTTCTTCTAACTTCGACCATTCTTCATCTAGATTCTCTGATTCCCAGTGGATTTCTGGAGGGGTTACTCCATCCATGCTTGCTGTTCAATTGCCGACTTCTGACACCATGCTGAATTCCTATAGTTTAAGTTGATTTAACTCTTTAATCATGCTTAAATGTGCTAAGGTGCTTAAGGCGCTTAAGGTGCTATATGACCTAAGCACCTATAAATAAAACAATAGTAAGCACAGAAGCAAAGCAAAGCAAAACAAAGCATAGCAACACTAAAAACACGCAAGCAATTATTAAGCAAGCTCCTCTTTCATCTTTTGTTCAATTTCACATCTACATTCACACACTGTGTTTCAATTTAGTTCCTCATTCCCCTCAACGTTCCCTGAAATTTTTACCTTCATAGCATTAGCTGTAGTCATAATATTTGTAGTTGGAGTCTTAGCAGTAGTACTAGTAGTAGTGGTAGCAGTAGTAATAGTAGTAGTAGTAATATTAATCATAGTAGGATTAGTAGTAGTACGGGGACTACTTGCAACATGAATATACACATATTACCTTTTGATCAGTTGAACATCCCCCCCCTCCCTATGATTTCCTGGAAGTTTCAGCTTGATGCGATTGGCCGTTCTTAAGATATTACTGATACACCCTTTTGATAATCCATATGCACATAGTATGTTTATATTTAATTCAACTTTCCCCTCGACATTTCCACAAATTTTCACCTTAATACTCTTAGCCTTAGTAGTAGTTGTAAAAGACTTAGTAGTGGGAGTAGTAGTGGTAGTAGACAGGGTTTTCCGAGCCTCTTTTCAGTAGAGGGAGGGCTATTACATTTTTCTGAGTCACTACCAGACTTTTACCGAATTAAAAAAAAATCCTCTAAATACAGTGTAATATCCAAAGATTGCGTAATACGTATAAAATCCAAATTAGAGTTACATTAGCCGAGTTTTGATTCCTTTGCACATTTGACTATTTGAAACAGGTCAAATTGATCCTAAAAATACCTTTCGAAGGATAGTGTCAACAGGTGGCCAAGTCTTTTTTCATTCATCGTAGACCTAAGAACAGTTTTCACCAACTTGAGCCTTCTAAATATTCTTTCTTTCTTAGTCGATGTCAAAGGAGCAGTCTCCGTCATCTAGAATGCTTTCCATAATAACAGGATAGCATGTTTCGGTTCAGTGTCTAATCGAGCATCGTCAAAATGAGCTCTGTGAATTCTGGCTACGTGCTCTAAACTGCAAATAAAGCCTCGTATCTGGAACACCTTCTTGTCTCTGATAAAGCTTTCACCTGAAGTTGCCTTTGACCTTTTTCATGGCCTGTGTGTGATAGGTAAACGCTTAGTGCCTCCAATGAAGAAGGAATAAAGGACTCGGAGTGTGCCGACCATGCTGTTGACAAGGATTGAAGATTCCCAAGCATACTCCACGATGTTGTTTATCAGTGTGCCAGACAGCGAAATTATGGGTTTTCTCTTTTGATAATCCTAGTCACATGAGCCTCAAAATGTCCTGACATGTCGGCTAAGTCAAACGACTGAAAAACCAGCTTATCCTCATTGAGACTAGCATTTCGAATATGCCCTACTATATTGTTAGCAAAATTCACGCCTTTCTTTGATTTCAATTCCATTATATACATGATTAATATATGATGTATAATATATGATTTTAAGCTAACCCGCCTCCATCAATATATCGTGCTCCAACAACCAAGCACCCTGCATGCCTTACATCCACCGTCGTATCAGCAAAGATTCCAAAGAACAGCGACTTGTTAACAGCTTCTTTTAATTTATATTTAACTTCTTCTCCAAGGAAAGAGATTAACTCATTTTGAGGCCTTCCAGTCATGTAGGTAACCTTATGGAGACGATCGTTATGATTTCATACCAAGCTTTGATATCAGGACAATGTTGACTTAAGAGTTGAATGAATTGATAGATAGTTCCCTACTTTCTCTGAGACATATCCTCTAAAAGCTAACTGTTGCCGGGCTAAGTATCTCGTGCTATCTAGTAGGACAAATATAACACTCCAAATCGTTTCCTCATCAGCGGACTACAAAATCTTGATGTTGCGCTCCTGTCTGTCCTTCAGATATCCCACAGAAGAGTTGCACTTCGAAAATTGCATGAAATCAATAAGAGCAGCGCAATGTGATGACAACAGAAGTATTTTTCTGTAGGTTCCCTTGCCGACCAGCTCCTTCGCTTTTTATTTTGTCTCACTGACGAATCCCAACTATGAGAGCATCACTGCTTCAATTCCTACCAGGCCCAGAGGGGAAAAGACAGCAGACATGGCAGAACACGGCATATTTCTGAATCGAATATTCCCAGTGTTGATAGTCCTCATACCAACTTTTGACAAGTTTTGTAACATGTCTAACACTAGAAGTACAAGTATTAGACGGATAACTCTGAAGACAAGGTTGAACAGGCCCTAGGTTGATGAGGTAGCCCTATTGATTATCTATTAGGGGTTTCGGCGCGATTTCCCGGATTGTGCTCCACTCTAGGGTCTTAAGGTAGTAGCACCTGAGTCTGCTGGGCTTGCACGCAAGTATCTTTCAAATGTTTTATCATTTTCAGCACAATATTTGATGAAGACGATATACTTTCAACAATATCGAAGAATTTACCCGCAATATCTTCTTCGTTAAGTATTTCAGATTGCTGGACCTTGTATAAGATAGTCTTACATTTTTTTTTCCATCGTAAATTAGCTGTGGTAACATTCCAATGTAGCTTCCAATAGTAGACTTGACTTTGGAATAGCTGACAGAACCAACAAGATCTAAAAGAAGAGAATCGAGTGGTTTTATTGTTCGAGGTCTGCTTCCTAATATTCAAGCTATGTCATATTCGGACTCGAGAGAAATATTGTCCATTTACCCCTGGAAAGACTGGGGTCAGCTATGAAAGTCCAATATCTCCTTATTTTCTTCAATCTCGGCCGAAGTATCTTGTAAGGTCCTGGCTACAAAGTCGTCCTCTTAATCTTCACTTAAGATGTAAATCCGAAACTAGACAGATAATCAGGTATGAAACCTCTTTCACTTTACCAAAGTATTGGTGAAAGCAAGTTCCAGAAGTCCTTAAGGAGTAGGGCTAAAGTTTAAGAAATTCAAAAACTTACAGTACGAGTTTCGAATCAACTTTACAGCAGGGTCATAGCCAAGATTTTGTTAAAGGTGTCTAGGGGAGTCCACTTTGGGTCTCTTGCTGCAATGAAGTGGTCGAAATTTTTAGAATTTTCTATTTAATTATCTTTTTTTTGTATTTGACTCTTAAGAAACTAATTTTGCCAAGCTCAATACTAAAAAGGTACTCTCGTACCGTAGAGAATCAATTTTATTTAAATATAGCATTTTTAAAGTTTTTTTTTTCATTTTTCCTTCTTTTTAAATGCCCTTTGCTTTTTGAAGTTCAACCTCCCTAGCCTGGCTACGTCCCTGGGTGAACAAAAAAGTTTTTCTTATGTTTATTTGCAAAATAAGCAAAAAAACTACGAGGTTCTACATATATATATATATATATATATATATATATATATATATATATATATATATATATATATATATATATATATATATATATATATATATTATATATATATATATATATATATATATATATATATATATACATATATATATATATACATATATATATATATATATATATATATATATATATATATATATATATATATATATATATATATATATATATATATATATATATATATATATATATATATATATATATATATATATATATATATATATATATATATATATATCAGACCAGACCTTAATCCCATGACCTTTTCGAATAAAAAACAAACTATATAGTAAGAAAAAACAATTTTATTTGACATTTCCTTACCATGAACAGATGAACTACAAAAACTAATGGCAGTCTGAAAACAAAACCTTGGCGTAAATTGCTATGAGGCAGAGGGCAGTTGTGCTTTCCAGACATTTTTGGTAGTTGTCTTTTTTCCAATAAACTACGGATGAAATGATGAAAATAGTTTATTACTTTCGCGTAAAAAGCGAGGCATCATATACGTAGTAATTTCTGTTCGTTTTGATTTTTAATGTTGCTCCTTACTTTCAGTTGAAAAAACTAGTTTTTCTTATTCAATATAAGACAAAAAATGATGCAAACTCCGCAGTAAGAATTTCTCACTGTTGAAAATAAAAATCAAGATCAGTTAATAAATAAGTTCTTCGCTCAACGTCCAACGTCCGAGTAGGCCAACAGCTAAACTTAGTTATAGCTAAAAATCTAAAGGCCCATTCACACTGAGATTTTACTAATATCGGAATTCAGCCTAATCCCAAACCCGATACTGGATTTTGCTAATCTTGTAAAATCTCGAAATTAGTAAAATCTCGTTGTGAATGGGCCTTAAATGAACGAAAGATAAGTTTTAAGTATTGGCAAGAATGGTTTTCCGTGTTAGCTCCCCTTGCTCGTTTAACCGGAAGTAAGAAAACGTCAGTAATTTAACGAACATGTCAAATAAAAATTTCGGGTTATGTCTATTAAATGATAACAGTAATCAGTTAAGTGCCATATTTCCTTTTCAACTAGTAGTTCTTCGAAGTTAGTATTTTGAACTCTATAATTTTAACAGCAAACGTCCGATTTACTCAATTTAACAATAATCCTTTTCAAAGATAATAATCCCTTGAAAGCACAGTTACGAAAGGTCTTAACAAGTCCAGAGACTGAAAGACGTCAAGGGACTACATAATTGAATGTTGTTAACTCATTAATAGAAAGGTCTTAGTACATCTTAATGACAGTTTATAAGGCAGTGGCGTGTCCAAAGGGGCGGGGCACCCCCCTAACGTAGTCTAAAGTAGTTTAATTTACTTGATTAACGCAAGAATGTGTTAATTAAACTTGCTCCTAACGCAATTTTATCGGATAAACCTATTCCCCCACTAAAAAAAAAATCCTGGATCTGCCCCTGCTATAAAGCCACCAAGAGGCCGGTCCACCTCATATCCATGTTTCTCATTACTGCAAAAACTACTGTTAGGATTACAATTAGGATTAGGAATCGAGAAATACAATTTTTGTTTTCCTCATTTTTTTTAGTACAATATTGTGCAATGCTTTTTTGGTGCCGATCTTCGTACTACTGTAAACTAAATAAAGCTATACACGGCGTTCTTTCCGCTAGCTTTATCATACGATTGGAATAAGAATATTATTCAGCTCAAACACATGTCCGGGGGGGGGGGTAGAAAGGGCCTTGTTTCCTCGCCTCCTGAATTTCCTTCACCTTGGAGTCACGATCGATTTCCTAAGCAATTTTAAGCATTTTCACAAGGAATAATTTTCTGGAGGATATTTCTGTAAGAAGGGTATTTATCCGTGGAGGTGGGGTCAGATTTCCTGGGGTTATTTAAAAAAGGATCAGAAATTAAATAAAAAAACAAATTTTTCCAACTGAAAACAAGGAACAATATTTAAACTTAAAACAGAAAGACATTATATATTTGTAGGGGGTTGCCCCTCCTCAACACCTCGCTCTTTACACTAAAGTTTTTTGGTACTTTTAAAAAGCTTCTTATTGTTCTAATTAAATGACCCTTGTGTTTCAGGAGCCGTTCTTAAAGAACTGGGACAGAATTCAAACTTTAGCATAAAAAGCGAGGTATTGAGGAGGAGGCAACCACATATACCTAATAATTATTGTTCGTTTTAAGTTTTAATGTTGCCCCTTACTTTCAGTTGAAAATACTTTTTTTTTTATTTCATTTCTGACATTTTTTTAAATAATCCCAGGAAATCTGGCCCACCTCCACGGATAAAAACCCTCCTTACGGAAATATCCTCCAAACAATTCAATCCCGGTGAAAATTTACTCGAGACAATTATCCTTAACAACTCGACGCGTACCAATGAGACGGAAAGGAGAAAGCAAGATATGTAAAAATAATTTTGTATTGGAATTCTTGCAAATTCCCCCAGTGGCCAGTGTATAATTTCACCTGACAAGTTAATCCCTTAGAAACTTCCCTCCCCATGGAAAAACCCCGAGTAGAAAATTTGCCCCCCCCCCCTACCACCCTAAAATGTATGCATGCTTCCCAATAACAAATACTATGCATAAACAATGGGAAAATTTTACAACCTAAAGATCTATCCCCTGGGGATGGAGGGAAGTTCATGTTATATCCAAAGATATAGTTTTTGGGCCTTTCAACTATGATGAACAAACTGGCTATCTCAAAATTTTGATCGAAAGACTTTGGGAGAAAAGGGGCGACGGAGGGGGCCTAGTTGCCCTCCAATCTTTTTGGTCACTTAAAAAGGGCACTAGAACTTTTCATTTCCCCTTGAATGAGCCATCTGAAGATAAACTAGGACCAGTGGTTTGAAACGATCATCCCTGGAACAAAATAAAATAAACACGCATCCGCAATCTTTTTTTTGGCAAAAATACATAATTCCACATTTGCGCAGATAAGAGCTTGAAACCTGTATTGTAGTGTTTTCTGGTACGCTTGAATCTGATGGTGTGATTTTCATTAGGAGTCTTTTACTTTTAGGGAGTTATTCCCCTTTTTTCTGAAATCAAGTAATTTTTTCAGGCTCATAGCCGTTTATGAGTAAGACTAAACTTAATGAAACTTATATATTTTAATCTGCATAATAAGCCGATTCTTTTGATGTATCTATTGGTATTAAAATTCCATTTTGTAGAGTTTCGGTTACCTCTGAGCTGGGTCACCTCTTACTTACAGTTCGTTACCACAAACTGTTTGATAGGTCTTATTGCATCTTATGACGGTCTATAAAGCCACCAAGAGGACGGTGCCCCTCGTATCTGTATTTCCTTCCCCTTGGAGTCACTAACGATTTCCTAAACAATTTTAAATATTTTCTATAAAATTTCCCTATTTTTGTCTGCTATTTTGAAGTTCCCATCTCCCAGAATGAAAATGTTTGTGGCCAAAATCTGGCCTTAGTATTGATACACATGACGTTGAATTGTATTAGCCAGTCTTTGAACCAGCCTTCCCCTCCAATCATGGGTGATACTTCAATAAACTTCTATAACACTTCTATACGGACTAATTCTAACGCTTCTAACACATATATGGTCACATATGGACTAATTCTAACACTTCTAAAGGACTAACTTCTAAACTCATGTACACTGCTATACTTCTATACACATGTGCAAGAACGCTTGTTTGATCATAGTTACTTTGAGGAGAAAATATAGGATACGCCCTTTTGGTTTTAGCAAGATCTACCCAATCCTAGCGAGGATATTTAGTTTTTCTATTCCAATACACTTGCTTTTTTAAAATAACGTTAGTTCTTTGGCTCATACATCAAAACATCATTGGCCCATACGTTAGCTAAACAAACGTTGGGTTTTTGACTCATACGTCAAAACATCATTGGCCCATACGTTAGCTCTTTTAAAAGAACGTTTGGTTTTTTGCTCATACGTCAAAACATCACTGGCCCATACGTTAGCTCTTTTAAAACAGCGTTGGGTCTTTGGCTCATACGTCAAAAAATCATTGGCCCATACGTTAGCTAAACAAACGTTGGGTTTTTGACTCATACGTCAAAACATCACTGGCCCATACGTTAGCTCTTTAAAGATAGCGTTGGGTCTTTGGCTCATACGCCAAAACATCACTTGTCCATACGTAAGCTCTTTTAAAACAACGCTGGGTCTTTGGCTCATAGGCTACGTCCAAACGTCGTTGGCTTGATAAAAACTAAAATAACCTAAAATCCAAAATCAAGAAATAAAAACAACAAATATCTATATCTATAATTGTCACAACTTGACTGAGAGCCATAGAAGCTAAACATAGTTGTTTCAATGAGAACGCTAAAGCGACTGGCTAAGATAAAATAAAATGAATATGAAATTAATTATTCTGTTGCGAAATTAAACCATTGCTTGCTACTATTGCTGCAATTCTCCTAGGTCTTGTATTTAATCTAGTCCCCTGGTGATTTCGTAAAATTTTATTACCCTCATTAGCTATTGGTTCACTTTTAAGGACAATGTGATATATCGGGTCAATATTCCTATTACCTATATATCTGTGTATTAAAATATTAGCAAGAAAATGTTGTATTTTGCTTCAATTGCCTCCCTAGCCCATTTTGTAAACTCTCTATCGTAAGAAGTGGCCGTGGCATCGTCAAATTGTACGTAATTATCAGGGTTATAGAAAATTTGTCTTACAAAAAAACTTCAAAAAATGCATCAAAAATTTGTTTATATTATTTTTGTTACGTTTTTATGAGTTGGACAAACATTTCGCAGGGGGGGGGGATCAAACCCCCTACCCCCCCCCCCCTCCAATGGATACAGCCTTGTCTGTAGGTAAAAATGATCATCCAGTCAATAATATTCACTTTCTCACCCCACACATTTAGCTAGGTATGCCTCTGTATTGTATCCTCAGGGGCGTAGCTCCAGCATTTTTATTGGAGAGGGGGGGGGGGTAAGAGGGCCAAAATCCGGAGAGTCAAGGGGCATGAGCTAAGCAATAGCTTTTTCTCCAAATTATTTGGGGAATACCCCCCTTGTCCCCCCCTCCAATAAAAATGCTGGAGCTACGCCCCTGAGGATACAGTACAGAGGCATACCTAGCTGAATGTGTGGGGTGAGGGTAGGGGTGAGGTCATTTGGTATCCCTAGCCATATATTTGCCATCTCCATTCCCAGAACAGTCATGATTCGTTTATGGTCATATTAACTGTTAAAGCTTGAGTAATATGGCGCAAAGATTAATCTAGGGAAAGAAAGCTTGAGCAATCTGGTGCAATGATACTAGCTGCACTAACAATAAAAGCCCAACTTGATTCTTCTCAGAGAAATTGATTATTGATTAGGTTGGTGATTAAATTCAAATGATAGCTGAATTAGTGACTTTCAGTGAGAACTACCGCCCCGGGACCAAATCTGGGGGTATTTTGAGGAAGGGATGCCCACAAGCGCATTATATTGATTGGAAATATTGCATTGTAGATACAATAGACCACGGCGAAAAGTGTTGATTCACAAAGTGTTGATACTAATGACAAGCATAGAACGGAGGATTACTAATTTGTTCGTAGGACACCTTGTCAATCTACTCCCTTCTCAGTTAGATGATTTCACATGTTTCAACTCTTTTCTGTTACCTATCATTTATAAGTTAAATAAATAGTGTCACTGTTTCAAACAATAATGTTCCTAATTCAAACCTTCCTCTACTATATTTTACGAGAAGGCCATAAACCTATAATTTTCGCTTTCATCGTTAATCAAATTTCAAAAGGACCTTATGTCCAAAGGGATCCGAGTAATATTTTTCTTCAAAGAAGACGGTAGATCAAACAAATTTGGGAGCCTATAATCTAGATATCTGATCCTTCCATTTTCCCTGCCGTGGAATGTCTCTACTATTTTTCTCAAGTTTTTCTCGGCCGCTTTAGAAATAATTTTTTTTACGCTTTTCGTACCGAACAATATTATAAATTTTTGGCACACAAATTTTTAGTGTGCCAAAAATTTTGCAAACCCATTATAACATTTATTTTTTAATTTTAGATTAACTGTTGGTTCATGGAGGTTAAAGAATATCGTCCGACGACGAAGCTATTTAATCAACCAAATACTGCTAATGAGTCATCACCATTTAACTCTTATTACGAGCCACCAACAACAACTAATTATGTTGAACCTCAAATTGAGCCCTCATATTCACAAGAAGATCCTAGTGGATGTGCATTTAATGAATTCAATGTTCCCCGAAAAAATTTTGAAACAAGGATAAGTCAATATGAAGGTCAATATCGATATCGTCAAACCGCCGAGGTCAAAGAAGTATTTAATCAACGGTATACTGCTGATAAATCGTCGTCATACAGCTCTTATTATGAGTCATCAGCAACCAGCTCTTCCACCAGCTCGTCACCAGTAATCGATTCAATACCGACTGCTAACTTTTATGCGTTACCAACTACTAATGACGTCGAACCTCAAATAAACCCTTCATTTTCACTAGGATACCATAGTGGCTATTCATCAAGTGGATTTCATGTTCCCCAAGACAATTTTGAACCAAGAATAAGTCCTCCGCTAATCCCACCCGATGAGCTTCACAATTATAACTTTATATCCCATTGATAATTTATTAGTAAATGACCCCTCTTTATAATTTTGTGACTGAAACATAGCCAATAATAAAATATTCTTTTATGAATTGTAGTATGTATGAATTTTAGAACAGTAAAAATGTCAGAGCAGACGTCATAGGATAAGCTGAAAGGATTAACGGATTTTTATTTAATACGCAAATGTGCTGAAGGGTGATTCGATACACCGTGATCAAATAGTTCTCTTTTAAACTACACTCCCATTGAATTTAATTCAGTCCTCTCCTTTCAGTCAAGCTAGCTCATATGAAGAGCTGAAAGAACCTTTCTAATCCTTAACTGAAGGTGGACTGGATTGACATGAAAAATGTTAAACAAAATATTTGAAAGAGCAAAAACTCCTCTTCTGAAATTTCAATTTCAACTGAATTTCTGATTCAATTGTTTGTTTTTTTCTTGCTTTTTTCCCAATATTATGTTATTCATCTTTTTAAGGTGTGGATCCTCTGATAAATTGCCATTTAAATCTTGGTGAAAAAAATCCTATTAAAACTTGCCCAGTAATCTCTCACATCGCCCATATCGATAAATTTTCTGGCAGTACTAGTGACCAACTTTGTGCCGGAAAACATAAGAAAATAGTCTTTTAATTTTAATAGTCTTAGAATTTCTGCAATAATAGGGGTAATGTCACCCTACAGCACAAGTGCTACAGACTTAGTCTAAAATTGTATAACATTTGACAATAATGAAAGGGTGCCGTCTTAATAACCATGATAGAGAAGCCCTAGCCAGAGTCTTGCAATACAACCTCTAGTTTACTCTCCCTCTCCTTCCCCAAGTAATTTTGATATATTTTGGGCGTACTAACAGAAGAAGCGGGCTGATGCAACACCATAGAGGGCTATTTAATGAGAAACTGAAAATCAATTGATTTTCAGTATCAGTGTCACAACTGGCATATCAGTTAAGTATAATTCTTCGTAAATTTTTCTCGATTGCTCCATAAAAAGCCTTATGGAATCAAAAAGGGCATCTTCGGAGTAGAAATGCTGCTAAACCTGAAGCCTTACAAATCCATTTGGTCGAAAACCAATAACAAGAATTTACAGTCACCCTCTCAGCCCCTTAAGCAACTAAAAAAAGATAAAACAACATCTAAATTTTTTTATTGTCCTTCAGTTTTCTAAAACTTTTTGTGGTAGAAATGCTATTAAACATGAACAGGACACCTTACAAATGCACATGGGTGGAAACCAATAATAAGAAATTAACAGTCACCCCTCTTTAGTGTCACCCTCTCAGCCCCTTAAGCAACTTCAAAAAGATAAAACAACATCGAAAATTTTTTGATTGTCCTTCAGTTTTCTAAAACTTTTTGGGGTAGAAATGCTACTAAACATGAACAGGACACCTTACAAATGCAAATGGGTGGAAACCAATAATAAGAAATTTACAGTCACCCCTTTTTAGTGTCACCCTCTCAGTCCCTTAAGCAACTTCAAAAAGATAAAACAACATCCAAAATGTTTTTATTGTCCTTCAGTTTTCTAAAACTTTTTGTGGTAGAAATGCTATTAAACATGAACAGGACACCTTACAAATGCACATGGGTGGAAACCAATAATAAGAAATTTACAGTCACCCCTTTTTAGTGTCACCCTCTCAGTCCCTTAAGAAACTTCAAAAAGATAAAACAACATCCAAAATTTTTTGATTGTCCTTCAGTTTTCTAAAACTTTTTGTAGTAGAAATGCTATTAAACATGAACAGGACACCTTACAAATGCACATGGGTGGAAACCAATAATAAGAAATTTACAGTTACCCCTCTTTAGTGTCACCCTCTCAGCCCCTTAAGCAACTAAAAAAAGATAAAACAACATCTAAATTTTTTTATTGTCCTTCAGTTTTCTAAAACTTTTTGGGGTAAAATGCTATTAAACATGAACAGGACACCTTACAAATGCACATGGGTGGAAACCAATAATAAGAAATTTACAGTCACCCCTCTTTAGTGTCACCCTCTCAGCCCCTTAAGCATCTAAAAAAAAGATAAAACAACATCGAAAATTTTTTGATTGTCCTTTAGTTTTCTAAAACTTTTTGGGGTAGAAATGCTACTAAACATGAACAGGACACCTTACAAATGCACATGGGTGGAAACCAATAATAAGAAATTTACAGTCACCCCTTTTTAGTGTCACCCTCTCAGTCCCTTAAGCAACTTCAAAAAGATAAAACAACATCCAAAATGTTTTTATTGTCCTTCAGTTTTCTAAAACTTTTTGTGGTAGAAATGCTATTAAACATGAACAGGACACCTTACAAATGCACATGGGTGGAAACCAATAATAAGAAATTTACAGTCACCCCTTTTTAGTGTCACCCTCTCAGTCCCTTAAGCAACTTCAAAAAGATAAAACAACATCCAAAATTTTTTGATTGTCCTTCAGTTTTCTATAACTTTTTGTGGTAGAAATGCTATTAAACATGAACAGGACACCTTACAAATGCACATGGGTGGAAACCAATAATAAAAAATTTACAGTTACCCCTCTTTAGTGTCACCCTCTCAGCCCCTTAAGCATCTAAAAAAAGATAAAAAACAACATCGAAAATTTTTTGATTGTCCTTCAGTTTTCTAGAACTTTTTGGGGTAGAAATGCTATTAAACATAAACAGGACACCTTACAAATGCACATGGGTGGAAACCAATAATAAAAAATTTACAGTCACCCCTTTTTAGTGTCACCCTCTCAGTCTCTTAAGCAACTTCAAAAAGATAAAACAACATCCAAAATGTTTTTATTGTCCTTCAGTTTTCTCAAACTTTTTGGGCTAGAAATGCTATTAAACATGAACAGGGCACCTTACAAATGCACAAGGGTGGAAACCAATAATAAGAAATTTACAGTCACCCCTTTTTAGTGTCACCCTCTCAGTCCCTTAAGTAGCTTCAAAAAGATAAAACAACATCCAAATTTTTTTCATTGTCCTTCAGTTTTCTAAAACTTTTTGGGGTACAAATGCTATTAAACATGAACAGGACACCTTACAAATGCACATGGGTGGAAACCAATAATAAGAAATTTACAGTCACCCCTTTTTAGTGTCACCCTCTCAGTCCCTTAAGCAACTTCAAAAAGATAAAACAACATCCAAAATTTTTTCATTGTCCTTCAGTTTTCTATAACTTTTTGGGGTAGAAATGCTATTAAACATGAACAGGACACCTTACAAATGCACATGGGTGGAAACCAATAATAAGAAATTTACAGTTACCCCTCTTTAGTGTCACCCTCTCAGCCCCTTAAGCATCTAAAAAAAGATAAAACAACATCGAAAATTTTTTGATTGTCCTTCAGTTTTCTAGAACTTTTTGGGGTAGAAATGCTATTAAACATGAACAGGACACCTTACAAATGCACATGGGTGGAAACCAATAATAAGAAATTTACAGTCACCCCTTTTTAGTGTCACCCTCTCAGTCCCTTAAGCAACTTCAAAAAGATAAAACAACATCCAAAATGTTTTTATTGTCCTTCAGTTTTCTAAAGCTTTTTGGGCTAGAAATACTATTAAACATGAACAGGGCACCTTACAAATGCACATGGGTGGAAACCAATAATAAGAAATTTACAGTTACCCCTTTTTAGTGTCACCCTCTCAGTCCCTTAAGCAACTTCAAAAAGATAAAACAACATCCAAAATTTTTTTATTGTCCTTCAGTTTTCTATAACTTTTTGGGGTAGAAATGCTATTAAACATGAACAGGACACCTTACAAATGCACATGGGTGGAAACCAATAATAAGAAATTTACAGTCACCCCTTTTTAGTGTCACCCTCTCAGCCCATTACGTAACTTAATAAAGATAATGCAACATCTAAAATTTTTTGATTGTCCTTCAGTTTTCTAAAACTTTTTGGGGTACAAATGCTGTTAAACATGAACAGGGCACCTTACAAATGCACATGGGTGAAAAACAATAACAAGAAATTGTACAGTCACCCCTCTTTAGTGACATCCTCTCAGCCCCTTAAGCAACTTCATAAAGATAAAACAACACCTGATATTTTTGATTGTCATTCAGTTTTCCAAAATCTCTAAATATTTCTAATAGAACAGTATTCCATAAAACAACACTTTATGACTTCGATCAGACCGTCCGTGGTAATGATGTGTAAGGAGTGATACGGCTCAATTGCAACCGAAACTCTCAGAAACAGAGGCTTGACAGCACTAGATAGATCATAAGAAATAATTTCTGTTACTAACTAAGAAGATATAAAGTTTGTCAAGCTTAATGTTAATTACCCATAAAAAGTTACGAGCCAGAGAAAATCTGCCCATTTTTGAAAAAAGAGGAGAAACGGTTCCAAAAACCTCAATTGATTTCAATAAATATCACATTATCAGTTTCAGCATATCAAAAAAACCCTACTAAAGAGGTTTCAATCTCCTATATACAAAAACGTGGAATTTTTGGTTTCATGAGTCATTCTTAAATAATTAAAACAAAAAGTCAAACTTTAGCATAATTCCAAAGGTATTGAGGAGGGGAACAACCCCCTCAAATACTTAATAATTTCAGTTCCTTTAAGTTTTAGGGTTACTACTTACTTTCAGAGGATTTTCCTTTTATTTAATCTCTCTCTAGAATTAGCTCTTATTGGAATTACTAAGAATATTCAAAAAGCAATAAGTTCAGAAATGCCCTTGCTCTGTAATTATCCGACAAAATTGAACATTTTAAACGGATTTTCAAAAAACTATTTCAAAGCTTCTGTTTCTTCAACTAACATTTTCCCGTCTATATCAGCTTCTTTCACCTTTGGTGAAAAGAAATTTCTAAGTCACGTTTAGAAATTTCTGGTATATTAGAAATTTCTATGTCACGTGCATGTTTTTGAAGCATGTCTTATTGCTTATTTTCGAATATCCGAGAAACTCAAATAATTCATTAAGATTTTAATTGTTCAAAACTACCTTTTAGTGATCCTGTAGCTTTATCTAAAACAACATTAAAGTAAGATATCTTCTATAAATTTATCGGATCTTCAATAGGTTCACCATCGCCTTCATAACTGAAATGTTGCTTTCTGTTCCAGTCTTTTCTTTCGAAATTCTGTTGATACTTCCAAATCTTCTGCAAGAGTTTTTGCCTGAACTCAAACTTGTTCAAATCCAGTATTTCTGTAGCTGCTTATTGATCTTAAAAGTTTTTCAAATAAAGAAAATGCAATGGATATATCTACAGATTTACTTTGAAGTTCCTTGGTAACATAACTGACTTGGAAAATCGTACAAAAAAAACAGTGATACTCAAAATTTAAAGTCTTTCCTGTTCGGCATTTCATGGTAATTCACGGTAATACCTATTTGGTATTTCACGGCTTTTACGATTTGAACTCGACCTAGCTACTCTCACCTGTATCGCAAAGCGGCTTTTACATGTTTGAGAAGTACTGACCATCTTTTTAAAAGATGCCAAATACAAAACATATAGGCGCCAGAGAATATCAAAGAAGGAGAAAGAAAAAGGAAGAAAATTTCCATTTCGTGCTCCACCCAGATTTCCAATGGATCCTCTAGACCCGATATCACGTTCTGCTAAAACTGAACCGCAGAAACAAATATTTTAAATATCTTATGTAAACGAATTGTGTCTAGGTTCAACAACTTCTGTTGAACGTTATCATTTATCAACTCAGTTGAAGTTAAATTAGGGTTTATTCATCAACCAAAAATAACAAAATCCAGACGCTAAGCTTGTAAAGGAGATTATTACCCCAACTAGGCCTAAAAACAACAACAAAAAAAACCTATCATATAAAAATCACGAATAAGCGACTACACCACCCCTACTCATTTTCAATTCATCAATTCTCAGCATTCAACATGTTTAACCTTGTCCTTCTCAATCCATCAACCAAACACAAAAGTCCATTTTTTTTTTGCAAATTAAAGGCAAAAGAGACCAGAGAACTGACACACTCACCCCCATATACCCTATAACCATGTTCTTTTATCAGACTTCTAACTTCAGAGACATGGGTCACCTTCTTGATCTCATCTGGCAGACTAATTCAATCACGAAAAAAGTTGAAAGTCTTTTTTGAAGCTATGTACATTTCAAGATACCAAATGATTTTGATAGTGCAATTGATCCACCCATACTGAATAAAACAACTAAACCACAGTTTATAGACAGTAAGCTTATCGCAGATCATTTCTGGTCTTCGGTCTCGGTGCGAACAAAAAGCTCCTCCCACTTATTTCTGCCTTAGCGGATTAGTCTGTTATCGTCAATCACTGAGAAATGGTTACCAAGTGCATTCGTAATTGCGAAAGCAGAAAAAAAATTGGTGAGCCAGCCAAGTGGTTTGCAAGTGTCCCATCTCACAGGTATGAATTATAAAAAAGGGGGCGGGGGGGGGGGGGTTGATGAAATTTGTGAAAATAAGGAATTTTTCCTTCTTCTAATAACTGGTGGAGTAGGTATGATGGTTTCAGGGGCGGATCCAGGATTTTTTTAGGGGGGGGGGCAAAATAGGTTGATCCGACAAACTTACGTTAGCAGCAAGTTTAATTAATGCAAACTTGCGTTAATTAGGTAAATTACACTACTTTAGACTACTTTACGGGGGTAACCCTCGCCCCCCCCTCTGGATCCGCAACTGGATAGTTTATCATTTTTTTTTCACGTCGTGATACTTATTTTCTCAGATAATAATCTCAGATCATAATCAAATGTCATCGCTTTATGGCATTGTTCAAATAAAACTTATTTTTTACTTGATTATCGTCGTAAATTTATTCCTTGTCTTTCTTTCCATTCTTAAACCAATGTTATATTTACCTTTTGCATTATTACAGCCCACTATATATACATTCATACAAATTTATATGCAGTGTTACCGCCATACCAATTATTCTCCTTTCCTTTTTTATTCTTTAAAAATAAAAAAAAACAAGTTTTTTAAACTGAAAGTAAGGAGCGATAATAAAACTTAAAACGAACAGAAATTATTCCGTATATGAAAGGGGCTGTCCCCTCCTCAACGCCTCGCTCTTTACGCTAAAGTTTTTTATTGTTTTAAAAAATAAAGTTGTGAGACAGAGTCAAACTTTAGCGTAAAGAGCGAGGCGTTGAGGAGGGGACAGCCCCTTTCATATACGGAATAATTTCTGTTCGTTTTAAGTTTTATTGTCGCTCCTTAATTTCAGTTTAAAAAACTTGTTTTTTTATTTAATTTTTGAACGTTTTTGAATAAATGCAGGTTTTGATCTTGGCTCACCGTACATGAATAATTAAAACAAAATTTTCATATTAATTTACTTTTATTTAGTTAAATGGCTTTCTCGAAACTTGTTTAATTATATTTACGAACGTTTTTATTAGTAATAAATATACGTAACTTACGAATTAACTTACGTAACGAACTTCTATATTCATATATTTTTAATTTGTTTATTAGGGGGTTCGCCCCCTAGTCAATACCTTGCTCTTTAAGCGAAAGTTCGAATTTTGTTCCAATTCTTTAAAAATGACCGCTTAATCACAAAGGCCGTTAATTAGAATAAATAGCTCTTATGAAAGTACTAAAAAATCTTTGGCTTAAAGAGCGAGGTATTGACTACGGGGTGAACCCAATCATATATGTAATACTTTCTGTTCGTTTGAAGTTCCGATGTTGCTGCTATTGCAGTTGAAATAGTTGTTTTTTTTATATTAAATTTCTGATCTTGCTTTAAATAATGCTGGGAAGTCCGGCGTCCCCTTCATAGCAATGTCCCTTCCCCATGAAAACTTCCTTCATGGAAAGATCCTCCCACATAACCCCCGAACCACCCCCCCCCCCCACTACCAGGAAAAATCTCCCCTGAAAACGTCTGTATACTTCCAAAGAACCAATACTATATGTTAACATTGGGTAAAGTTCATAACTTTCAGCCCTCCCCCCGGGAATTTCGGGGGATTAAGTCATCCTAAAAGACATACTTATTATATTTTCGAACATGCTGAACAAAATGGCTATCTCAAAATTTTGATCAGGTGACTTTGGGAAAAAAATGAGCGTGGGAGGGGGCCTAGTTGCCCTCCATTTTTTTTGGTCACTTAAAAAGGGCACTAGAACTTTTAATTTCCATTCCAATGAGCCCTCCCACGATATTCTAGGACAACTGGGTCGATACGATCACCCCTGGGAAAAAAAAAAAAAACAAACAAATAAACACGCACCCGTGATCTTTCTTCTGGCAAAAAATGCAAAATTCCACATTTTTGTAGATGGGAGCTTGAAACCTCTACAGTAGGGTTCTCTGATACGCTGAATATGATGGTGTGATTTTCATTAAGGTTCTATAACTTTTAGGGGGTCTTTCCTCCTTTTTTCAAAAATCAGCCAAATTTTCTCAGGCGCCTAACTTTTGATGGGTACAATTAAATCAGCATTAAAATCTGATTCTTTTGATGTATCTATTTGTATCAAAATACCGTTTTCTAGACACTACTAACTACCGGTTTTCATGTATGTATTGGAATAAATTAATTTAAAATTAGTTTCTTCAAAATTAGTGTTCCAACGTTGAAGCCAAGTTTCGCGTCCAAGAGAAATCTGACTTGTCTACCCGTGAAAAGATCTGACTTCGCTTATGTTTATATCTGCCAAAACGTTCTCCGGAGCACTCGCACCCCGGGCCGGGTTTTTATAATGGGCGAGATAGAGAATGATCATACTGCTAATTATATAAACTGTGAACTAAACTAACAACAACTCACCGCCGCGCCAAGCCGCCAGAGGTCAACACAGCTACGCGTGCTCCTCCCCCCTCCCAATCTGTCCAAAGCCTCCCTCTTTATACCCTTCCAGGAAGTTCCCAATTCCTTTAAGCCTTTCTTTATGACATCCTCCCTCCCCAAGCGAGGACAACCTGCTTTCCGTTTAGCCCTAGACAGTTGGCCAAAAAGGATAATCTTCGGTAATCTGTCATCCTTCTTCCGCAGAACATGCCCTAGCCATCTCAACTTTTCTCTCATTATAGCCCAAGAAAGTAGGATAAACCACATTTTTCATACAGCCGACTGTTTGAAATACGGTTAGTAAGCCCGGTACCCAGAACAATCGGTAGGCAATTCCTCTAGAAAACATCTAGCAAATCTTCATCGGCTTTTCGGAGCACCCATGCTTCAGAGCCATATTTAACCACTGTCATCACTGTAGTTTCCAATATTCTAATCTTGGTTTGCGGATTCATCTTCCAATTCTTCCAAACTTTTTTTGTACCCGAGAAGAAACACCCTGATTCTTGTTCTACTTTTAACATCTTCACTGCACCCACCGTCTTAACTAATAATACTACCTAGGAAAGTGAAGCTGCTCACCTGATCAATCTTTTCGTTACGAAACGTCACCTATTTATCTTCACTTATTCTTAGCCTTAATGGCTTAGTCTTTTTAACATTAATTTTCGAACCTATTCTAGCACCCTGAAATCACAAAACATCAAAAAGTTCATTCGTTTTGCTCACACTTTCATCTAGGATGCATAAATCATCAGCACAATCTAAGTCCAGGATAGTTTTTCCTCCCCTTTTGATTTCGTGGTCTCCCATTACCTTTCATGTGCTCCTTAAGACAAAGTACATCAAAATGATCCATATAAAGGGGGGATGGAACAAAACCCTGCTTAACTCCTGATTTAATACAAAACAAGGTGCTAACCTTATTTCCTACCTTAACCGCAGCAGTGTTATTCTGAGTATATAGCGCTAATATCTTTAATGTATTTGCCTAGTATACCATAAAAGGATAATACCTTTGCTAAAGCTCTTCTGTCAACAGAAATCTTATGCTTGCTCATAATCTATAAAACTGAAGACCAAAGGTGTTCGACAACACAGGCACACAGTCGACACATACTTTACCTTTTCTAAAACCGCACTGTTCTTCTCTTAAAACTTTGTCTACAGCATCTCTCAGTGTAAAAAGTATCATATTACTAAGTAATTTGAAACCTACAGAGACCAGACTAATGAATAGCCACACTATCTGATACCACATTGTCAGCACCTGGAGCCTTACTGAATAGCATGGAGCACCCATACTGAATAGCCACACTATCAGCACCTGGAGTCTTATTGAATAGCCTGGAGCACCCATACTGAATAGCCACACTATCTGATACCACACTATCAGCACCTGGAGCCTGATTGAATAGCCTGCAGCACCCATACTGAATAGCCACATTGTCAGCACCTGGAGCCTTACTGAATAGCATGGAGCACCCATACTGAATAGCCACACTATCAGCACCTGGAGTCTTATTGAATAGCCTGGAACACCCATACTGAATAGCCACACTATCTGATACCACACTATCAGCACCTGGAGCACCCATACTGAATAGCCAACAATAAAAATAAAATATTCTGTCTTCTGAATTTATTATCCAAGGACAGCCTATTATTTAACCCTTCGTAAGCTTTCTATACATATGCACTTTTGAAAAGTGCGTTCCATCCTCTTTGCGCGGAAACTTCGGTAAGGTAATTTTGGCAGGACTTTATCGTCAAAAGCAATTTGTTTTTAACTTTTCTTTTTTTTCTTTAACTAATCTTTTTTTTTTCATTGTGATGGTAACGAGGGGCCTGATTGGTCCCAATCACTCCGATATGCCTTTATACAACCCTGTCTATACAAAAGACTACTCAAACACAAGGGCCGTTGATTTTGAATGAAAAGTACTTTTGAAGAATTTTGACAATTGCGTTATTAAGTTACTATATAATACCAATGATCCAGATGGAAACAACTTACCTAATGGCTCAACAGGAGTGCACCGAGCCTCTAACTAAGGGGTTACAACTTACCTAATGGCTCAACAACTTACCTAATGGCTCAACTGGAGTGCATCGAGCCTCTAACACCGAACCTCTAACTAAGACAAAGGGGTAGTCTTCAAAATTTCACAGGCTCTTTATAATTAGGCCTAGAGACCAGCAGAAGAAGCTCAAATCGTATGGCACCTGTGGTCCGCCAGATGACGTGGTTAAATTTTCTAATCTATTCGTTCCACGAATATTGCTAAGGATGGTTTAGCATCTCTTCCACTAGCTTATGATTGGTAGTATCCCGTGGCCCTTGTTTCACCATATAAAGTATATAAAGGATATGGATGAGAACAACCAGAGGCTTCACTAGTCAAAATATTTTTCATTGGGTGGGGTGGGGGGGGGAGCAGGGGATTTTATCGACTCGTCGGTCATTTTTAACGACTGAGATCGATATTCTCCTACATCGATCTTACTTTACTTAATTTCACTAGCCCATTTACCTAAAAAAAAGAAAAAGAAAAAAATCCAGTAAAAGAAACGACTCAATTTTTTTTCCCTACTGGCTGAAAATTATGCCCCCCATCCAACTTCCATACGTTAACACCTCTAAAGACAACTTAGCAAACAACTATTTCATTTTGTCGGCGAAACAAGATCCTATGCGATCGTCACTATGGATGCCCATTAACTATAATAACGCTTTAACTATAATTAACTATAATAACGCATTAACTATAATAATGCTTTCCAATCCTTAGAAACAGACCACCTTGAGGTTAACCATTAGTTTAGACTAGAACAATAATAGCGCTTCGTATTAATCTTTGCTGCTAAAATCTGATATATAAGCAAGTCCAACATGAAAAAACAAAGTTTTGGATAAGCAAGTCAAGAAGCAAAAATTAAATTTTGCAGGATATTTTTAAGTTATGCCAGATTGTAGCTTAGGATTCTTTGGGGTACGAAAGACCCATAGAAAAATTGGCCACACTTGGTTTGGATTAATACAGGTACTTAACGCATGAAGGTTTGTTGTTCAGAGCTGATAATGGCGAATATATAAGCAAGTCCCCAAGGATTATGGAACAATCATTCTTTCTATTGTCATAGTGGCAATGACGTTTAAGAAGTCAGACATCGAAAGTCCAAATTATTCATTGCAGGCCTTTTGGCCAGTAATGGCGCAAGAGCAATATCTTGAAAACGGCTGGCATAAACTGTTTTGAGCGAATAATGCATCAAGGCCTTATTTAATCCTAATAGAAAAAAGTCTTAACAGTTCAGTTAAGACTTATCTTCGTGGAGAATATATTTTACTTTATTAAGGAGGAGACCGTGATGGTGGTCTTGGTGGTTCTGTAGCTCTCATTCATTTTGTTTACCTTTTTTTGTATTTTGAGGCCTAAAGGTATTCTTTTTTGTGTTGATTCGACCTCAATCTACTTACTTTTCAACCTGGAGGTTGGGTCGAGGGTTATGTGGGAGGATCTTTCTATGGAGGAGGTTTTCATGGGGGAAAGGACATTGCTATGAAAGTGGCGCCGGATTTCCCAGCATTATTAAATCAAGGCCTTATTTAATCCTAATAGAAAAAAGTCTTAACAGTTCAGTTTCCAATAACCTTTATTAAGGATTTTTGAATAGAAAATGACAATGTAATAACTTCACTGTCACAACCAACTCCTTGTGCATCAGTTAAAAATTAAGAAAAATTTGAAATACAAATAACCGTTGCTGTAACGATTCTAAATAAAAAATTACCTAAAAAAATACAACTTTATCTTCGGCAAACAAGAGTAAAATCAGTGGTGTCTATGGAATTAATCCGTTTTTCCTTCCTCCTTCTGCTCTTCTGATGGATGGTCTTCGTACCTGGAATTGGAAAAAAAAAAAAAAATCAGGTTTCATTTAAACACTTCGCAAAACTATAAGCTTCAGTGGCATTTTCTGTTACTCTCGATAGCCTGTTCGAGGCATACCTAGCCTTTCCCCCGTTCTGAGCAAAACTTAGTTTCGAGTCAAAAATGTATAAAGAGGGGAAGGGGGGTAGGGAGAAGCCTTTTGGCCTGGTCTCCACAAATAAATCTCCACATTTCCCCTTTAATTGCCTGTAATATAGGGCAAATTACAAACAATTATATAAAAAAATATAGACCCTACATTTTTCATATAATTTGATTCTTTTCTTTTCATTTGGGTCCTCCAAATGCTACACCCCTTCCATAAATCAATAACCGCAAACATAACAGACTCGATTATTTCATTTTGTATCAATTACCAATATTTTGCTGATGACATTTGAGTAGCAACGAATTTACCAATGATTTTGTTCAGTTGCAGGAAAAAAAAATACAACTGACACACCAGACCGTCTAGCGCTCTTGACATATAAGTAGCTTCTTGGCCCTATCTTTAAAATACTTTGATAACAAAATATAAGAAGTGTGACGAGCGGTCTTAAGCTCCGTGTCTTTTTTTTTCTTTTAAAACAATATTTAACTTATGTTATGGCACGTAACACCCCCCTCCGACAAATTTCCGCATAAACTTAAAATTATTTCAACAAATAAGACAAACTGAAACGCAATCCATTGGCAGGGATAACCAATTTGGAGTCAAAGATGGGAAATGATGTTTTAAAATGATGTTTTACAAGTGGTTTTCAAATCTTGTTGAAAACAATAAGCGTAATTCTAGGTCTAGACTTGAACTTAGAACCTGACACGTGACTCTTGAACCTGAACTCAGATAGCTAAAGGGAAATTTTTGGAAGGAGCAATCATAAAATAATTTATAATTTGGAAAATGAAGCCTAAGAAATTTGGGAGAGCGTAGGATTTGGGGGAAAAGGGATCACCCCCCCCCCCGCAATCCCCTACCTGAATTTAAATTTTATGAAAAAAGTTTAGACTGTCTTGTTGTTTTAACTCTCAGTCAACGTTCTTCTACTTTATCTGTTTTCTTTTTAAAAAAAGAAGCCGTAGTAGATTGTAGAGGGCGTCATTCACAAGCGGACTAGCGAGCCAGCTTAGATTTCCATCCGATATTCGTATCTAGTGGAAAGCTGCCAGATCGATATTAGTGAGAAAGACGAGACTTGGCTAGACTTGGAAAGCAAACCTGGCTGATAGTGGTAAGCATTCCTGGCTGGGGATTTTAAGCACCAAGCTCATATTTTTACATTTATGGCTTGACTTGGCTAGACTTGGAAAGCAAACCCTGGCTGCTAGTGGTAAGCATTCCTGGCTGGTGATTTTAAGCACCAAGCTTATATTTTTACAGAGAGCCTTACCTTTGCAGTCCCTGGGGGAATGTTATATACAGCTATTATACTTCAAAACAGACTTGAGATTTATAGAATTAAATTTGACAATAATTGTTTATTGTTTTTTTTGGCTTCGGGATCATGGCATTATGTTGTTTTATTTGAACGAATTATTTATGTAAGTTTTTTTTTCGGTATATGGTATCACCCTTCTAATTATTATAGATTGCACTTGTTTTTTTTTGTTTTTTTTTATTTTTATTTTTTGTTAGTAGTACACCCTCGCAAGCGACGCTTGGTGTGCTACCGATTGATTTTGTCTCTGTTTTGTTTTTGGTAAGAAATTGCTATTACTTACTTACTTACTTATTAAAGTTGGATTGCGAGTTGGAGTCCAATGTGCAGATTTTATTGGAGTATATATATATATATATATATATATATATATATATATATATAATATAGATATATATATATATATATATATATATATATAATATATATTATATATATATATATATATATATAATATATATATATATATATATATATATATATATATATATATATATATATATATATATATTATATATATATATAATATATATATATATATATATATATATATAATATATATATATATATAATATATATATATATATATATATATATATATATATATATATATATATATATATATATATATATATATATATATATATATATATTATATATATATATATATATATATATATATATATATATATATATATATAATATATATATATATATTATATATATACTATATATATATAATATATATATATATATATATATATTATATATATATATATAATAATAATAATATATTGAAAACCCGTCGTATACAATAAATGTACAATGACAGAGTATACAAAAATGCGAAAAAGAGGAAACAAAAAGAAAAAATACTAAAAAATAACAACAAAAGCAACAACTTCTTAAATAGTATACAAGATAGTACGAAAAGAGGAAACAGAAAGATAAAATACTCAAAAATTACAACAGAAACAACAACTTCTTCGAAAATAGCAACAAGGACAACAACTTCTGAAAGGAGAAAAAAAAAGAAACAAGAAGGAAAATTAAACAAGCAAACTTGCCCATTCGTGCTTTAGAATTGCTGGTTTTGTTTTTTGCCAGCTAATAAGTGTCTCAACAGCTAGATTTGGGTCCGCTAGGTTGAAGCGCCGAATCATAATACTATTTTTTGTCCAAGGCGGCAATTTTAATAGGTACTTGGCAAAACGGAAAAATAAAGAGCGGATTTTAGACTTTTCACGGTTTGCCAATAATTTCCAGAAAGGGGTCACATATAATATATGTGGCAGAGCGGTAGTGTTGTAAATACTTGCCAGTAGTGGACGGTTAAATCTCAGAGTGGATTTAACGATCAAAGCATAGGAGCTGGAAATTCGCCGTTCAAGATGTGAGATCAGGAGGGAGCGGGTATGCTGTAATGAGGTACCTATTGGCAGCCCCAGATATACTATTTTATCAACTGGTTTACTGAGCAATCATCTAGTGTGACATTAGTAGGAGGGTCACTCTTCCAATTGTAAAGCAAGACTTCCGACTTTTGGGATATAAATCTCAGACCGACTTTCTCGTAATTGGACTGCAGACATGAGAATATTTCTGAAAGGCGGTTAAGCGTCCGGCTGAGATTCAGCGTATCATCAGCATAGCATACTAGGGAGATGTCAATGGAGCTGAGAATGCATGATGAAGGACAGCTGTCTTGAGGCTCAATAATGTAGTTGTTGAAGAAATTGGGGAACCTGACGGGCCCCTTTACGGACTGGTATCAAAGCTGATCGTGGGGCTGGCGGAAGTCCTTTATCGGGAGGGAGCTTGAGTCGCACGCGACGGGGAGGGTAAAGATCACGGAAAGCCCGAATGATATTTGAGTTGAGCTGAGTTTAGCAAAATAAGCGCATGAATCAATTAATCAAACGCTCTCTGAAGGTTTAAGCCACCGATCGCTAGACTTTCTCCTGATTTGTGTGCATCCAGGAGTGCATTTGCAACGACATGGAGCGCTTCAGCACAACCAATACCGCGTTGGAAACCGAATTGTCTTGGTGGACTGTAACACAGTTTCTCAAACTCATCTACGAATAAAAGTTCAAATAACTTGCAAAGAGAAGTAGCAATTGTGATTGGACGGAAAGAGGAGCATTGCGTGGTAATTTTTCCTTTTTTAGGAACTGGCGTAAGATCTCCAATCGAGAAAGTGGTTGGGACAATACCCTGAATGAGGATGATCTGCATCAAGAGAGATACGTAACTAATGAGAGCGGGCCCACCACTAAATGTATTTAATATATATAAATATATTTGTATATTTTTTCTCAAAACAACATTATAATTTTTTTTAAACAGGCATACTACCCTTCTCAGTTGTGACAAGGATCGAGACAGGCCACGAAATTGAATAAATTCTCTTCTTCTTCCCAGCCCGCTTAATATTTTTCGGAAATCGTCTGCTGGCCGAGATTATGGACCACTGAAGGTTGAAACCCTTGAGTATAAGTAGTAGGAGTTCTTAAAAGCAATTTGTTTATTGGCAAATCTTTTGGCTCTGAGCTTTTAGAGAAAGATATTCCCGTTTGATACCTGCGAAGTGAGTCCCAGATTCTTAATTCTCCACATTAAATGCTACGCATTGCGGCAGAAAAACTACAATAATAATTTGTAAACCAGGGGACCAAGCGTCGCTCTGCGATTAATGTTTGTTTAATGACATTGTTCGTAACAAAATAACTGCACAATTTTTGCTGCAAAAAAAAAACAAAACAAAAAAAAAAGATCTAGAAAGGTCACAATTTTGTGAAAATTCGTTTGTGGCTTTAATTAATTTTGGGAAAACCTTTTTCATAGGAATGACGTCACAAAAACACGGAAGTCCAATACCCAAACGATTTTACCTAATCGTTTATTACCAAATACAAAACAAGGCATAAGTGTAGTGTTAGTCCAGTACATAAGGAAACAAGTTAAGAAAACAATTCTTACTTCTTAATGTGCAGAATAATCCTAGTTAACATATTTTGCAGGGGGAGAACCTTTATCTTCACTTCTTTTTCCAGTTTTCCAATAACATTTTCGATGCTTTTGATAAGCATTTTGTCTGTTTTGGGATTCGTGCCGTTTGTATTAAATGCAAAGCTTCTAAGTTTTTTTTTTTAATAGCGACGCATTAATTTTGAAGATGGCGCGACATTCAGCATATTTAGCCGATTTTTTAGCTTACGATTTTTCAAGGATACTTTTAGCTTACCTTTTGCTGATTTTTCACTCAGTTCTATTTCTTTTTTAATTTATTATAAAAAAACTGGATTTTCAATTTTTCCTAACATATATTTAGTTGTGTTTCTATTTAAGATATTTTGACAATCAGTTTTAATTTACTTTCTCCTTGGTACTTCAACACAGAAAGAGATACCCAAGCCTATCTTAAAAACATTATTATTAAAGTAAGGACTTACTTGAAGAGGGCTTTAAGATCGCCTTTGATGGTAGCTATGAGTATTGGTGTGCCAAGACATGCTGGAACTAAGTAAAGAAGAGCCGGCTGAGCATGTTTGAAAACGTGCATGACGAAAATCGTCAGGAACAGTCCGGCGATGTAGGCAAAAAAGGTGGCGTTAAAATATGTGTTTCTACCTCGGTTCAAACTGAAAATAAAAATATGTGGCATTAGCTGTAGATAAATTAAATTAAGCATGGGAAGAGCTCAGTAACTTACTACTTCGCACAAGAGGAGGCATGTCGTTCTAAAATGAAAAACAGTTTTTATGATGAAACTGGTAAATATGAAGTACATTTTATTTGTGGCATCTTGCTTTCTCTATTTCATTTAATCGTTATGACCTCATGCATGAGAAGGTCATCACGTTACAGGGCTAAGTATGGCCTGGATGAAAAAATATTGCTATTGTTGTTTGCTTTTCTAAAAAATTTCAAAAGTTCCGAATAAGGATCAAAATTCTTTATCGCGTTTGTTCCATTATGGCATCGATGGTGCGATATTATAAATCAGGCACAAAAGCTGCTGGGCACCTTTGATAATAATGATAAAGTACTGCTGCAGCTCACTACCAAAACCCCATTTTGAATAGGCTCTCTCTCTGAAGTGGGGCTAATAGGGTTTCAGGAGCTCTTGTAGAAGGCTGCTGAAAGCGGATTTCCATATATGGCAATGTTCCTAATGCAAGACTTGTACAGAGGGATGATGGAGCTAGGAGTCAGATTCTTATAAGGAATAATTAGGCCCAGGTTTCTACAGTATCTTAGTTGTCCCACTTTCTGCAGAACGAAGGAAACTCGATACTGAAGTATCCATACAGTATGAAAAATGGACGTCTATAATCGTTTAAGTATAAGAATCTGGTCAAGAAAGTATTCTAATCCAAATTATCATTTTTGGTCCTTACCACAAGTTAGTCCTTAATTTTTTTTGCAATCTCTTCCCCCCTCTTCCCCTCTAATCACAAATTATGTGGATGATTTAAGCTTCTTCTCGTCCATTCTTCAGTCTTTGTCCTGCTTATGCAAATACTCAAGAATTGAATTAATAAAATTATAAAATTTAACGAAAATGATTTCAAGGCATTTCTTACCTATTATCAAACCGCAAGAGAAGAGCGATAAATATTCCAGGAATAACAATGTCTCCAAGTCCCAACATGGCAAAATTACTTGCTGAAAGGCCGTTTTCTAATAAGTCCGAAGGGAATATCACTGAAAAATGGGAAATAAATAAATAAAACATACTATAAAACGAATGAATAGTATAAAGAATTCGGCGAAATCTATATTCAATTAAAAAATAGTGTATTCAATCTTAATTCCAATTTCAAGGTCATGAATTCTTCAATGAATTTCATTTGTGGTTGGACTGTGGATTATACGGCCCAATATTAGCTTTTGGAAATGAAATAATCTTAGCACTAGTAATTCTACCACTGTGGCACTGAGCCACCTGAGACCAACACAGCTGTGGACACTACATTAACACACTAGAAGCTTCACTTTTTACTGCTCCCAATTCGACCTAATTCGAGGACGTCATTCATTTCGTTTTGGCAAAATTTTCGCAGAATTTTGGCAATCTAGCATCAATAAAACACGACATCGCCATTTTAACCTTTCTTAACATCCCTACCGTAACCATATAGTCTTAGAAACCGGGGTCGAACCGCATTTTTCGTATAGCTTATTATTTACTAAACGGTCAGTCAAACTAGTAACTCAAACTCTCATTAGACAATTCCGTTGGATAAAATCTAACATAAATCCCTCAATCTTCAAAAGAACCCACGCTTTATTACCATGACTCCCACCATCTTAAACTTAGTTCGTAGATTTATATTCCTATCCCTCACTAAAAAGAAAAAATTTTGAGAACAAACAACAACAAAAAAACAACCATTTAAATGTTCAAGTGAAAATCAACAAAGATTGAGTCGGGCACTTCCCTTTATTCTTTTGTACACTAAGTTTCGTTACATATTTAAAACCATTAGTAAATACAAACATAACAATTATTTAAAATATAAGCATAATTCTGACACGAATATTAGCAATAAGCAGAGTTTTGACCAAAGAAAAATTTCCTTTTTTAGCATTGGGAAAGTGTGAAGTTAAAGGCAGCTCTTATTTTTGCTGTGAACATTCTACCTGCTCCAGCATTGTTCTCGGTTGAAAATAAAATAGTTGGGGTAAGAATTTCCACTTACATTTATGTTTAGTGAAAGCTAAAATATGTCAGGGTAAGGAGTTGTGTGGGAACTTAGTGGTGAAGTCCTAAATGTAGAAAAAAAGATGGATAAGCATAAACTTTTTCGAAAAAGAGAAAGAAAAGGCAAGACACAGCTGTTTGAAACCCAGGGTAGCAATGCAAGAAAAAAAATTCTAGCATTTTTTTTTCGTTTACGCAGTTTTTTCACAGTCTAGCAATTTTTCGAGGATTTTTCTTGCTATTGGTTACAACCCTAATTCCGTTATAATTTAAATGTGGGTTCACAGAAAACTACCCTCATTTTGCTTACGTACCAAGTATAACAAGTTATACTTTTTATCCTGCCTCACATAGATGCAAATAATTTATTAGATCATGCGGTTTTTTTCCAATCTAGTGGGGGCGAAAAACTTCCAGGAGGAGGTGGTAATTCTTGGCATTCGTCCGTCCAACAGGATTTTAACCTTCTCCATCAATTTTCATTTTTTGTCCCCCCCCCCCTGGCTAGATTTTGGAAAATACGTTTCTTGGTGTTTTCATTTTAAAATTAACACAAGAAAAAACACAACAAAATGCCCCCTCCTCCCTATTTTTTTGTCACCCTCTTCCCTAATTTCCTTAAATTGACACCACTGTCCCTCACTCTGATTCTTAGAATTGCATTAGTATTTTACGACAACACAAAAGCAGCTGTGTTAACCCAGGGGTAGCAGTCGCATATACAAGAGAGATAATCTTTGGCCTTTGTTTAATAGACGCACGATTTAGTGTATTTTTCCACGATATCTGCGTGTTTTTTCTTGCTGCTGGTTGCAGCCCTATTTCAGGAAAATTTAGTTTCAAATTTGAGGGAAGGCGTTTATTCTGCCATAGATGCAAATAATTTCTTAGATCTCATTGCCTTTAAATTAACAAATGAAATGAGAATATATTGATATACACATAATAGACTTAAATTAACTCGTCTATATTAGAAAGAGGAATGGGAGGCCAGACTCTGAAAAGAGTTTTAAATTACAAACACATAATAAAAAGTACATATTCTCTTATACTTACTCAGTTTGGATTAAAATCCCATTTTTAGAGTTTTGTTACTATCTACTACTACTACTAACAACTCATCGCAGCAGCAAGCCGCCTGAGGCCAACACAGCTACGCACGCTCCTCCTCCACCCCAATCTATTCAAAGCCTCCCTTTTTACACCCGCCCACGAAGTTCCCATTTCCTTTAAATCTTTCTTTATGACGTCCTCCCACCCCAGACGGGGACGACCTGCTTTCCGTTTAGCCCTAGATGGTTGGCCGAAAAGAACAATCTTTGGCAATCTGTCATCCTTCATCCGCACAACATGCCCTAACCACCTCAGGCTACGAGTTGTTTTTTACTTACAGTTTATTATCAAAAACTGTTTGAAAATCTTTTTATATGAGCTTTCAGTGTCGCTTTCAGTTTAATCGAATCAGTTTAATTTCAATTGAATTCTAATGTTACAAGTCATGGACAATTTGAAAACTGGTTAGCTCAATTTTTAACAACCTCTCGTCTTTTACTATAATAAACTTACGAAAACATTTACGTTTGAGCACGGGGATAATTTTCCTGTGGGAGGTTTCCGCGGGGAGTTCGTTTGACTTTAGCGTGAAGAGGAAGGGATTTATGAGGGGAAAACCTCCGCTCATATACGAAATAATTCTGTTCGGCCTAAAATTCTCTACTTCAATTTGAAAAAAAAAAATATATAATCTAATATTTCCAGCATCGCTTCCGAACTTGACAGGAATCATAAGACTATATCATATGCAAAATGTTTTTTTGGAAATTATTTTAAAGGCGGGAAAACATTAGATCGGGCCTTTAGGGGGTGACTTTAGTTGTCTGACTTTTTGGTACGGTAACATTCGTCACCTATTGAGAGTTCAACAATTTTGCTATTATTTTTTTCGTTTTATATTCTTCTAAAAATCACTACTGACTAGTTAAATATGGAAAATGATAACATAAAAAACACAGTAAAGAATTGCAAAGAACGGAACGAAAGTGAGGAGCAGTAGAGAACAAAAAACACAGAATCAATACATAATTACAAATTTCATCAAAAATGAACTTACATTTAATTGGTGCTTCAAAGGATTTGGCCACAGTTACCATCACGTTGGTTCCAAAAACCCAGAATACATCATAAATAAATAGGCCAGACAGAAGAGTGCAACCAGTCAAAACAGAATTCAGGTGAAGTAATTCAACTCCATTCACGGCAAAAGCAAATCCAAATATATTATTTGCTATCCAATGCTAAAATTATTTAACATGTGAGAAAATAAGTATTAAAGTGAACTTACTTTATGTAATCAGTAAGTGTCCGTAACATAGACTATCATAATTATGAAAATAATCACGTGATAATATACAACAGGGGACGGTTTCTCCGGAGCAATTTTACAATTTGAATAAACTTTTGGTTTCAGACGCTCACAACGGCGTGTATGTTTAAGCCTTGAATAAACTGCAACACAAATAATTTTTATACCATTCGATAGAAAAAAAAACACACTTATTAGCACATCCAAAATCGGCTTCCAAAAATTAAGGCGAAGTGGGTTAAATTTACGCTTTAAGTATGAAGGAGGGCGCAAAAAATTAAAAAGTTTATTTCGCGATAATACATAGAAAGGCATATCCTCTACGGGGTTATTGAGGTCGTGGAAAACGAATAATGAAAGTAAAAAGAATTTATTTATGTTAAGAGGTTTTTTTTTAAATCCCCCATAGTTTTTAAGTTAGAAAGATTAAGTCCAAAAATCAACTAAAAATCCTTCTTTAGTCAGTAAAGAATACTTTCCACGATTTAGAAGCCTGAATGCAAGCGAGTACATCTCATATGTAAAAACGCGGCAAGAAAGGACTGCGGCGGCCAGGCAATGTCCTGAGAAGACCCAATGACCGCACAATCAAGCAATTGCTTGTAGCTATACCTTTGCCAGATTGGCGCAGGCGTCCTGGCAATCAATTGAAAAATTGGTGGGCAACTGTCAAAGACGACCTTGACACCATTGGTGGATTTCGGAAGTTTGGCATAAAGTGGGAGAACTGCTGGCTCCGGTTTGCCGAAGAACTGGCACAAGATGGCATTCGGAGTCTTCTAGATGCCGGGTGAGGCGTTCATGCCCTGTTCCACAGCTAGTACAAGTAAGTAAGTAAAGAGTATATCTCATTATAAAGACTCCAGAAAGCCAGAGGGTTTCATCTAAGATGATACTTTTTATAAACAGCTTGTGAAGTATATTATACAATTTTGTTTCATGACTCAGGAATCGAGTTGAAATTTCAGGATTTTTTATGGGGTGGGGGGGGAGGAGAAGACAAAAATTTTGCATTCAAGGAAGCGGAAAAAATGAGGTTTGTCTGGTTCTTAAAAAAAGAGAATACACGATGTTTTTTGGCTGTCGTCCAACCGGCTCTTTTGACAGGTGAACATAAATAAGAAAGTAAAACTTCTTTAAATATCATTAAATAGAAAAGGATATTAAATATCAAATAGATTATTAAATATCACAGGAAAAATATAATTAAATATCAAAGTAAACAGGTTATTAAATATCAGCAAGAAAATAAAAGATAATCAATTTTTGTGGTTACCGCAACATCCGTGCTTCCTAATTAGATTGATCTCTCTCTAAGTATACTGTTTTCCACTGTCCTTATGTTTTTACAAATGAGAACATTTTTCAATGTTCTCTAAATTGCATAATATTGCAATTACATTAAATAATAATTTTAAAAGTCATACTAAATTATTACTTTTTTAGCGAACAAAATAAAATTATAGCTTGTTTTACGAAAGAGATTTAAAAAATTGTGTTTCTTGGCACAAGCATAGCTCTGTCTCATGGTACTAATACATAAACCTACATGTTTTGTAAACTATTAAAATATATTTTCATTATTGAAAAAAATAAGCAAAAACTGTAAATTGGCCATGTTAAAGTATGAATTAGCTGCGTACTCTTCAGACAATGCCTAGTAACAAGTAACATTTAACAAGCCTAGTAACATTTAGCTGTTATGAAAATGTATAATAACATAATTCTAATAAAGGTGAAGGTGGAAGTAGAAATTACTCCCCCCATCTTCTCATGTCTAATATGTATTGAAATATAATATTTACCCTTTTAACTCTTAATGCGGTACCCAGAAGAACTAAATACTGCGTTACTCAGAAAAATTTAGCTCGTACTTAACATTAATCAAGCGTCTCAGTTCAAACCCATTCTCAATGTATTGCTACGGGACAAAATACCTAATACTCAAGCCTAAATTCCTAGAATACTATTACCCTCAAGTGCCTCTGCTCCATGGCTAAAAAACCTAATACTTACACTGCAATCCAGAATTTTAACTTCCCTCCTCATCACGACAAAATGATATTTAAATTATCCGTTGAGATCCCACAAAAGAGACAAATTCACTAATGATTACATTGTTGCTGAAAGTGTAAGATTCCTATTTTACTCCTTTCCTTAACTGGTCAAAATTATATCCCAGTTCTATAGTCAGTGTAATAAAGAGGTGAAAGAACCGGCTTTTTTGGTTTTCATGGACCTTCTGATTCATGAAGAAGAGGAAGAAGTACTGTCAAAACGTTTTTGAAATTTCCCACCAGTAAAACATGTAGGACAGTTTTGGTAGGTGTTTCCCGCCTTTCAGTTCTGGTTGAACAGTTCAGGTATATCTATAACCTGCTGAAAACTGGTTCTAGACTCGACTACTAACAAACATAAACTTAATATTGAAATTAATCAAGCTTTTCAGTTTAAACCATTCCTAGTGTTTGCTTTAAAAATATTTTTGAAAATACCCAACCACTAACAAATCTAAGACAATTTTGGAAGGTGATTCCCACCTTTCAGTCCTGGTTGGATAATTCAGGTATGTCTATAACCTGCTTAAAACTAATTTTAAACTGAATATTAACACACATAAACTGAATATTGAAATTAATCGATCGTCTCATTTCAAAACATTCCCAATGTATTTTTGTGTCAAAACGTTTGTGAAATTTCTCTACCAGTAACACATCTAGTACAATTTTGGTACTTAGGTGTTTCCCATATTTCATTTCTGGTTTGCTAAATCATGTATATCTATAATACGAACTACTGAAACTCGTACGTAGAATCGACTAATAACAATTGTATACTGAATATTGAAATTAATCAAGCACCTCAATTCAAATACGGTCGCACTGAATTGTAACTGTTAACAATAAATAACCCTCTGAGAAAGTATGTATGTATGTAGACATGCATGCTCATAGTCAAAACCGACGGAGGGATTATAAGATTTTCCAGAGGAAAGGAAAGTTTCTAATTCCTAAGGACATTTTCTAAGAGGACGCTTCAAAAGCCGTATTTTTAACCCCAAATATAAGAAAGTTTGGATATTATGTTTCTCAGACCAACTGACTTGGGGATGGAAAGGCGAAGATACGTCCTCTGATGAAATCTTATGTTATAACGAAAAACTTTGCATTCATGAATAGGTATACTTCAGACCAACCTTTTGGAAGGAGGGCTTAATTCATGGGGTAGCTCAAATGCCTCAGGCTGTGGAAAAGTTGGGTGACTAAGTTGTTACTTGTCCCTGTAAAAAAAAAGCTCAGCAACTGAAACATTTGGTTTCAGCAATCACTGAAAGAGAATTTTTATTTCTTTTTTAGGAATATACCTCAGAAAAAAAAGCTTTCAGCTCAAATTAACTTGAACCTATTCTATAAAAGTGTTTGAGCAGTCGACCCGCACATCACCATCTCAGGCGTGCAAGTATGTGCAATTAATTTTTTAAATATTATGTTTATTTAATTACGAAAGGGACTAGATACAGCATTTTCCTTGCAAATGACCTCTTAAACTGATCTCTGTGATATTCCAATGCTCCACTAGCAGTGAAGAAAGAAAATAGAAGGAAAATTAAGGACACATGAATGCTACCCATGCAAAAAAGTAATTTCCCTTGTTGTTCAAGCCGGGGGGAAGTAAGTTGCTTTTATCAGGTATTTGTCAATGGCAATTCCAATGGTGTTCCTTTAGTTTCAACCAGACGCCATTTTTAAGGAGTTTTAGGCTATTTTTAAAAACTTCTACAAATTGGTTTTCAAATAACATTTTATAATTAAGAGTAATGGCGATGAGTTACCAGTCTTGAATCAGCAACAAACGACAATTTTTTCTCACTAGCCAGTTTTTTTTACGCATTAAGTTTTCGGTTATTATGGGCCGTGGCTCGTTCTTTACTAGGTTGCAGCTACCACTGCAACCATGATATATATATACCTTTTTCATGAGGTACCAAACTCCAATGGCTGATGAGAAGGCAGCAGTTATGATGTCAGAAGTCGAAAACTTCAAAGCAAATATGCTTTTTGTCTCTGCGTGTTCACCTTCAACTTTTTCTGTTAAGATAATATCAAACTGTCTCAGAGGCAAGAAGTTTGAAATGATACCGTAATACTTTTCCAAGGTAGGGCTAAAACATAACAAAAATAAATCATTAAGACAGTCATTATAACAGTAAAACATAAGGAATACTAATAAGAGATAATGTTGTAGCACGCATAAGGAGACTAAAACTTAAGGCTTCGATCTTGAGCACTAAAATTAAATAAGAAAACAAGTTTTTTTAACTGAAAGTAAGGAACGACGTTAAAACTTAAAACGAACAGAAATTATTCCGTATATGAAAGGGGCTGTCCCCTCCTCAACGTCTCGCTCTTTACGCTAAAGTTTTTTATTGTTTAAAAAAAATAGAGTTGTGAGAAAGTGAAACTTTAGCGTAAAGAGCGAGGCGTTGAGGAGGGGACAGCCCCTTTCGTATACGGAATAATTTCTGTTCGTTTTAAGTTTTAACGTCGTTCCTTACTTTCAGTTAAAAAAACTTGTTTTTTTATTTAATTTTTGAACGTTTTGAATTAATGCAGGTTTTGATTTGGCTCACCGTACATGAATAATTAAAACAAAATTTGCATATTAATTTTACTATTATTTGGTTAAATGGCTTTCTTGAAACTTGTTTAATTTTAATTACGAACGTTTTTATTAGTAATAAATATACGTAACTTACGCATTAACTTACGTAACAAACTTCTATATTCATATATATTTAATACGTATATTAGGGGGTTCGCACCCTAGTCAATACCTTGCTCTTTAAGCTAAAGTTCGCATTTTTTTCTAATTCTTTAAAAATGGCCCCTTAATCACAAAGGCCGTTAATTAGAATAAATAGCTCTTATGAAAGTACTAAAAAATCTTAGGCTTAAAGAGCGAAGTATGGACTAAGGGGTGAACCCAATCATATACGTAATATTTTCTGTTCGTTTTAAGTTTTGATGTTGCTCCTTACTTTCAGTTGAAAAACTTGTTTTTTTTTTTATTTAATTTCTTATCAATGCTGGGAAATCCGGCGCCCCTTCATAGCAATGTCACTCCCCCCATGAAGACTCCCTTAATAGAAAGATCCTCCCACATAACCCCCGACCCAACCCCCCCCCCCCCCACTACCAGAAAAATCCCCCCTGAAAACGCCTGTATATTTCAAGATAACCAATACTATATGTTAACTTTGGTAAAGTACATAACTTTCAGCCCTCCCCCGGGGACTTCCGGGGATAAAGTCATCCTAAAAGACATAGTTATCATATTTTCGACCATGCCGAACAAAATGGCTATCTCTAAATTTTGATCGGGTGACTTCGGGAAAAAAATGAGCGTGGGAGGGGGCCTAGTTGCCCTCCATTTTTTCTGTCACTTAAAAAGGGCACTATAACTTTTAATTTCCGTTCCAATGAGCCCTCCCATGATATTCTAGGAACACTGGGTCGATACGATCACCCTTGGGAAAAAAACCCAAAAAAAAAAAAAAAAAAACAAATAAACACGCATCCGTGATCTTTCTTCTGGCAAAAATACAAAATTCCACACTTCCAAAATTCCAAACCTCTACAATACGGTTCTCTGATACGCTGAATATGATGATGTGATTTTCATAAATCACATATAACTTTTAGGGGGTCTTTCCCCCCTTTTTCAAAAATCAGCCAAACTTTCTCAGGCGCCTAACTTTTGATGGGTATGACCAAACTTGATGAAACTTATATATTTGAAATCAGCATTAAAATCTGATTCTTTTGGTGTATCTATTGGTATCAAAATTTCTAGAGTTTTGGTTACCCGTTTTCTAGAGTTTTGGTTACCATTGAGCCGGGTCGCTCCTTACTTACAGTTCGTTACCACGAACTGTTTGATCCAGGAAAAGGGTCTCCATGACACCTCCCTCCTCCTAGTCAATTCCCTAACGGTGCTTTTGAAGTGCCCTGCTCAATCTCTCCACCTTTGTGCCGGTAAGAACATGAATGAATCCTTTTATGTTACAAAAAAAAAAAATTCCTCCAATAAAAAGGATGCTATGACTTCTAGATGGAAACCAGGTGATAGACCTCAGTGAATACCATCTACTAACTATGTCTAAACCCTGAGTACGACGATCAATTTGATTACTAAGAATATAGTTAGACTAAAACATAAACATATGTAAAGCAATTGATATTGCATCCTGTCTCTTGATCAGAATATTGTATAAAGAACACATATGAAAAAGCCTCCAGCTTTTTCTTAGCTGGATATAGTTAAGAATAAAGCCCATTTGCAACTTGCACCACCAAATAATTATACTATAAGGTCATTTATGGTTGCAACCTATGACTATGACGCCATCCATCATCTTGTTTATGGAGATGCAGATTTTAGCCAAAAAATTGATTCTATTTTAAATATTATGTTTTGGTATATTATACCAATTTAGGTTTAATATACCTAATTATACTATAAGGTCATTTATGGTTGTAACCTATGACTAAGACGTCATCCACCATCTTGTTTATGGAGATGCAGATTTTTGCCAAAAAGTTGATTCTACCTTAAATATTATGTTTTGGTATACTCTACCAATTTAGGTTTGGTATACCTAATTATACTATAAGGTCATTTATGGTTGCAACCTATGACTATGACGTCATCCATAATCTTGTTTATGGAGATGGAGATTTTTGCCAAAAATTGATTCTATTTTAAACATTATGTTTTAGTATACTATACTAATTTAGGTTTTGTATACCTAATTATACTATAAGGTCATTTATGGTTGCAACCTATGACTATGACGTCATCCATCATCTTGTTTATGGAGATGCAGATTTTTGCCAAAAAGTTGATTCTATTTTAAACAATATTTTTTGGTATACTATACCAATTTAGGTTTGGTATACCTAATTATAATATAAGGTCATTTATGGTTGCAACCTATGACTATGACGTCATCCATAATCTTGTTTATGGAGATGGAGATTTTTGCCGAAAAATTGTTTTATTTTAAATATTATGTTTTGGTACATACAGAAGGCACTAGATATAACAATTTCTATTAAAATGAGCCCTTAAACAGCTCTCTATGATGTTCCAGTACCCCACTAGCAGTAGAGAAGGAGAAAAACAGGGGACATATCAGTGCTACCCATGCAAAAAGCGATCCTTTTCTCGTTGTTCAAGCCATGGAGTTGCAAGTTGTTTGTATAGAGTTTCTGCAATGGCCATTCCAATGGTATACCTTCAGTTTCCATAAGACTCCATTTTTTAGGGGTTTCAGACTATTCTTCGGAAGCTCCTTAAATTTGTTTTAAAAATAACATTTTACTATTCAGACTAATTTAGATAAGAGTTGATATTCCTGAATCAGCTAAAAATGACAAGTTTTCTCACTTGCAAGTTTTTTATTTTACAATGCATTTTTTTTTATTTCTGGTCACTATGGGCAGTAGTTTCGTCCTTTACTAGGTTGCGGCTACCACTGCAATCATGATAGAAAGAGACTTACGAGTATCGTCACTCATTCTGCTAAATCTTAAAAAGACAATTATAATAATCAATACGGCAAACTGCAAAGGTACTGAGTATTCAAACAAGCAATTCCATAAAGAAGAAGTGGCAATAGAAAATAATAAAATATGTTCATTCACTACAATATCTTCTTGGGAGGGTGTAAAGAGGGACGCTTTGAATAGATTGGGATGGAGGAGGTTGCGTAGCTGTGTGGCCCCAGGCGGCGTGGTGCTGCAGTGAGTTGTTAGTAGTAGTAGTATTTTTAAGTTAACACGAGCATGTCAATATTGAAAGAAAAATTATCTTTCATCCTCCCATTCCAATTATTGCCTCACTCTGACCCAATTGGATTGAAATGCTATAAGTGAGACTTTCATAATCATTAAAGATAATTGTGATCGTATCAAAGCAATGATCCTAAAAGATCGGGAGAGGGCTCATTCGAAAGGATATTAAAGGTTTGTGTGGCCATCTCAGTGACCAAAAAGATTGTGTCACGATAAAGTGGCATTTTCTGTCATTTTGGGGCACCAAATTAAGATTTTGTCCCATGGAGGAATAAGTTGCTATCGATTGAACATTCTGAGGTAGCCAAACAATTTAATAGTATCAAAAACTGTTTTTTGGGGCTTTCAAGTTGCAGAGGAAGCAATGCCGTATTGTGGCACATTGGTTCCTGAAGAGTCATGTAGTTAATACAAGATGAACGGTTAACATAAGGATTTATCTCAATGCTTCAGTTACTGAGGTTGGTTCACTTGATTCTTCATGAACCCATGAAATATACAAGTGATGTATAATTGAACATCAGCCATTATGAAAGAGAGTGGTGGGTCATTGTGTAGGCAGGGGAGGGGGGGCAGACACCTAAGAGAGAGAATTTCAATGCCTAAATCGTCTAGCTATCCATGAGCCTTCAGACGAATATAGAGGGGGCGTAGGAATTGATCTTTCATTTCCTTTTATTTTGACTAATTCGAATTTCGGGGCTGTGGAGTGATACTTCCTTTTACAGTTTCGAAAAATGTGTCTGAGATTTATTTTGGTGCTTCATTTAACTAAACTGATTGGCTTCATGTTTCAAAAAATTTTATACAATGATGTGTGAGTGCGCATCAGGACACACACAATTGATATCTAATCCCTGTTGATTTTCGAAAAAATTCTTTGTTCTACTCCTTGGTGGTGGGGGTAATATAGCATCAAATAATACATTTACGCACCTACGGACACGAAGTTGGAAAAGGCGAGGCAGGGCGTCACGAGCCTCGTCAGGAAATTTCTTGGGGGGGGGGGGCACTATCTGGAGCTTTGTTATCAGCGTTTCTAAGCGGTAATATTTCCCTTTTTATATTCATATACAAAGTTTCAACGTGTTTAAAAAAATTTCAAAATTCACTCTAGCTAAGTCTACCCAGTTTGTTTCTAAACTTTTTAAAAAAATTGGCCTCGTGCTTAATGCTGAAAAATGTGAATATTTACTTTTTAATGCTAAATACCCAACAAGTGATTAGAGTTGTAGTTCTTTTTCAGTTAAGCTGGTTCCTGCGTTGCATTGGCTCGAGATTAGCATCCACTCTTCTGTTTCAGCTATCCGTGCTAGTGCACTTGTAGATATTAAGAATAAGCTTAAAGCAGGCTATGCTAAAATTGTCCCAAATCGTGGCCGCCATTCTCGTACGGCCTTGGCTAAACTGTATACTACATATCGTGACCATTCCATTCTTTTTCTATTAGGTTAGCGCCCATTTTTTAATAATAGTGATATGAAGGATATTAGAGTTTTCTACTTCCATTATTGTAAATATCTTTTGCATTTGCCTCGTTGGTATAGAAACCGCAAGATTATTTGAATGTTTAAAGTGATATATTGACGTCATATAATAAGTTGGACTCTAAGTTAAAAGATGAGGCCTGCAAGCGGTTGGGTCCTTTTCATCCTCTTGTGCGATTGTTCTGATTTGCATTTGTTGTTCTTTATATTTAATATTGCCGTAGTATTTTTTTTTTCCTTTCGTTTTTGTTACTCCACTTTACCACCGTTTTACTGGGTCACCAACAAATTAGTATAATTATTAGGTCCTTTTCATCCTCTCGTGCGATCCTGATTTGCATTGTTGTCTTTTTTTATATTTGATATTGTTTTGCTTGTATTTGTTTTGTATGTCTTTTCCTTATACATTGTTCGTTAATCCAGTTTTTTATGATGTTGGAGGGGGGGGGGGGGGTCAAAAATAAATTATTATACAACGTATTTAAACATCAGAGAACCCTGTTGCAGAGGCAGTGATGTATTCAGCCACGTAGAAGATCAAACTCGCGCAGAATCTTTAACCACCTGAAAAATAATACCCCTCTCGGTCTACCCAAAATTTAGTACTAAAAGTACTAATAAGAATTTATTCACCAAAAGCCTTGTTGATCCAAAATTTTGACTAAATAATCGAATCTTTCCAAAATTTTCATTGCAATCCAATATTTTATTTCTGAAGCAGAAAAACTGAAAACGAGGAACTTACCAATCAATCTACATTTATCGATATATACAACGTATCAGCATTAAACTGGGATTTATAGCGCCGATGGCCGACATCATATTTTGGTTAAGCCTGGGGACGATTTGAAAAAAGAAAAAAGAAACAACAAGTTCTTTAAACCGAAAGTTAGGAGAAAAACTGAAACTAAAAACGAACAGAAATTATTCTGTATATGAGAGGGGCTGCCTCCGCTTCAACCCATCGCTCTTTACAATAAAATTTAGCTTTATGTCCCAATTCTTTAAGAACGACTGCTGAAACATAAGAACCGTTAAATTGGAGTGACAAGCTTTTTTAATACAATAAAAGCTTTAGTGTATAAAGCGAAGTGTTGAGGAGGAAGCAGCTTCCCTCATGTACGGAATAATTTCTGTTCGTTTTACGGTCAAAGACCAGGAACAGGGAACAGGACAAGAACAAAGACCTTTGTACCCGAAAAAAACATCCAAACAATTTTCTACATTTTTAACAAAATATGCTTATTTTTGTATTTTTTTTAAAATCAACTTCACCCGATACAAATTCACATTTACGCGCATGAACTGAAATACCTCGAAATAATTAATTACCTTATTACAAAAATCACTCACGATAAGCATTAATATTACTTATTACTAAATAAAGTTTTAAGAAAAATAATGAATTTTTGCAAGAGTAGTAGAAATGACCGGAAGGAGAATTGATCTCTAGTCGCCTTCAAAGGCCTTCAAGTATTCAAGTTATCAAGTATTTTGCAGTAGGTTGCATCAAGACATGACCAATTGTAGAAAAAGAAAAGCCAAGACAAAATAGTCCAAATAATTGAGAGGCAAATGTTGAAGTGGCTGCGGCACGGGTAAATGGCGGGAGTAAGTATAACTCTCTTATTGGACACATACTTGTTCGTTAGTTTTTGGAAAGGCATGCCTGCCTTTACAGAACTGATAGACTATTTGAATTACCCTTACTATAAGAATATCTGCCTTGGCTCTGACCAGTAGCAGGAGTAACAGAGAAAGACGCATCTCTGAGAAATACGCATCTGTGATCTTTCTATTACAGTAAGATTTTATTACATTAAGGTGATGTTTCTCCCCTCTTTCGAAAATCGGGAAAATTTATTTACATTTACCATTTTCCCGGCAAAACAAAATAACCAGCTTTTATACAAACAAAGACCATGGCCAGAACAATCTGTTTACCGACACGGGAAGTGCAACGTCCGAAAGAGAGGGCTTCAGGCTAGACATCTTGCGGTTGTCCTGTTTTGGCGAATTCGTACCTCTTTTCTGTACACTCCCGTTATTTTATCGCCACATCTCGTAAAACGTCTAAACCACTAACGACTAAAGAGACCGGATGCCGGAAGTGGACATCCCTGGGCATGTGATTTGCATGCTGGAAACTCGGCTAACAAAGGTCGTCTTCCCGTGGAAGCAAGGCGGTATCAGAAACGAGGACGCTCCAAAAAGCCGTACGACGCAACTAACAAGCTGACCTCACAAATTTCAACACCACGTTGAGGATAGTTGAACTGCTGTAGTGATGAGAGGTGACTGGTGACTTCTTAGATACCTAAGCACCTCTGGAGACATAGAATTAGTTTTGTTACTCAGCGACAAGGTTAATAAGCTAGTACAGGAAACAAACAAGATTCAACTAACCTCAATAGATGCGTCAGAGCTGAAACACCAAGGATGAAAAAGTAGAAAGTCAATAAATAGTTTATGTAAGCCTTTGAAAAAACCTGAAAAGGAAAGTTGAATGAATTTCAACAATTTGATTTAAGAGCACAGAATTGTTTTTGAATAGAAGAATTTTGGATTTAAAGGATTTAAATGAATGAATGATAAGAATATTCTTTTAAGAAATACATTGCAGCTGCTAAACCTGCTACACTTATCTACAGCGACATAGCTAGGAGATAAGGGTATAGAATTACCTCCAGATGTAGCATATGTTGGAGTGCCATCTAGATAATGTATATACCCAGATAACGACTAGGAGCACCCTACCATATAAATAATACGAAAGACATTGTAAAGACAGTGAATTTCACTTTGACAGGAACAGTACTGTCTTGTTTTTGTGGGGACAGCTATTACATACATGGCCGAAATATAAAATAATGTTATAAGGTAGGTTATCTAAATAGCAACGAAGACCACATTACCTTTCCATTCTGCCAACAATATCATAAAGAGCACATTTTAAAGACAATAAACCGCAGAAAATTTAATTAATTGAATTCATTAATTAATTAGTCAATTCAATTAATTGAACATTTCGCCCAAGCATCTAATAGCCACCCTTACCTTAGCAAAACAAATAAAGACTAAGCAAAACTTGGATAAATAAATGACGTTAGGACTCTTTGAATTTATTCTACTTTCTATTATTTATACTATTATCTATTTTATTTATTCTAATTTCTTGTTTTATTTTATTTATTTAATATAATATCAAAATATTATTATTTTATGTTATTATTATAAATCATATTATTTAATTTATTTATTCTGTTATTTATTTTATTTATTCTACTTTCTTGTTTTGCTGAAAAAAGCTATTAGGTATAGCCTACAGCCAAGATATTCAATCCTTTTTTTTGCAATTTATTGCCTTCATAGGCCTCTGCTCATTTATCTTAAAACTGTTTTTTTTTTTTTTTTAATTTGAACAGCCTCTGACTTCAGATTATTACTATATTTCCAAACATAACAGCAATGATATCTTAAATTCAAATTTTAGGTTAAATTATATAGTAACTTCCGAATGTTACTATATATTCTGAATGTCTATAGTAACTTACTTAATGTTCCTATAGTAATTCACAAACACTCCTAATTTTTCAGCTGAATTCGCACCCATCATTTCCGATATGTGTCAGATATGTCATTTTGATAGTCTGAGTCTGGGTGCATAGTTCCGTTCCGTTCTTTAGGTCAAACTTGAAGTTCAACTTGGCTACCCAATGCCCCTAAAAATGTCAACTTTGTCTTCCAGGTTGAACCTGACATAATTCAGATAATCTATAATCTTAGTACATCTATAATCTATATCCTTAGATAATTTATTATATCTATAATCTGATAATCGATAATCTATGATCAGATAATCTATTATCTTAGATAATTTCGATAATCTTAGTACATATGGTTTCTCTCGTTCTAGATAGCTACTTTACTGGGAATAGATTTTAGTCGAAATGGGGCTCATAGTGCCACCAATTTTGAACATGTTAAAGACCTAATTTTTTACCCTTCCCCTCTGCCCACGCCCACAATTCAAGATTTGACGGCCTCATGACCCGCGTTCCTAAAAATTCCTGAAAGTTTCGGTTTGATCACAAAGATCATTCTTTGAATATTGCAAATATGCTGTTATAGTAGGAGAAAAATAAGTTTTGACCAGGAAAAAATTGGTACAGAAATGGTTTCTTCACCATCCGGACCGGAAAAAAATGCTTAACAACATATCAAAAATCTAAATCTCTTAGCTCGATCCGAAATTGTTTTTTTTTTAATATCTTTTTATTTATTTTCTCAAAAACCGGGAAAAAAATTTAAAACGTAAACTATAATGTTTTACACATCTTTTTAGATCAGCTTTTGGCTCTGAATTCATTTCTGATACTCATTTCGTTACCTGACCAAAAGAAAAATATTTATCAACAAAAAAAAAAAAAAAAAAAAATGGGGAAAGAAACTGTGTCTTTGGGGAAAAAAAAAAACTCTTACCAGCGTTTATCAAGGTCTACTACGGAATAAGTTTGTCGTTCTTGTAGTCTATTTGGCTATGTAAACGAAAGGCTTAGAAAAAAAAAGACTAAACAACAATAAACAGGAATGACGAAACACCTCAGCGCCAAACACCATGAGACAAGGTAGGTTCTAACTTAATGTGTTCAGAGAAAAGCTTTTATCTTATTTTTCAAATATATAAAAATTGCACATCATCGAAATGTAGGAACTAGATTTTTCATCATCACAGTTAACTGTTATTCTTCTTCACTAAGTTCTTCTTCTTGAAACTTCGAATTGTTGCACGAGCTTCCCTTACAGGTACGGCTTGCTATAGTGCACTCAAGTCCGTTTTTCTTACAGGTACACTTTTCACTATCACAGCCGTCAATACGACACGAGCATTTGATAATTTTCAGCAGATGAGACGGAGCGGCAGGGAGATCTGTTTTTATTGGCGCAAAAACTTCGTTATCCTGCAGTTTCCATCCCAGGCGTAAAGGGTCTACTGGGTTCCCGAGCCAGATTTGAACTTGGCAGTAGACACGTAGCGAGTGGTACTTCGCTGCTGCCTGAGTCGGTGGCAGTTCTTGTGGATGCACGAAAGTGGTGGCAGTACTCACTTTTCTGTGAAAGATTAGCTTTCTGGCAGTGTCCAGGTTCGAAACATCAGGGCAACCGTACAGTATCAACAATGCTCGCTCTCCTGCTGCCACAATATCGTCAAGCGATGCGGGCTTGACGCCAAATAAAGCAGCGCTGTCCCTGAAACTCTTGTTGGAAAGTAGCAGCTGAACGGCTTTGCCCTTTCCTATTCCGTAAAGGTGAGAGGTTGTGTCACAACCCAGCACGGCATGACAGAACGGTATCAGATTGCTGACATCAGTTCCTAGCTTCTGCTTCATCTCACTAATATCCCAACCTGAACTAGTACAACCAAACTTAGCTTCAGGTGAGAAATATAACGCCCGGAACGCGAATCTGATCGACTGATCAGAAGAACCAAGATGTCAGTATCATCAGCAACCACGATTGTGTCTGTGTAAAGTGTCAATAAGAAATCTGGACTTGAAATGGTGATCCAGTTGCACTGCTAAGCCTAGTTGCAGTGGACAAATGAGGGCACGCGGGCGAGCTGCTTGAACGATGGAATTGCCAATGGTAAGCACTTTGAAGGAAATATCGGTTCCAACGAATATTTCATCTAAGAACACCATTAGGCTATCAGGTAGAGAGCCTTCCAGCTGTTCTCCAGAAGAAATCTGCTTTGCGGTCATATATGATTCCTTCTGTGCTGGCAGTCCTTTGATATCACTTTTGATAATCTTTGCTGCTGCTCTAATAAGCTTGATTTTCTCACTCTCTTCGTTATCGGTTTTGTCCTAGTAATAAAAATTCTAGAGTATCGCTGATGCTTTTTCTTTGAATGTCACCACGTCAGCCTTACCGTCAATAGTTGCAAATACTAGCTGGTCACTGAAATATTCCAGAAGCTTGCTCTTCAAGCACTTGTTAGAGTACGGTTCAAGGTCTGTCCCATTCAAAAGCTCTCCCATTTTAACAACAAGTTCACTGACTGTATACTGTTCTTCGTCATTTTCTTCGAAAAAAGTAGCCAGCTTCAAAAACGCCTGATATCTTTCATCGTGACCTGGCCTCCCCCTTTTTGAACGTTTTTTATCTGGCTCAGTATCTTCGAGTATTCCAAAAAGTTCTTGCGTCGCAAATCTGGCTGGAAGGCTCTTATTTAATCGAAACATAGAAGAACAGGCTGCGTGATAAATGGCGTCAACTGCGTGCAGGTCTGACACTGCACATATTCGGCGGAAAACGTTATTTGACCAATCATCATCACGGCTTTTGCACACTGCCTTTACACTCTCTTCAAAGTCTTTAGTCCGAACCTTGTACCACTCGTGTCCTTTTCTGTGGGTAGTGTTGAGATTTATCTTTGTAGTGCAGAAAAAGCAACACTCTTGGAAGTTGAAACTTGGAGTCCGTGATCGGAGTACCACTTTTGCTGCTTCCGTCTTTTCTTGCAAGGTTCGTCGTCTCTCATTCTCAATTTTCGACAGGTATATTTTGTTTGTGAAAGCCTTTCTGCAAGCAACATGGACTTGGTTCCCTGCCTCGACAGAGATGCTGGTACCTCTCATTTTGCTAGCTTCATTGATCGCCGCAGCTCCTTTTTCTGCCAGTACCGACGATTCTGAGGTGTCTATTGAACGTTCACAAAGGGGACATAAAACTGCGGTCTCAGCCATCTAAAAAAGAGAACTGGGAATAAGTGAGTATAAGTAGTATAAGTATAAGTAGTAAAAGTAATAAGTGAGTATAAGTATGGGAATAAGTAGAGCTGTCGGTGAATGTTACAACAAAAACCCGGATTCTGAACCGAAAAATCTGTAGCTAAACCCTCCCCAGTTCAGATAGGTTACTAAAATAAGTGAACTGTCAATCTTATTGAGGGCCGGCGTCGAGTATCATGGGTGCTTTAAGGATTCTTGACCAGGGAAATCTGACAGTCACATCCGCGAAAGGGACCGGCGATAGTCGATAGTACTCTCGCTTCCACTAGAGAAATAGCTTTTTCGTTCCACCTAGCGGCGTCGACCGTGCTGCACTCTAGCGACTTGTTTGCTGTACTTAAGTTTTCTTCAGACAGATGGCGCTGATAAAATATGTGTCAGAAAAGAGAGGTAGGACAGGCGTAGAGTCTTCTTTCCTTTCTATATTTCCTTCCTCCGATTCCTTTCCGCTTCCTAGTAGTTACGTTACAAAAGTATCGGCAAGAAAAATAAACAAAAACGCACCTGTGTTAAATCTCTGATCGGACTCCAAAATACTTTCCATCTGAGGAGTTTTTTTGCAGATAGGTGGCTCTACAAGGCTCAGCAGACTGAAGCAACTTTGAAAAGAGTGTAAGATCAAGGCATGGTGTAACAGAAAGTGAATATCAGAAGAGACTTTCCAGCTGGTTGAAAATGTCACCAACAAAGCTCGGTAGGAAAAGAAATGGATTCGGAACGCCGGTAGGCTATTTGTTCAGATGGGGAAAAATGAACCGAAAATTCGTGCTCCTCTTCGAAAAATACCCCGTGATCGTGTGTCGCTTGATATTTTTTTTTTTTTTTTTTTTTTTTACTTCACACAAAAACAAAAACAAAACATAAAAAAGAATTAAATGATTAAACGTGATGTTTCTGTCTAATAAAAGAGCACAAAAACAATCGTTTCTTAAAAGGGAAACCATCAATAAACTACTTTTCTTTTCACGGTTCCTCATTCTCTGATTCTGGAAATATCTAAAAAATAGGCACAAAAAACGTGAAAAAAAGGGAATTTCGCAACGGGATGGAGATTTAGATTTTTGATATGTTGTAGAGCTCTCTTTTCTGAACATAGTGGTGCAAAAATAATTTCTGTACCAATTTTTTCCTGGTTCGACCATTTTTTTCCGTATCTTTCCCCTACTATTAGTGTGAAAATTAGATTTTAGTCCAACAGGAAGGAACCTGACTTAATTTTGGTACATAATACAGAACACCATGTTATAGTCTTTGAACTGTAAATCCTGAAAAATGAAAGTTTCCAGGATCATTCGCCCCCTCCTCCCAGGAACATTTCCTTACAATATATGGAAATGTTATTATTTAATATAATATTTGAAAAAAACTACGTTTTCTAAAGAGTTAAAGAGGCTGAGTCACAAGTTCGAACCTTAAAACGTACAGGGGTTAGGAGGTAAAGTTGGGGGCTGCCGCCCCCCCCCCCCCCCAAACCCCCCGCTTTAGCAGCCTCTGTTGTTAAGATTTTTTAAGTCCTGTAGCCTGCAATCAGTGCAATCAAGGCTCTTATAGGAAAACGAGGTTTTTCATAAATGTAAATTCGGGGGATAATTTTTTCGGTCTGAAAATCTCCCACTTCCTAACAGGTTGAATTCCGCTTCGAATGAGTCCTCATTCACCCGGATCCGTTGCCAACTGTGGCCTGTAGGCGTGGCTAACAAAAAAAAAATTGATGAACATTAAGTGGCTATATTTGGTTTTTGGAAAACAGGGAAGGAGTGATCGGATTGAGCTGAAATTTTGAGGATAAGCTCCCAGGCCCTAGGAAAGATAATCCTCTAAATTTCAGCCCGATCGGACAACGTTAAAAAGGGGCTGTGGTGGGAGGGTCGAAACTTCCGGCCCACTTTCCCCCATGAAGATAAAGTCGGAGGGGGGGGTGAAATTTTGCATGTTTCTTAGTTTGAGCTTAGGCTACAAAATGCGATCACCGCCGTCTCTCTGCGACCGCTAGGACCGGAAATCGCTTAACATTGTGGTGGGTCGCCTCTTTAAAGAGGCACAAGTGTGCCTCCTTGATAATGAATATAATAAAAAATCACTAGGGATGTTAATAAGTCTTTGTAGAGAGGATATTGAAACATTTTTTATCTATTTCATAGAATCCTTTTCATGGGGTGCCACCAGGGGGATTGGGGTTATTTCTCACCTTTGGAAACAAGAAACATAACAAAAACATCAAAAAGGATAATGACACATACTTCTATGTAAATCCAGAAAAAGTGGAAGTTTCCAGCATGATTCACCCCCCCCCCCCCTCCCCCAGGAATATTATTCTTATTTATGTATGTAAATGCTTTTATAATGATATATTATTATCCAATAATATATGGGAATGTTATTATTTATTATAATAATAAAGATAATAAAGAAAAATCACTTTAAGGATGTTATTAAGTCTCTCTGCTCGGGATATTAAAAATCTTTTTATCTACATCATAGTCGGTATCATTTTCATAAGTGCCGCCAGGGGGAAAGGGTTCATCTCCCTTTGAAAATAAGAAAAACCCAAGGAAAATATCAAAAGGAAAATGAGAAATACTTCTATGTAATCCTAAAAATGGAAATTTCGGGTATTATTCACCCCCCCCCCCTGGAATGTTTCCTTTATTATAATAAAATAGAAATGTTTTTATAACGATATATTATTGTAATATAGGGAAATTTTATTATTTAAATTAGAGTTGACACATCCTAGTCCCCCGAGCCCGGAGGTAAGGGTCTTAAGTTATACCCCGGGATATAAAACGTTTTTATGGAAGAGTTGGTCGTATAAACTTTGAAAGAAGCTCGTTTGATTGGAAATTCAAAGTTCCAGTTTCTTCCTTAAGAGTCAAAAGTGATCAGAGGGCCAGAGCCCCTCCCCCCAGCCAACTTTTCCAAAAATGCATCCGATCGAAATTTTTAGATAGTAATTTTGTTCAAATTATTCAAAGATGATATAACAACACCTCCACGGTTGATGCAACCCCCTCAGAACCCGGGTGCAAGGGTTGTCAAATATGCCACAGGGACAAATAAGGTTTTCAAGGAATGAGCGGTCGAATAAACTTTGGAGGAGGCTCATTTGATTGGAAATTGACTGTTCTAGTTCTCAGTTTAAGGGTAAAAAAAAGTACCCGGAGAGCAACTAGCCCCCCACCCACATCCTCTTTTCCCGATCAAAGCAAACGAAGATAACAAGAGCAAATATAGATAAATAAATACAACTTAAAGAGCTTCAATATTTTTTTCCCAGAGGAACTTCATATGGAAGGAATGGTCGTAGACTTTGGAGAAGGCTCATTTGAATTTAAATTGAAAAATTTAGTTCCCTTTTCAAGATTTAAGAGTAATCAGAAGACAGTCAGACCCCCCCCCCCACCCCATAGTCCTTTTCCCCAAATGCTTCTGATCAAAACTTTGAGATAGCCATTTTGTTCAAAGTATTCCAAATGTCTAATTACTACGGTTACGGGTTTGATAATCCCCACCCCAGCCATCAGGGTCAGGAATATAAGTTATGCTAGTTGACCATTGTTAACATATAAGGTTTTCATGGAAGGGCTGTTCGTGTAAACTTTGGAGGGGGCTCATCCGATTGGAAATAAAAACATTCTAGTACACTTTTTTAAGTAGAAAGAGATTGGAGGGTAACCAGACCCCCCCCCCCCACGCCTCCCCCCCCCCCCCCCAAATGCATCTGACCAAATCAAATATAACTCGGGGGTTGACAAATCTCCTGTAGCCTCCATGGCAAGGGTTGTAACTTATGCAAGTTGCCTATTGTTAACATATAAGGTTTTGGTGGAAGGGGTGGTCGTAATAACTTTGGAGGGGGCTCATTCAATATGCAATTGAAAGTCTTAGTTCCTTTTTTAGGACTCAAATGTAATTAAAGGACAGCCATGTCCCCCCTCCCCATTTTCTCCAAATGCATCCAGCCAAAATTTCAAAGTAGCTATTTTATTCAAAATAGTCCAAAAGCCAAATAGCTATGCTTTCAGGGTTGAACCCCCCTTCTCCCAGCCCCCAGAACAAGGGCTGTAAGTTTTGCCAGTTCCTTATTGTTTCTTTGTGATTTATGAGGGAAAGGCTGAAAGTTATGCAAGTTGCTCTTAGCTAATTTGATACTTTGTTTACTTCGATACTAGTTTTGATACTTTGATGAAACTTAGATGTTGAAAAAATTAGATAGGAAATGCATAGTGTTGTAACTGGTAAAATTGGTCATGGTAAGATTGGGTATTTTACCTATTTTACCGGTATTTTACGTGTTTTACCGGTATCTTACATATTTTTCTGACATATTTTACGATGCCTTGCAATTTTCACAGTACAAAAGCGCGGAGAGTGTAAAAGAAAAGGGATTGAAGATAATTTTGTTTTATGTATAGCTGTGTCCCCAGTTTAAAAGGCCGTCTTTCTGACTTCAGTCTCTAGTTATCAGAACGATTAAGTGCATTATAGTGCCTACAGATAGCTGAAATAAAATTATATTGGGTTTGTGGACTGTTAAAGACTGAAAGGGCTACAAGCAGGATTGACAAATGACAAAAAAAATAGTGAAATTAAATAGCCGAGAAAACAGAGAGTAATGACAGCCAGTGGACAAAAAAGAAGCGAAAATGACAAAGGCAGATATTTCATCAGGGACTTCAGCCTAGCCGTCTTCAATGGTAAAAAAAAATTGATCTTTTGAAGTAACTCTAACAGAGCAGAAGAAAGTCTAAATCAAATAAACCCAAAAAATACAAGCCAGAATAAATGAAAGACTATTCACAAACAAGATGGGGCAAGAATTCTCTACTTAGTGATTGACTTAGCTTGTCTACTGACCTAATTTTTATTAAAAATGTGGGCAGATAATTTTAGTTTCAACTAAAGAGAAATGTTATTTGAATCATTTAGTTTTAAGTTATTGTAAACTGGGTTTATAGCAACATCTCCAGCCTCTATTTAAAGCAATATCTCTATTTAGGGATTTTTTTTATTTAAGTTGCCTTCTTAAAAAGAATGTGGGAAGCCCTTTGCTTCAAATATTAAAGTTGCCTCATCAAAAGAACTAAATGATCTTGATTTTCAACAACGTGGAGGGCAAAAGAAGAATCAATACCCTCATTTTTATTTTTAATTCCACATCTCAGAAAAATTTTGTATTCATGCCACATTTCCCCCACGGACCGGAAAATACCCCTCTCGCGAAAACCCCTCCTATATTCCCCTTGGACAATTCCAGATCTTCACTATATGAGAAACTGAAATTTCTACTCTCCTGTTTAACTCAGGGGCAATCGTATAGCATTGCCTACAGCAAAGGCTCATAAGGGTTCAATGTGTTAATATTTATTAATTTATTTTTTCCCAGAGGCAGTTCATGTGGAAGGGGTGGGCAAATAAGCTTTAGAGCGGGCTCAGTCAATTGCAAACCGTAAGTTCCAGTGCCCTTTCCTAAGATTTAGCCTGCTTTTCAACCAATTGCTATCGAATGAGTTGTTACTGACTAGTGTCTTAAAGAAATTCTTATTCTAGTTTAAAGGCCATTGTGTTTCAGCAGTTATTTTGAAAGAACATCCAGATAGATACATAATTAGTGAGAGATGATGAGAGGGTGGAGGTAGAAATTGATATATAATCCTCAGGGTTGTATCCAAGACTTTTGTTTGGGGAGGTGGGCTTCGGAATAGGCACAGTCACCTGAATCGGAATCAAAGTCTGAAGGAGAGAATGACTGTGAAAGGACTGAATGTTCTGCAATCATGATCCAGTGCTTTGTTAATTAAAGTCATCAAAGTGTTACAAACTTCTTTTTTACTTGTATTTGGTGCTTTTAAAAATAAATGAAAAATAACATGTACACTATATGAAGAATGCAGCTGAATACAGTTATTTACGCATGCAATGCTGTTGTGGTAACATTCCATAGGTTTAAATGTAGAAAAAAATCACTAGTGTGATTTTACTCCCAAATAATGGTAAATTCGATTTTTTTTTATTATTTTTTTACAAAATGAATGTCCGAAGTCAGGCACTGTCCAATTGCTGAGGTATTACCCTAGGCACAATATTACCAAAGCGATAAACTAGACAGTTAGTTAAATTGAAATATACTAAATTGTTAATGGCTTGAAAAATCCATCCTCATCTGGGCCAGATTCTATCCCTACTAAAGTAGTTAAATCTATGCTTCCTTCAATAGTACTGCCTCTAACAAAACTTGTTAATCCTTCATTTGAATGTGGTGTTTTTCCGGATGCTCTCAAGCGTGCTCTGATTATTGTTTTGTATAAAGGTGGACCAAGAAATGATCCGGCAAATTATCGACCAATTTCAATTTTATCAGTATATTTGAAAAGGCTATGCTTTCTCGTCTCCCTACTTTCTTAAAATCTAAAAATTTTCTTCATGATTTACAATTTGGTTTCCGAATGAAGCACTCCACTGAACATGCCTGTATGACCCTTTTGAATTTTATTCATTCTGCATTAGAATCAGGATTGATTCCGGCTGCTGTATTCCTGGATATTCGAAAGGCTTTCGATTCCTTAACCCATGAAATTCTTCTATCAAAGATGTCTCATTTTGGCATAAGGGGAAATGTATTTTTTTGGTTCCAGTCTTATTTGAAGGATAGGTTAATTTCTGTTGATACACTTTTCCGGTCACCCTTGCAAGTGAATTTTGGTGTCCCCCAAGGATCAGTTTTAGGGCCTGTGCTATTTTTGATTTATGTAAATGATCTTTGTTATGTTGTAAAAAAGCAGAAACTTATTAATTGCTGTAGACTTTGTCATCCTAAGCCTTCCCTTGCCCATAGTGGCAACTATAGTTTGCCTTCTTCTGATGTCCTTGTTTGTTTTGCTGATGACAGCACACTTGGTACTTAGGGAAACTGCAAATTCGAGCTACGATTGAATTTGGAAAATTTGTTTGAGAGGGTGATTTTGTGGCTTGATGCTAATTATCTTACCCTAAATTTTTCTAAGTCCAGTTTTTTTTATTTTTTCGCGTGTTTCTCAGGTTTATCCCTAGTTATCAAAAATTCACCAGCCAAATGGAATAATTCATAGATTTAAAGACAGATATTTTTGTTTTTTATGCATTCTTGTTGATGAAAACCTATCTTTCAAACATTCACATTGATTTTATTAAAATGAAGATATGCAGGAGTCTCGGTATTTTAAGGAAACTTAGACATACTTTTCCTGGATCGATTTTGAAAATCCTTTTTCACTGCTTGATCCAATCTTACATTTCTTACTGTCCAATTGTGTGGATGTCAACTTTTCCTTCACTGATAAAACCACTTTCTAAGGTTTACAATAAAGCTAGAAACCTCATTCAGGAAACTAATCGTTCATTAGTTATACCATTACTTGATCTTGAGTCACTATACATTCTTTCATGTGCATGTTTTACTTTTGCTCAGCTTCATGGTGACCTCCCCTGGCCCCTAAGTGTTCTGCTATCTTTTACCTCTGATCAAAATAATTATAATCTTTGTAATATGACAAATCATGTTCAAGTTAAATTTACTCCTTGCATAAGGTCAGATTTTAATCCTCTAATGGCGTGTCATATTGTTTGGAATAAGTTGCCTGAATCAGCTTGAGGGTGCCACTCATTTGGTTTGTTTAAAAAAATTGTTAAAAATTCTTTGGCTTCATAGAAGTTATTTTTATTTATGTTTTTATTTTATTTTTTTAGTCTATTTAATCTAATTAATTAATTTAGTTTATTTATTCTATAGTTTTCATTTTACCTATATTTTCTTTTCTTCTCCTTTGTATGTGAGTAAGTGATCATTTTAAATTTTCTTTTGTTTTTCATCTCTGAGTAAGCAACTCATTTGTCTTCCCCCTTTGTACAGGCCAATGAGCCTTTGGGGGAATAATAACATGTAATATTGAATGTGTATCTACTGAAGAATAAATCTTATCTAGCTAGATGATGGGGCATTACCTTTTTTAAGCCAAGGAAATCAGAATCATTAAAACATTTCATTAAAAGCTAAAGGTGACTCTTAAAAAGAAATGCTGAACTGGTCTTGTAGCAACAGGGAAACTCTAAACCACCAATTTTATCCTGTATTTTGTAGGGAGTACCTTATTTTACCAATTTTACCTTATTTTATCAATTTTACTTAGCGAGTTTTTATTTTATGGTAATTTTACAACACTAGAAATGGGCAATGTCAGAAAACTTGAAACTTCGGCAATAAAAAATAAACAGAACTTATAAAAAAAAAACTCTCTCAAAAGAAGTTTTTGAAAAAAAATAAAGAAAATATTAAACTTAACCTGGAAGAATGGTAAATGTTGGTATAAAAAAAAGAAGTCTAGGTTGTTGGCAAAAGTCAAAAAACAAGGCCGTATCCAGGATTTTTTTTTCGGGGGGGGGGGGGGGGGGGGGGGGGGTACTAATTTTTGACTTTTTAGGGGGGGGGTTTACTAATTTTTGACTCAGTTTTCGACTAATTATACTGATTTTTACCTAGATTTTACTAATTTTCGACTCGGTCAATTTTTTTTTTTTTTTTTTGGGGGGGGGGGGGGTTCAAACCAGGTAACCCCCCCTCCCCTGGATATGGCCTTGTCAAAAAATGTTCATATTCAGAAGATATTTGTTCTAATGGCATGCAATGTCATCACTGCCAAATCAATCTATTCTTACCTGGAAGAATATGTAAATACCAAAAAGTGCACCACTTGCAATAAAAGGAAACATTGCAGCATCTTTTGTACTCATTGTATCAGGTTTTTCTCCAGATTCCTAAAACAAAACAAACTTCTTAATAAAAATAAGAGTAATTAATTAAATATAGTAACAGATACAGGTTAAACCTATAGGCTGTCTGTCCTACATTATATATATATATATATATATATATATATATATATATATATATATATATATATATATATATATATATATATATATATATATATATATATATATATATATATATATTATATATATATATATATATATATATATATATATATATATATATATAGCAGGACAGGTTAAACTTATAGGCTGTCTGTCCTACATTATATATATATATATATATATATATATATATATATATATATATATATATATATATATATATATATATATATATATATATATATATATATATATAGCAGGACAAAGTATAGCAGGACAGAATATATGGGAAATATATAATTTGGGCTAATCCAGTATAAAGTAAATGTAATGTTTCATTTAAGTGTTTTTTCCAAGTATTAAATGCTCTTTTCCAATGACCATTTTTCCAAGTATTAACTACTATTATTAGGTTAATATTGTGTTTCATTTAAGTGTTTTATGATGATTGATGATCAAAGTTTATCTTATTTGTGCCTTTCATTTATGTTATTTTACTGTGTTCATGGCCATATATTTGGCTTTAAAATACACTTATCTATCTATCTATCTATCTAATATGCAGAATAGATGTACCAAACACATTTTGCATGCAGATCTGCTATACTTTACCCCTCCCCCCCTGTAATGTGCAAATCTATAGCCCAAATTTATTTCTAAAGTAATGAAGAAACCAACAAAAAAACAGATGTGTTCTCAAATTTTACACAGCATAAACTTGAGTGAGTGGTGCATAATACACAAGCACCAAAATTCCTTCCCCCAATGGAAATTAAAAAATAAAACTCAAATAAAATTCTCAAATTTGGAAGCTTTATTTTCCATGGGAAGGGGAGGGTTAATCAGCATGTGGCAGGCTTCTATATATGGTATCTCATTGCCACTTGTCTTCTAATTGCAGACAATTTGTTATCTTTTAATACTGCAGTCTTTTCAAAGATATTTGACTATTAAAGCAAGTTTGGTTTCTAACAACAATATCTACTATGCTTCAAACTTTTGGTTTTCTTTTTTAAGGTTTTTGAATTGTTGTAATCCCTTGTCAAAATATACAAAAATATTTTTGCAATTACCAGTTTTTTACTCTTTAGGCAATTTAGTGTCTTTTCATACTCAGTCTATTCAAAAATATTTGATTACTGAGGCTAGTTTGATTTCGAACAATGATATCTACTATGCTTCAAACTTTTGGTTTTCTTTTTATGGTTTTTGAATTATTGTACCCCCTTGTCAAAATATCAAATCATCAAATGTTGTAATAATTGCAAAATTTTCGCTTTCTGGCCATTCCTACTGACATTATATAACTGGTTGCATTCAAGCCTGTAAGCTTAATCATGTAGAGAGTGAATTTCATCTAACAAAAAAACACTAATTCTAAAATTTTCAGGTATTTTTCTAGCTTGAATTAAAACATTATAATAATTGCTCAGGCACCTTACATATTTTTTGCAGTTTACATATCAATTCTAAACTGAACTTAATTTTTTTTTCAACTTTTTTTCATATCTTAAAAAGACATTGCTTACACTTAAAAGAAAAGAAATTTGGTAATGATGTTTTTCTAACAATGATTTCTACTAAGCTTCAAACTTTTGGTTTTCTTTTATAAGGTTTTTTAATTGTTGTAGTCCCTTGTTATAATATATAAAAATATTTTTGCAATTACCAGTTTTTTGTTGTTTATGCAATTTAATGTCTTTTCATACTAGAGTCTTTTCAAAGATATTTGATTATTACTGCAAGTCTGATTTCTACTAAGCTTCAAACTTTTTGTTTTCTTTTTTAAGGTTTTTGAATTGTTGTAATTGCAATACATAGGAAAAGCGTTTCCTTTGCGCAAATACAAAAATTGTATCTTTTAAAAAAAGTATCATTTTAAAGCACCCTACAATTTTGAAAAAGCTACGGGCAATGGCTTACGTGCAAAGCATAACATACGTCCTAAGTATTGCACATTTGGAATTTTTTTTTTTTTTTTTTTTTTTTTTTTTTTTTTTTTTTTTTTTTTTTTTTTTTTTTTGACAAACAACAGTGGATTTTAATAGCAACTACCAAAATTGGGAAATCAGACAGAATCAGTTGTTTTCTTTTTTCATTCTGCATAGACACCCCTTCTAGTTCTTTCCCGATCACCTCTTCCAGGCCAAGCTCCACCTTTGCCATCTTCTCGCCTTTGATATGGCCTATCCCTATATCCCTGTTGCATTGGCACTCGACCAACCTGCTTTATTTCAGGTATTCTTTCGTTGTTTTCAACCAATGACAGAAGTCGATCAGCTAACTGAAGTGAATATGATTGTAGACGACTGGGCTCAGTTTGATGCATAACTACACTTTGAGTTGGCTCATCTAAAGATGCCATCAATTCTTCACGGATAATCATCTTAGAAACAATAGAATGAACATCCCTAAGCTCAAGTTGGAACATCTGAGAAAGTCTTCGAACAGAAAAGGAATCATATACTTTGGAAAATGTAAACAAGTAGGTTCGCATTGTTTCTTCTTGGATTTTGCGAATCAATGTTGGACGAACATCTCCTTGCTTGAATAAAGACCACACCTTGGTATTCATCTTATCATTGATTAGATAATTTTTACATGCTTCCCAGTTGCCATTGCGCATGGCCTTGGCGGCAGCTACAACGTGTTCTCTCATTGATTCGGGCGGACCAATTACAGCTTGACGTTCTGACATTTTAAGTTGATGATGGAAACTTTTCGAAATCATACGCCTTCTAGCATCACTTTCATGCACGGCCATATATGGGATTTCAATCAGCATAGCTGAAACTAGGTAAACACATTCCAGCAGCTCCAAGTTGATTTGCATGTGGAAGGGCACTTGTCTTTGTTTTTCAAGCTTCTCCTGTTCCTGAGTCCTATCCATCTGTCTTGTCATCAACAGACCTTGAGCAAGCAATTCTTTAGCACGCCCGCCAGACTGAATATCCAGTAAAGCATTGTGAGCATCTTTAATGCTTCCATAGCGGAAAGCACACATACCTAACTGTACCATTGTGCGATTGTACAAGATCTGAGTGGGTGGATCTGAATGCTGAATAGTTTCCTGAAGATGGGACATCAGCATTAAATTCCTAGCGGCAAACCACCGATTATGAAGGCTTAAATGATAAATTTGATAAAGAACTGCTCGCTGACGCAAGCGGTCTGTATTATCTTTTCCACAAATAAACTTGCAAAGTCGGTCCATTGTATTTAAACTCGTCGGCTCCTTCGTAGTTTCATCAAGAGCCTTCATATCGATTTTATAGTAGATATGATCCATTTTGAGTATATAAGCCCGACAAATATCGGCTGATTTTTCATGTTGCTTTTCAACATAAGACATGACGTCGTCTATCAGTTTGATAACGCGATTTTCGTCACTAAGGCATATCACATACTCGTTACTGTGACAATCAAGGTCCTTCAATATCTTAATGAATTCAGCATCTAGTTGTTCAACAACAGTTAGAATACAGCCCCTAATTCTGTAGGGTGAACTACCAAATTGTTCATTCTCTTCTGTGATTTGCTCAGTCAAAGTAATGTTGTCATGCTTATCCAGCATTTTGATCAGTTGATCTACTGTGACTAGTAGCTTGTCCCAATGTTCAACCTTCATTGCATCCGATACTTTGGTACTATAGTCAAAAATAGCAGCAACTAAAGAAAGACGAACTTTCACTGAAACACCTGGACCCAGATTATTAGCTTCAGCGATTTCCAATAGCTCTTGAAGCATGTCTACCATTTCCGCTTTGTTGGTTCCCTTTTTGCCTCTTGCAGAAACGATTTCATTCAGCTTCTTCAAGACACTTTCAACTGTAATCTCTGCGTTTTTATCGAACATTTTTGGCTTAGTCGGCATCGGGACACCACCTCGCACAACTTCCCAGTCACCTTGCCCTTCAAGCTCTTCATGTGCTTCCTCTTGTTGCTTCAGTATCTTTTTCTCCTTTTCTTTGTCTTTCTTTTCCTTTTTCTCACGCTTTTTTCTTTCTTCTTCCTCTTGCATAGTTTTCTTTAAAAATTTCTCTCTTATATTTATATATTTAGTTTCGTCTTTCTCACCGCTTGTCACCGCACTTTCAGAATCTTCATCTTCCAATTTAGCAGGTTTGACTTTGGCTTTGGGCTCCTTTACTGCAGCTACTTCTATTTCTTCATCTTTGGATTCAGACTCAGTTTCAGCTTTAGCCTGTTCTGGCTCTTCGTCTTCAAGATCTACCGCTTCCCTGAATTTTTGTAGATCACCCTCGAACTCTTTCAGTGCCTTCTTCAGTTTTTGCCTTAACGTAGCCAAACTCTTGGCATTATTTTTGGACATGCTATTCTTCCTGTATTCATTTCCCAGATCCCAGAGATTGTTCACAAAATCTTCTAGTTCAGCTAGCGCCCGAAGGAAAAATCTAGGAGTGACGCCATGGTCCTCTTTCTGAATAACTGGCAATGCTTTATTGTAAGCAGGCATTAATTCCTCAAAACTTTTAAGCACGTTTGTAACATCCTTGATTTTTTTGTGATTTCTCATTTGACGGATTGTCTCTTGCATTTCTTCATAGCGCTTTTCTTTTGCACTTTTGACAACACGTTTCTCATCTTCTTCTTCATCACTGACAACATATGTTGGTACAGGTTGGGCTTTCAATGGGATCTCATCTTCACTGACTTCAGTATCAGACTCAGATTCTGAGCTTACTGCAAAAAATCGACTCATCTTATATCTTTAGTACAATTGTTTCAAAGTATGATGTCCAGTGTAAAATTCTAATGGAGCAGCCTTTACCTCAGATTCCCTTGAAATCTTTTCGTCTCCTGCAATCTTCGGATTCCCTTGTCAAAATATATGCAAATATTTTTGCAACTACCAGTTTTTGGTCTTTAATCAATTTGATATAAACTTCTCCATACATGAAAATCTTCAATTTTTCCATATAAGTGTGACAAGTGTGACAATGTCATTGCAATTCTGATGAATATAAAAAAGTCGTCACTCAAATAACTTTTTTCCAAAATTAAATTTTATTCTTACTGAATTACCTCAAACTTCTGACTTATCTAGATTGTTTCTTAGGCCAGAATATCCCAGGATGCCAATTTTCACGAAAAAATATGGAGCCATTTTTGAGAAAAAATACATATATACATAAATATACAATTATTGCTTGCTACCTTTACCTTTTGCCTCGGCTTGTCTTTTGTCATTATGAAAGACATATGAGGGCTGTGGGGGGTTGTCATCCTCAAAGACATAATTTCCAGACCTTTCAATTATGTCGAAAATATTGGACATCTCAAAATTTTGTTTGTATGTGTTTGGGAAAATAGTGGGCATGAGAGGGGGGTTAGTTACCCTCCAATTACTTTTGACTATTAAAAGACCACTAGCCATTTCAATTTCCAATGGAATGAGCTGTTTTTTGAACTTACAACCCTTGCCCTGAGGGTTGTGGGGGGGGGGTGTCATCCTTAAAGACCTAATTTCTAAAACTTTCAACTAAATGGCTATCTTGAACAAAATGGCTATCTAAAAAAGAGGTGTGAGGGCTGGGGTAAAACCAATGAAAGAAGATCAGCCTCAGTCTACAAGCAAAAAAAAAAAACAAAGTAATTTTAATAGTAACAGCCATTAGGCTAAATCAGTTTGAAAGTGACCAACCAGTCAGTATAATCCATTGCTTCCCTGCCCCCCCCCCCCCCAAAAAAAAAAACAGATATTTTTACCCTGGTCTGAACCAGACCAAATTATTACCATCAAAGAATAACTTCTATTCTTGAACAACCAACTACAAATGACTATTTTTCAATAGCCTAGCCCAAATTATTCAACTAGGCCTAACTCACTAAGAAAGAAAATATCTAAGAAAGAGATATCTTTAGAATCAGAATTTCATCTTGAATCCAAATATAACATTTGTTTACAACAGAAATAAAATGGTAAATTTGCAATGGGCCATATAAAGTGAAAACATCATTTGATGCCTTTTTTTATGCTCTTTCATAATTCAATAATTGCTTCCAGGGCTAATTGCATCTTGAGCCCTTAAAGGGGCCCCAAATTTATTTCATTTAGTAACCACACAAAGAAGTTATCAACACTAGTTAAGTTATTAAAAAGTGATTAAAAACATCACAAGTTTATAAATAGGTTGTTCAAGAGTAATATATTCCAAAAGTACTTATTTATAACAGTTCAAACCCCATTTATTAGGCAACTGAAATATAAACTGTTTTCCTACCATTTCAAGTTTTTTAAATGCTGTCAACAAAAATAGCACTGAATTTTGCAATTTGAAACTTTGCTGTTGACAATTCAGGGTATATTCAAATTCAGGATATATATTTGCACATTAGGGGAGTGGGTAAATTTGCTGTGGGCCATATAATTTAGCTAGGATGAAAGTGAAAACATTATTTGATGTTTTTTAATGCTCTTTCATTATTTATATAAAATACCTTTGGGGCTCCTTTAAGGACTCAAGATGCAATTAACCCCAGAAGCAATTATTGAATTATGAAAGAGCATAAAAAAGGCATCAAATGATGTTTTCACTATCATCCTAGCTAAATTATACTGCCTGCTGCAAATTTACCAATGAAATTAAGACCCCCCCCCTTAATATGCAAATACAGCCTACACTGAGTTGTAGACATGTACTAAATTGTCTGTGGGTCTCTTTTCATCAAACTGATTTAACAGCATGTCTAAATAAGGGATAATTCATGGCATATATATAATCCAGGGTATATATTTCCACATTAGGGGGTGGGGGCTAAATTTCATTTCTGATGCAAAGGAATGCTAGCCTATATTTGGATTCAAGATGAAATTCAGATTTTAATTAAGCTTATGTTTTTTTCTACCTTATTGGTGAGTTAATTGGACAATTTACCATTTTTCTCTAGGCTAAACTTATGAATTGCCTACCCTACTTGTCCAAGGCTATCCTAGTGTTTTGAAAGTGACCAATTAAACAGGTAAAGTTCTACAAAATCATATTATTGAGTTAGGACTAAAGTGAATACATCATTTGATGCCTTTTTTTATGCTGATTACAAATAGAATAAGCATTTCTATCGGAAATGAATTTCAGCCCCCCTCCCCTCTATAGGCTATACCTAACCTAACCCTGAATTGGCATATATAGGGGGGGGGGGGTGAAATTCATTTCCGATAGAAATGCTTATTATATTCGTAATCAGCATAAAAAAAGGGTCAATATATACCAAATCATATTATTGAGTTAGGACTAAAGTGAATACACCATTTGATGCCTTTTTTTATGCTGATTATGAATATAATAAGCATTTCTATCGGAAATGAATTTCAGCCCCCCCCCCTATATAGGCTATACCTAACCTAACCCTAAATTGGCCTAGGCTATATAGGGGGGGGGCTGAAATTCATTTCCAATAGAAATGCTTATTATATTTGTAATCAGCATAAAAAAGGCATCGAATGGTGTATTCACTTTAGTCCTAACTCAATAATATGATTTGGTATATATTGACCAAAAAAAGGCATCAAATGGTGTATTCACTTTAGTCCTAACTCAATAATATGATTTCGTAGAACTTTACCATTAAACACAGCCTATGCTATCCTTAAATAGGACCAAATTCAAACCAATTCTAAGAAACGTTTAAAAATAAACAAAAAGTTTCCAAAATGATTCAAATCTAATCCTACCTCTAGTCTTCTCTTTTGCAGGCTATGATGCTGCACAGACCTAAAGGCGCCAAGAAAAATAGGTACAAGTGCCATAACCAATAAATTCCCATAGGCTATGACCATTCCTTCAACTGATGCAGATGGTTAGCAGATGATATATTCTGAGGAGGCTCTATTTCATCCATTATTTCAGTAAAATTGTCAACAGTGAATTTAGGCAGTGAGGAGTCCAAGTTATTACAATGCTAATTTGTACAAGAATAGTTGGACAATTTAAAATAATAAACTAAACGAAATGAAAGCTTAATAAATATACAAAACGTAATCATTACAAGATAGAAAATATCATTGCAAAAATAACTATAATTTCCTAATCTTTTTAATTTTCTTATTTTAATTCAAATAAAAAGCTAGGGAGCATTATTTACGTCAATATTTATTGGTGTTTTCAGTGTTTTATTTTTGCGTGTTCAGAATTTTCTTTTAATTCAAGGAGATGTTGTTATTCTTACTGCTTAAATAATAAATTTCATTTTTTTTTTTAATTCAATTCTGTAACTTACTTAAAAGATCAGAATTTTCTACTTGATTTTAAGCTCAAACTTGAACACAAAAGGAAAAAAAAGTGAAATCAGAAAAATGGGTTGAAAAAGATGGTATCAGTAGTAAGTCCAAACAATTGTATTTTAATGTTAAGTCTTTGCAGTCACCAAATTATAGCTGTTGATGTAAAAAATAAAAAAAAATTCAAGAATACATTCCTTCTATTTTCAAGAAGCCTTGTTTAAACCTAATTTTTAATGATTGATCACAAATTGTATGCTTAAAAATTGAACATCGTTCAACCCTGCAAATTTGGACTTTGATACATGCTTGAAACCGTTGTCAGACTTCATTTTGATATGTCAACAATGCAACATAATGAGGCTCAGGCGTTAGAATTACAGTTTTAAGGCAATTGTTATACGACAGGTTTATTTATTCTGACAAGCGGCCTAATGGGAAAACGGTTTACTTTTCGATCTTCAGTTCTTTTAAGTGAATCAATCGGCCAGTTCAGCAGCACACCGATTTTAAATATTTCTTTTTGAGTATTTCTAGCAAAATGATTAATTTTTAATAATTTTTATCATTTGGATGTATGCTTCAGTCATTTAGTTTGGCTAATTGATATCAAAATACTCTTGTTAACATACATTTATGATTTAATAAGTTTTCTGGAATTATGGGTACTTTTTTGTTTTTCATTGTCTATTCAAAGGCATGGGAAAACCGATAAGAAAAACCGATCGACACGAAGGGCAAAGTGTTCAAACGTCAGGTGCAAAACATTTTTTAAAACGCACAGGTAACATGAATGTGTCAACGCCAAATCTCTAAGCCAAATTTATTTCTTGCCAACTATCTTCCTCTTTTGTATTAGTTTTATACAAAACCTTACTTCTGTTAGATAAAAACTGATGGTTCTGGATAAGAATGGCACAACCTCAAACTTTCGCTTCCTTAAAAGTCGACATCGTTTCCGCTTTTAAAAATGCTCACTTGTTGTTCTTCTACGAAACGCAAAAACTGATTAATTTCTATAAGAAAACTAGAAAAAAGTTCTAGCAACAAAACCAATCGGCATTATGGAAAAAAAAATGCTTTGTTTTGGTATCAATTTGTTTTTGAACGTTTTTCCATGCGTTTGAACAACAAGGAAAGTCACTGTTTTCGAATGTGTAGTCTCAAGGGATTTTAAGCGAATCCTTAAATATCTCAAAATTTCAAAGGTAGTTGTCGCTTGAGAAAAATAAAATGTCAACCCTAAGGTATTTTTCCACATCTAGGGGGGGGGGTAATTTTACCCCCTTCCTGTAGGTGCACCCGTATAGAACATGTGTGGTAAGGTGGTTCTTATGGTATTTAAGTGGTGTAGTCGTAGATACCTTTATTCTCCCTTTATAGGGGAAATAAAGTCTGCCCCAAAGGTATTTAAACGTGGGTAGCGTGCCTTAGGCTATGACCGAACTAATTATGCGTACCAGCTGGGTATGTTCAAGGGACTAAAAGTAGATTGTAGAGAGGTTGGCTATAATACAATACTTTTATTCAGTTAACATATAATAATACCAGATATATATATATATATATATATATATATATATATATATATATATATATATATATATATATATATATATAATATATATATATATATATATATATATATATATATATATATATATATATATATATATATATATATATATATATATATATATATATATATATATATATATATATATATATTCTACTGGGACTGGCTGTCCCAAGTAGACCACAAGTCTCAAAAAACTCCAATAATATGTAATAAGATACTTAGACACTTACAATGATTCGACAATATTCCAAGGTATTTCTAAATCAACGGACCAGAGGTCAGTCCGGCATAAAGTTAGTATCAGTCTACCCCTTCCCATAAAATGTATCCTTTATACATTTTTATCAACCACACCTTCCTGTTCCCAACCGAAGCAATAGCTAGGAAGTGGTGATTTCTCAATTTCCCGTTAAGCAGAAACTTGGCAGGATATGTTCCTTATCTTAATAAAAATAAGTATTTCTAAGCTTTGTATTTGCGTCTGAATATATTTTTACTTAATTCCAAATTGACTAAATTAGAAGGCTTCACCACAATACTCCCCATTTAAAGAAGAGTTGCCCACAACTCTCAATACTTTACTTTTAAAAACAACTTAATTTTGTTTACAGCTATTATGCTGCCATCTTTGGGCATTATGTGCATATACCCTCTATGGGTTTCCTTAGGGTCACGATTTTGGTCCAATATAGGCCATGTTCTTTTTTTTGCCGAAGGATTTCAATTTGAAATTCATCCTTGTTTCTCTTTTTCTCAGTCTCTAGGACTGAAAAATACTCTTTTTCCCTTTTCATATACATCTTCTGTTTTAGCTTGACCCCAAGCGGCTTAAGCATTATATTAGTGGTTCTGATTAGATTTCAACTTAGAAACGCTTATGAATTATTTGAGTTTAAATTTAATTCCCATTAATAATTTAATTTATCTGTGTCATGTGGTTGATATACCGTTTATTTTTCAGGTTTAGAAATGCCTTGGATAAATTACACATAACAATTTTGGCTTTTAAATTTTCACATATTTTTCCAGCACAAAGCATTTTCACATATTTCAATAATATAAAGCCTTTGAGGCTATATAGCACATTCTCTAGGCCTACATTAAGTTCTGATTTTTATCTCACTTTACGATGAACTGTTTAGCAAAGTCTGTAATATTGCAAACAGTTTCCAAAATATCAGTTGATCAGGTATGGTTTGGTTTCTGATAGTATGAGATGTTAGTATCAGGATACATTTGAAGTGGCTTCAAAATTTGTTACTTTCAAAATTGCGTCAAAAAATGATTGAAAAAAATGGATCCGAAAGGATGTTACGAAAAATTTGGTTTCCAAAAAAAGCTAAGGCTGTATCTAAAATAAATATTCACATTAGAATACACATAAAGCATAATTTATTCCCATTAATAATTTAATTTATCTGTGTATGTGGTTGATATACCGTTTATTTTTCAGGTTTAGAAATGCCTTGGATAAATTACACATAACAATTTTGGCTTTTAAATTTTCACATATTTTTCCAGCACAAAGCATTTTCACATATTTCAATAATATAAAGCCTTTGAGGCTATATAGCACATTCTCTAGGCCTACATTAAGTTCTGATTTTTATCTCACTTTACGATGAACTGTTTAGCAAAGTCTGTAATATTGCATACAGTTTCCAAAATATCAGTTGATCAGGTATGGTTTGGTTTCTGATGGTATGAGATGTTAGTATCAGGATACATTTGAAGTGGCTTCAAAATTTGTTACTTTCAAAATTGCGTCAAAAAATGATTGAAAAAAATGGATCCGAAAGGATGTTACGAAAAATTTGGTTTCCAAAAAAAGCTAAGGCTGTATCTAAAATAAATATTCACATTAGAATACACATAAAGCATAATTTGTTATCTATATATACTAAAAAGTAACACTTAATTTTTTTAAGTTTAATTACTTTCAATTACTTTTCTCTGCTTTTAATTACTCCAAAGATAATATGCTGCTTAAATAGAAACATTATGTTTCTTGCTGGCGACTTGTTTCATTATCCTTTTCAACTTAGTATAGAATTATTAATCACTTAACAGGTTGTTTCACAATAAAAAAATATTTATACGTTGACTCAAAGTCAAAAATTTATATATAGCATTAAATCATTAGTTAAAACTTAAAGTGAATAAAAACGTAGTATATACACAAGCATTGTGTAATAACTTACACAAGTATTTTTTTCAAGTCGCAAAACAATATAAAACATTCAACTACTGGTTCGAATTTAGAGCATTTGAAAAAATAAAATACGGTATAGACTAGCATTGGAATTAGTTCCAATTAGTGTTTTGTTAATTGCTTATAAATCTTTAATGTATAACACTTCTTGAATGATATAAAAGCAAAATAAAAAACAAAAACAAAAGTACTCAACATATTAATTCACTATATTTACATTTATATTTAAAATAACTTAAGTTATGTTTTTACACAACTTAATTGTTTAAACACAAACAATAATTATGTACCCTTACCATTTATTTAGTCACTGCAATATTTGTTCTTTTTACAACTTTTAAATAAGTCCGCCAAGACTTATATCTGAGAAATCTTAACTGCAATTAAAATAACACGTAGAGTTATACACTATAACCGAGAACTGTGATAAGCCTCCATATAAGGGATTGGCAATAGTTCATATAACATGACTTTGCTATTTACATTTCTATATTTACAATTTTTTTTACGATAACAATTCAATATTTATAAAAGGTTTTCAAAATATCTTTATAACTGTATATATTTTCTCAACAACATTTGTTACCACTATATAACTTTTCCATATACGACTATATACATTTTCTTATCTTTGTTCTACAATTTTGTTACTATTTCGAACCACTTGTGTCATTAACTGTTTTTAAGCTTACTATATTCCTGTTTGTTGATTCAAACTTTTGAGCTTTTTAATTCTTTTCGAATTTTCAGGTGATTGAGACAGTTAAAAAAAAATGTATTAGTCGTAATCTCTTTTTTCCCAGCCTTAATGTCCTTTTGGGACAAGGCTCCGTATACAGCTTGATTCGATATGCTAAAAATTTGGCTATTCTTCTTTTTACCTGTTATGGCACTATCAATTGACTCGTACCTGCATCCTGAAGGTTTGCTTACCAGGACTGCCTTGTGATAGCTCCTATAACGTTTCTAAGTTCTCTTGTCATCAGCTACAGCTAAAAGGACTATTATGAACCTGCACACACAATAATTAATTATTTATAGTATTGCCACACTTTTTGATTTGTGGCCACAGTTTTCTCTTGGGCTATTCTTTTATCAAACAAAGTGGACCTTCTGCAGAAAATACCTTACCTTCATGGGGTACAGTAATTTATTTTTAGACATACAAGTGACAATGATTATTTTCACTTTAACGTCCCAACTTTTAGTGGTCTTGTCTTATATTTCAACTTCAACTTAGGTTCTTAAGGTTACTATGTGCCTACTTTTAATTTTCCACGCCATGTTAGTCATTTTTCCGAAAACGACTCCCATATAAGAGAGCAAAATTTTTCCTGTCTACTTGGAGCATTTCTCCAATATTTCTATTAAACTCGTCCCGAGTTAACCACTGTAACGGTGGCTCCGTAGTATAATGCTACTTATTTTGTACCTATTTAGTACAATTTTCATACTAGTCTCGTTCGGTCAGTTCAATATGTGCGTATAACAGAGTTTAACTGACTCCGTTGAATTTCTTTTCTTTTAATTTCTTCTTGCTATATTTTCAACTTGAACCCTTTTTATTCTTCTTTTTGATTATTTACTTCACTGAAGCCCAAGGCTTTTTTTCCAAGTCTTTTTCAGTTTTTTTCAGTAAAATAGGTCCTTTTTTAAGCCTATATTTGTATGTTTCATGTTTTATTCATAACTTTTACAGGTTTTTATGCTGATTATCCTTCAATGGTCAAATTCATTATCTCCTTATTTTTTAAGAGGTGGGGGGTGGAGTGTCTATTGTTGCAACCTGTATTTTTTTGAAATTATTTAAATTTCTTCGTCCGAAAGTGTTCGTGTTAGAAAAGTACTGTATTTTTTCAGCTGATTTTCAGAACCCTTTTAATTAAGTTATTAATTAAATTAACCACTTTTAATTAATTAACCCGCATTTGCTAGCTCTCATTTCTTCCTAAAAATGCAAGTTTTAAGATATACTGGTTGCCAATTTAATCCCAGCTTTAATTACTATTTTATTTGCCAGAGAAAGAGAGACAATAATTTCCTTGCAAGGCTAAGTAACTTTGAATTCGGTGCTCATTATCTGTGGTTTACTGAGAAGCTTGAATCTGGGAGAATTACAAGAATGAGTTTCTGTTCATTACTGTGAGTTTTTTGTTGTGTAATGTTATATTTTATTTTAAAAGAAAAAGTGGATATGTTTAGTTTATGTTAGGGCTCAACGGATTGGCATTTCGGTGTTTGGGTTGGCACAGGTGAAAACCATTGTTTAAACTAGGATTCTCCTGTGCCAGTTCATTTTTCTCAGATCCAATACATCTCTAGAGTTAAAATTATTACCTTGAACTATTATTGTGGTTTGCTTGTGACGATGGGGTTAATTTTTGGCTTATTTTTAATGGATTTTGTCGTTGGCTTTTACCTCCTGGTAAGTTTTTTAGGTTATAATTTATTTTTATATTGCTTTTCGTTTCTTTTACCTTGCACTTTTTTTTGCTTTCTAAGCTTATTCTAAGTTTCGCTTAAATCTTTATAGCGCTTAATTATTACCTTAAGTCTAATTTTTTTTCTTTTTACCAAAAATTATTATATTAGACTATAACTAATTATACTAAGATTACATTTAGCTTATACATGTCCGGATTCATGTAAACTCTCGCTGTATTTTCCTATTATTATTATTATTTTTTTGATTCCCGTGAAAAACAAACGAATTTTTTTTAAGCACCCCAAATTTTTTTTTCAATATACATATCAAAAGAATCGCCTTTTAATGCTGATTCTAAATATGTATAATTCTATTAGTTTCACTACACCCATTAAAAGTTACGAGTCACCTATTAATGCCCTGTGTAATTGTTTCCGTGATAAGGTTTCTAGGACTCCCTATCACAATCTATTTGTCGACTAATTGGGATATAAGGGACTATTTGCTTAACTCTATTTGATTTCTACTATCAGACCGTGTTTATTTGATATATTATGAAGAAATTTGACATATTAAAATATAGATATTTCTTTAGAGGCTCTTTACTCGTTTATTTTTTGCTTTATGATTTAATTTTATTCAAATATTAATCAGCTGGGCACCACGCTTGTTCTCCCTTTCTCCGTTTCCTGGTCAGAATTTTGGAACTCCGCATTTTTGTTTCTCTTCTTTATAATATTTGCAAGTTTTTCCGTGGTATCTATAGTGTGGTTTACAAGGCTCTGAATTCGAGCGCGGTTTCGTTGCCTCGTCAAATATCTTTAATCTTTGTTTCTCATGATGTTTGGTCTTTTTCATAAGTGATTTAGCTACCTGTGCTGCTGACGAAGGAACTTGTTGCTATCCTTCTGGTTTCTTTACTTTACTCCATAATTTCTCTCTTAAGGAGGGTTTTCTTAACGATGGCCCAGGTTTAGTTATATCTGTTTCTGTAGAAGAATTATCGTTGTTATTTCTGTTCGCTCGCATCGGGTAGATGGTGTTTTTTCCAAAAGCCATTTTTGTGTTAAGACTTGAGGTGAGTCTAATGTATGAAAATCAGATAATTAATTGGTCCCTTCCAATTTTTCTTCCTCTTTGGATTTCACCTATAGTTTATCACGTTTTAAACCATAAGGTTGTGTTTAAGGCTTTTCATCGCTAGTATCCGATGAGCATCGAATATTTCCCTTTTTCTCTTGTTTGCTGTGGAGAGTTTGTAGCCAAGACTGGGCTAAATACTCCTTCCACTCCTCCCAACCTTTGGGGTCATTAAAAAGGTCGTAAAATTCATATGGTCTTCTGATATATACTGGTGAAATTGTTTCCTCTATTTCTTCGTCGGAAGGAATAGGCTCTGATTTCCAAGGTTTTGAAAAAAATACTTTTTTCATTCTATTATGGTGCACTACTTCTTCCTTTTCATTATACTGATGCTCTAGAACATATGTTAAGTTATTTGGTAGAATTTTTACAATCCTGCAGGGCCCATCCCATTCCGGTTTTAACTTTTCTGTCCCTTCCAGGTTGGCTTTGTATACGTAAACCAAGTCTCCTAAACAATAATTTGTCTTATTTTTGCTAGTTCTGTCATATTTTTCTTTTTTTTCTGTTTTCGTATCTTCCAAATTGTCTTTAACTTGTTCCATAGCTTTTTTCATTCGCATCACCATTTCTTGCTTATATTGGTCTAGGTTGTAATATATTCTATCATTTTGTATTTCATCTAAACAAATTCTGGGATCTCTTAGATGTTGTAAAAAAATGGTGTTTCTTTTAAAGAACGTGAAAAAGCCGTATTTATTGCAAAGACTACGAATGGTAAATGTTCATCCCAATTTTCATTTTCTTCTCTTGCATGTATCCCCAGCATGTAAGCTAATTCCCTATGTTTGCGTTCAACCTTTCCATTAGCTGATGACAGATAAGACGAGGTAAACCATCGTTTCACCCCCAGATATTCCGTAATTTCGTCTAATAATTTGGCTCGAAAACATGGCCCATTATCACTAAGTAAAACTCTATGAAAAATTCCATGTTCCAAAAATAGGCAGTTGACCAAAACTTTCGCAATGGTTTTTGTCTTTTCGTCTTTAATTGGAAAAGCGTATAGTGTTTCATTTCCTGGAAACTGGTAAACTTCCTCCTGTTCCCCAAATGTCTATTGACATTAACTCTCTTACCCCTGAAGGAGTGGGGTAGAGACCTAATTCAGCCCTACGGGTCTTTGGTGGCGACCTTTGTTTGGCACACTCTTGGCGGCTTTTTATGAAAGCTTTTACTTTTGAGTACATTTTTGGAAAATAAAAATTTCCTTTTAGCCTCCCAATAGTTTTCGCTTCCCATGTGACAGCCAATCGTTGCATCTGCCATCTGTAAAATTTCTCCTTGCAGTGATTTTGGAATTACTGGAATAATTTTTAAGTCATTTTTTTCTATATTCTTGCAATGGTCTGTGATATCTTACCAAAATATTTTTACTTTCATCAAGATCAAAATTATCTAAGTCCTTCAAAAAATGTTTAAAGTGCTCTGGTAGTTCCGTTCCTTTTGATAAAAAGGATTTCATCGTTAAACAAAAATCATCTTTATCCTGATGATTTGAAATATTTTCATTAGATAGTATTTCAAGCCCTTCCAATTCTTTCTGGATGGTTGTTCTCAAATCTCCTTCCGGATCAGGATTTCGCGAAGAATAGTCTGGTAAAATGTTTCTACGGCCCTTTATATACATTGGGGTATATGAATATACTTGGAGACGTAGTATCCACCGTGTCAGCCGGGCTGAAGTATTTTGCATCGTATGTAGCCAAATTAGGGATTTTGGTCTACGCGTAAAATTAATTTTTTTATTCCAAGTAAAAATTGTCGAAAATATTCTGTAAAAATTACAACTGCTAGGCATCCTCTTTCAACCGTCGAATATTTTCTTTCGGCCTCCGTCCGTGACCTGCCGGCGTATTGGAATATTGATTCTACTCCTTCCGAATTTATGTTTAATAATATGGCTTCAATACCTTACCCCAATGTATATGTTTGTAAACAGAAGTCTTGTGACAAATCTGTTAGTTTAAGTATTGGTGCCTGTAATAATTGCCTTTTTATTTGATCCAGCGCTTGTTTTGCGTCCGCCGGACATTCGAAATTATCTGATTTTTTCAAAAGGTTTGTCAAAGGTTGTGCTAATGTTGCATAATTTTTTATATATCGTCTGAAATATCTTAACAAACCAGAAACTGATCTGCAGCTGTTTTGATCCATTTTTAACTTTTCTGGTTTTAATTTTAAGCCTGCTTTTTCAAACTTTACCAGTATTTTTCTAAGTCAGACAAAGTGGTCTTCCTGGTTTTCATTAAACAAAATTACATCATTTAAATAAGCCAAGGTATCTTTTTTCCTTCCTGGTTCGTTATCTTTTAACACCAAATTCATTAGTCAACTAAAACAATTTGGACTAAATGATAAGCCAAAAGGCATACGTTCAAATGTGAACGTTCTTCCATCGTCTAAGATTACTGTCGCTTTATGCTTTGTTTCTTGATCTAAAGCTATTTGCCAATATCCGGCTAGTAAGTCAAAAGAGTGTAGTATTTTGTACCTCCTAGCGAATCTAAAATCGTAACAATTCTTGGTAACTTCATCACGTCTTGTACCGTGACGGCATTTAGCGCTCTAAAATCTATACATAACCTCCAGGTGTTATCTTTTTTCTGACTATTACTAGTGGAAAACACCAATCGCTAACACTTTCTTTAATTATACCCTGTTGTTCCATTTCCTTTATTTGGCCGTCCAGCCATGGTTTTAAATGATAAGGTGTTTTATGCGGTGACTTTTTAATTGGAGGGCCCTGTGTTGATATTTTGTGCGTTATAAGTGAGTTAATCCGTAATCTGGTTTGTGTCTTGCAAAAGTCCATCTAAAATCCCAAAGAGTATTTTCCACCCGGGTTTTTACGTTTTCCAGTAAATATTTTAAATCAAATTTTGCAAAAATCGTTTTCGACATTCCATACTTTTCTCTGTGTTTGCGGTTTTAATGAGGATAATTGTTCGTGGCTAGTGAAATTTACGCTTAATTCTGGACTGTTTAGAGATTTTATTTCTGAATTTGAAATCTTTTCCACTGACCCAAGTTCTATTTGGTTCAGTTTTACTTTATTATTACTTAGATTTGATATTTTTATGTATGTGATACCATTTTCAATTTTAATAACTTGATTTTTCACGACAATCGTGGGGTATTCTTTTAGGGTGTATCCTACTATCATGGCGTCCATTGTTTTAACCTTTCCTTCTTTTGTATTTAATGTCGCTAGAATTTGAGCTGTTGTTCCCCCTTGTATTGTGATTTTTCCGCTTATTTTTAGGTTATAATTCGAATCGTCACTCTCCTTATCTGTTGTTATGCAAATTTGCCCATTAGTTTCATTTGCCTGGTTTATGGTTATTGTATCAGATATGGGCTCCCATACGATCCCATATTTCCTGATGGCATCTACTCCTAGAATACAAGGAAATGGTAGCTGCTTGCATATTATCACCGTTACTGTTATTTCTTTATTCCCTGTGCTAAATTTTAATGGACATTCCCCCAAAATTGTCATCCTGTATCCTGTTACTGATGTCAGAGTATTCTGGCATCTGCTTACGCGATTTTTGACACTAGGAGGAAACCTCTTAAAAACTTCCTCTCGAATTAATGATTTTGTTGCACCCGTATCTAGTAAGCATGGTAAATTTTGAAAACACTCAATTTTAAAACAACGCAAAATCTGTAGACTATTATTATTTGCATTTGTATCACAACATTCTAAACTATATAGGGGTCTTTGTAAGGAAACAGCTCTGTCGACCCTTACAGGCTGGTTTCTCCGTTTAAATGCCCACTGTTTGGCCAAAAGTTTCTGGGGTTATCCAAGTTTTCTTCAGCGTTGCTACTTTGACCCTGGGTATTGTTAACCGTTTACCTCCTGGGCCTAAATTCAGGAATATTACTAGGTGTTTGCCAAGTATTATTTGTTCCCTGCCTTCCTAAATTTCTGCCCCCCTGCGTTCTGAACTGGTGTCTTGTCTTGTACGTCTGGCCTTCTTTGCGTATTCTATGCCAGCAATCTGCTGCATAGTGGTTTGGTTTGCTACAATAATAGCAATAAAATTTTCTCTTAAATTGATTGTTTGTTTCCTGGTTACTTTAAATATTTTTGATCTGTCATTGTTGGTTCCCCAACTATCTGAATTTGGTGGGGGAGGGTGCCCATATTGTCTATAGTTATTAGCTGCTAATCTTTCAAGGTCGTGGAATCTGTCAGCTATTTCCCTAGAAGGCGACCCTCGGCCTCCGTCGCGCCTTTTTGGTTCACGATTTGGCTCCTCAAAGTTCACCCGCTTCTGTCCTCTTTCATATTTTATACTTTCTTGGGTTCCTGTGTTATTTATTGACATCTGATCAAACTTTTTCATAGCCTCGTCAATTTCTATCTCTGTTTCAAATAGGATTATAGCCTGCTCTAAATTTTCAGGTTTCCGTGATTATATTAGTCTTAATAGCTTTTTGGTAACCCTTGGGTAAAAGTATGTAGTTGTACTTTCTGTACTGTCTCGTCATTTCCGCCTTTCTCTAATTGTAAGCATACAGATCTACAAATTTTGTCGGCATATTCCCTGATACTAGTTGAGGTATTGAATGTCACTACCTCTGTTCTTAGCCTCTCGGAGATGCTTGTCTCTATGAATCTTGTTTTGAAAGATTCAATTAGAGTACTGATGTCCTTGGGCTCTTTTTCCTTAATTGCCTCAAAATGTTTAAGGGCGCTTCCCTTTAATCTGGCTGCAACGCATTGCTCTTTGACCTTATCCTCAAACAATTCAGTTAGTTCGTCGAAAATTTTAAGTTTTTCGATAAACTCATCTTCATCTGAGATTCCCACGTATTCGGGTATAATTTTTGCAATTTCAAGTACCGTTGATAGGGAAGTACTTTTTCCTCTGGTAAAGCCGTTTTATTTTAATCTACTATTTTTTATCTAGCCCTCTCGACCCAGTTTTTCCAACCGCCACCAGTTGTGGTAATGTGATTTTACTGGTATTTAAGTGGTGTAGTCGTAGATGCCTTTATTCTCCCTTTATAGGGGAGATAAACTCTGACCCTAAGGTATTTAAACGTGGGTAGCGTGCCTTCAACTATGACCGAACTAATGAGACGTACCAGCTGGGTATGTTCGAGAGACTAAAGGTAGATTGTAGAGAGGTTGGCTATAATACAATACTTTTATTCAGTTAACATATAATAATACCAGATATATATTCTACTGGGACTGGCTGTCCCAAGTAGACCACAAGTCTCAGAAAACTGCAATAATATATAATAAGATACTTAGACACTTGCAATGATTCGACAATATTCCAAGGTATTTCTAAATCAACGGACCAGAGTTCAGTCCGGCATAAAGTTAGTATCAGTCTACCCCTTTCAATAAAATGTATCCTTTATAAATTTTTATCAACCACACCTTCCTGTACCCAACTGACGCAATAGCTAGGAAGTGGTGATTTCTCAATTTCCCGTTAAGCAGAAACTTGGCAGGATATGTTCCTTATCTTAATAAAAAGTGGTATTTCTAAACTTTGTATTTGCGTCGTAATATATTTTTACTAAATTCCAAATTGACTAAATTAGAAGGCTTCACCACACATGGTAACCAGATAGAACCACCGTATAGAGCCATTCAATCAGAAATTGAGAGTTCTAGTCCTTTTTTTATAAATCAAAAGTAATTGGAAACCAACCAGATGCTAGAGGGGGGGGGGGTGTCACAGAATGGTATATTCATCAGGGAAGCATTTTCCGGGGGGAGGGGGTAAATGCCTAGACCTATAGCAGCAAAAAGGCGAAGGAAACCCCATTACCAGACATAAAAAAGGAGAAATAAATCTGGCTTTAATGGTTGTGATGTCCAGTTCTCTTTGCTTTTTAGACAAAAAACGGGACTTTTTTATGAATCATCTTGAGAGGCATATATATATATATATATATATATATATATATATATATATATATATTATATATATATATATATATATATATAATATATATATATATATATATATATATATATATATATATATATATATATATATAGATATATATATATATATATATATATATATATATATTATATATATATATATATATATATAATATATATATATATATATAATATATATATATATATATATATATATATATATTATATATATATATATATATATATATATATATATATATATATATATATATATATATATATATATATATATATATATATATATATATATATATATATATATATATATATATATATATATATATATATATATATATATATATATATATATGTTAAAGGTCAATTTGACCCCCCCCCCAAAAAAAAAGCTTAGTTGGCTTTGTAAATAATTTTTTGCTCCCCATGTATGTTTCCTGGTGCCATTATGGAAATTTTCTACCACGTCGGAGGTTCAACAAATTTGGTCAGTCTTTTTCAAATTTTGAAAGTATTTTCTTCGTGTTCCTATTTGGTCTCGTACCAGTTATATCTCCAAACACTATGGAGTTTTTGACATATGTGATAAGATTGATGTTTTAGAAGGCAGATTCACCCAGGGATCTGAGTCAGTCGTATATTTTCTGTTGGGGTGTATTAATCGTTTGTAAGTCATTGTTAGTGTGTTTTTTAGTGTTTGTGATGATACGTGTTTTATTATGTATATTTCTTGTTCTATACTCCTCTAAGAGCATTTTGTATGTATTGAGGCTTGACTTAGGGCTCCTGCCGCGTTGGGGGTGGCTTAGTTGGCTTTATAACTAATTTTTTGCTCCCCATGTATTTTGATTTCGTTCTCTCGAATATCCTGTAACTCCAGACTGTCTGTATTGTCTGTATTTGACATCTGTATTTTTCCTGGTGCCATTATGGAAGTTTTCTACCACGTCAGAGATGAACTCCATCTCCTCTATCGGAGGGGATGGAGTTCGTCCGGAATGATGCAGACCATGTCTGCTGATCACGGACCTCTGAATATGGGGTATCCGCTAACTAATCGCTCCGATCAGGTTGGCCTCAACCTCATGAGGTGGGTGGAACCCAACCGAGGATTCTCAGTATCCAGGTTCATCCTGGCTCTAATAAGAATCCAGGCCTAGGGTTGGTTGGGCTTGCAACCCTCCACCCGAGACCCATTGGAACGAATAGCTCAGCAACTGCCTCGGATGACCAATCTTCTTTTATACAATCACAACCCTTGCTTGTCCCTGGACTGAGAAATGACCAGCGTTTGAATCTCCTTGACCAAGGTGGCCTCCGTACTTACACCTAGAATGTATTGACATTGAATTTTCCCGGAGCTAAGACGGTTCTGGCGAGCGTCTCTGCATCTTTATTGCTGGGATAACAGAAACCCACCTAGTCGGGAATGGAAATGATTCCATAGGTGAGGGATACCCGCTACTCTGGTCTGGCCAGAAAACCACCAGAAGAAACGGTGCCGGACTAGTTATTGACGACAAGTCCAAGAAATGTCTACTGTCATTTAGTACCGTATCGGATAGAATCGCCAATGCTCGACTCAGTCACAAGCAAGGAAAAATGACGGTTCTCGTTTGTTACACCCCCATAGACGAAGCCGACGCCGAAGTAAAAGACACTTTCTACTCGCGCTGACCACTGAACTGGCTAAGATATCCCCACACGGTATTGCCATCCTTCTGGGTGACCTTAATGCAACTGTTAGCGACAACCATGACTTTTGGCGGCAAGTCATAGGACCAGTTGCACCAGATTCTCTAAATATGTATAGAGGGCTTAAATAAATTATTATTACCATTCTTCTCAGCCTTTATACAATTTTGTAACTAAGTATGTACCACTTTTGCTGTCGGGTGACATCACTCCTGTTATTGTAGAAAATCCTTGTCTCTGCAACATAAAAGATTATATTCATATTCTTTCCGTCAAAAACGTGGACAGTCTGAAAGGAGAGGGTCACGAGTGCAACAAGGAAATTTATCGATATGGGAGATGAGTGGGCAAATGTCACTAAAATTCTTTTCACCAATATTCAAATGGCAATGTATCTTATTTTTTTAATTCCCTCTAATATTTAAAGGCGTCTGATTTTCCAGAGAGATTGTCCATAACTGCTTTAACAATGATTGCTCAAACACAAGGATCATTTAATTTGAATTAACAGTAATTTTCAAGCACTATAGAACTTTAACTTAAAGATTGAGTGGATCAAGAGTAGTAGTCTCCGTCTTTCCCGAAGTGATTTCTGTTTATATCCAGCTTTAATGTTGCTCTTTATTTTTACTGGAAAAACTTGTTTTTTTTCTTTAATCTTAGCGTGGAAATGAAAACGGTTTCAATATAGCAAAACGCATGACGGGGTTTAGAGGTTTTAATACATTTATGCTACTTAGGGCCAACCAACACCCTTCTGGGAATAGAACCACGATAAACGCCGTTACAATCAGACCTACTACTCGCTTGTTTACCATCAAATCTGCTTCAACCGGGTCATTTCAAAAAATGTAAACCTGCATATTAACTGTTTAAAATATTCAATTAATTATTTTGATCTAAATCATTGGGATGATAATCTCCTTTCCATCTTTCCACTTCTCCTATATCTAGAGGTTGAAGCAAGATGGGGCGGTTGTATTCTTCTTTAATCAGTCGTTCAAGCACTGTCGACCTATTGAACTATGGGTGATATGAGACCATCTACTCCTAAGACATTAACCTTCCCCACAATCAACTGATTAGCAGAAAGAAAGGTGCGAGTCACTATTTAAACCAGAAACATACACGAATCTCAATTCAGTAGTGTTTAAGCGCAAAATACTTGGTGGGACCCCCTTTAACATCACCCACAACACACAAATTTTACAGGAAATACATGTTTTGTTGACAGATAGGCCTTAAAATTTAGGAGCAAGTGTTGGGAAGTGCTAAAACGAGGATTTTAAAGATTTCTCTATCTTTTTGACTAAAGGACTTAGATTCTCGTATGTACCTTAGCTCAAGGGGTAAAGAAGGCAGATATTCAAAAATTATCACCACTTCTAAGCACTACCGTTACCTCTTTAAAGCCCAAAGTGGATCTGACTTGAAAACTCCAAATTTCAGAGATCTTTCTCTATCACGAGATTGACTTGCAAACAAAACAGTTTTAAATGGAAGCAACAAGGTGCATGATGTTGCGTAATGGTGATTCGTCAATCCTTGTTTTTATTTGATATAAACCTGCCTTAACCCTTTTCTTGGGTTCAAAACCAATGAACAGCTCTGAGTTTTAAAACAACCGACCTAGAGAACGCCACACCTTCATTAAACGAATAACATGTTATTGGGAAACAAAGAAGAAAAAGAATTGAATCAGAACTTTTATTGAAATTTAATTGAAGCAGAAAATTTTTTGTTCTCTCAAATACTTTTGTTTTAAATTTTACCTGCCAATCCAGTCGACCGTCAATTAGGATTAGAAAAATTCTTTCAGCTCTTTATATGACACTGCTTGACTGAAAGGGAAGGACGGAACATAAATTAACGTGTGCTAGGGTATTGTTTAAAAGAAAGGCTATTAGATCATCACGTATCGAGTCATTCTTATGCACATTTATTATTAAATAAAATCTATTAATCTTTTCAACCAGTGACGGGTCCAGGATTTTTGTTTTTTTTTTGGGGGGGGGGAGCAAAATAGGTTGATCCGATAAACTTGAGTTAGGAGCAAGTTTAATTAACGCAAACTTGCGTGAATTAAGTAAATTACACTACTTTAGACTATGTTAGGGGGCGCGTACCCCCCTCGCCCTTGGATCTGCCACTGCTTTCAGCTAATCCTATAATGTTTGCTCTGACACATTTTTAAAGTTCTAAAATTCATGCATGCTACAATTCATAAAACAATATTTTTTATTATTGGATGTTTTTCAAGCAATAAATTATGAAAAGGGGTTAATTACTGACAAAAATATCAATAGGGCTCAAAGTTTTAATTGTGAAGCCCATCAGGTAGAATATGAGAAGGACTAAACATTGTTTCAATATTTCCTCGGGGAAGATAAAATTCACTAGATGGATATCCACTAGGATATCCTTGTGAACTTGAAGGGTTTATTTGAGGTTCGACGTAACTGGTAGTTGGTAACTCGTAATGGTTAGTGGTCGATGTTGACTCAGTTACTGGCGACCAGGTGTGAAGTAGGTTACTGGCGATTATACCGTTGGGATAGTTAGTTGACGATGACCCGTAGCAAGAGCTGGATGATGATGATCCATCAGCAGTATTTTGTTGATTAAATGCTCGTTCGACTTCGACAGTTCGACGATATCGATGTTGACCATTACACTGACTCGTTCTCGTTTCAATGTTTTTTTGAGGAGCATAAGATTCATTAAATGCATTTCCTCTAGGGTATCCTAGTGAATGTGAATGCTCAATTTGAGGTTCGACGAAATTAGTTGTTGGTATCTTGTAATAGTTAGTGGTAGGCATTTTGTAGTTGTTGGCTGCTGATGATTCGTAATAAGAGTTACATGGCGGTAACTCATCACTAATATTTGGTTGATAAAATGGGTTCGACCTTAGACGATATCCATGAACCTTCGTGAACCAATAGTTAATCTGAAATAAAAAAAATTTAATGTTAAAATGGGTTTGTAAGAACATTTTGTCAGTACCAACATGTCACTATCAATTTAAACATTTTTTCACTGTCAAGTCAAGTAAAAGCATCACATTGAAGTAAAGTCAAGCAAAACTTGTATGACAAAATTTAGAAGATTGTGTGGTTATGAAAAGTTGCAGAGTCATTCCTAAGCAGAGAAAATGGGTATATCTAATATCTAGATTATAGGCTCCCAAATGTATTTAGCCTACCGCCCTCATTCAATAAAAATATTACTCAGATCTCTTTGGAAATTAGCTCCTTTAGAAATTTGATGAACGTTGAAAGCGAAAAAAATATTTTTTTTTGCCTTCTCATAAGACATAGTAGAGGAAGGTTTAAATTAGAAGCATTGCTCTTTGAAATAATGACATTATTTATTGGACTTAGATATGATATGAAACAGAAAAGAGCTCGAACATGTGAATTCGTCTAATTGAGAAGGTGGATGACTGAGAGGGTATGCTATGAATATTTTAGTAATCCTTGGCTCCATCCTTGTCTGTAGTAATGGTAAATCACCAGGCTTTACTGTGATCCATAGTATCATCAATGCATTATTTCCAATCAATATAATGCGCTTGTGGGAATCCCTTCCTTCAAATCCCTCCATTCTTGATCCTGGGGCGGAAGCTCCACCAAATTAAACTCAAAGTGAACATAAACATTATTTGAATAGGTTTGCTATGAGAAGAATCAAGTATGACTGCTATTGTTATTGTTATTGTATTGTTATAGATGTATGGTGTAGATGGGTAATATTTGCACCAGAATACTCAAGCACCAGATAATATTTAATATGATTATAGACCAATCTGGACTGTATTGGTGATGGAAATGGCAGACATATAGCCAGGAATATCATACAGAATCATCACTAACCAAAATTTTTGGGTTGAGGGTAGGGGTGGGGAGTTGACCCCCAGTTTTTTCACTGAACTTGGGAAATATAGCTATGACTTTTAATTCTGCCAACCTCCTTACGCTACCTTGATTAGAGAAGATTTTTGGTTCTTACTCAACCGATGGTAGGAACTGATACGTCACTATATCTGATGGAAAACAAAAATCTGAGACTATCTTATGCGAAGTCCAGCAATCTGAAATACTTGACGAAGAAGACAATATCTTCTTTGTCAAGTACAATATTATGGTGGGTAAACTGCACGATAGTATTGAAAGCATATCGTCTTCATTAAATATTGCAGTGAGAGTTAAAATATTTAAAAGATATTCACGTGCAAGCCCAGCAGACTCAGGTGTTACTTTCTCAAGACCTTAGAGTGGAGCACAATCCTGAAAATTGTCCCAAAACCTCTAAGTGATAATCAAAAGTGCTACCTCATCAACCTAGGGTCTTGTCAATCTTGTTTTTTAAGTTACCCGTGTAATACTTCTATTTCTAGCGTTCTATATGTTACAAAATTTGTCAAAAATTCGGTATGTACACTATCGATACTTAAATATTCTGTATAAATATGCTGTGTTTTTCTCATATCGGCTGTCTTTCCCCCCCTGGGCCTAGTAGGAATAAAATTAGTGATATTGTCATAGTTTGGATTCGTCAATGGGAGAAAACAAAAACCAAGGAGCTGGTCAGCAAGGTGCACAATTTTCGAAGTGCAACTCTTCTGTGGGCTTTCTAACGGACAGACAGGAACGAAACATCAAGATTTTGTAGACTGTTCATGAGGAAAATAATAGGCTGTTCTATCTGTCATCCTAGACAGCACCAGATGTTTGGACCAGCAACAGTTAGTTCTTAGAGGATATGATTCAGAAGACAGAGGGAATATTAAATCAGCTAATTCAACTTTTAAGTCAACATTGTCCTGATATCAAGGCTTGGTACGAAAACCATGACAGTCGTCCCCACAAAATCAATTACTTTAGTGGGAGGCCAAAAAATGAGTTACTCTCTTTCCTTGGAGAAGAAGTTAAACATAAAGTTACATCTAAAATGAAATATTAATGAAATTGGGCTAGCTAAAGAACTTATGTTATATTTAGTGGAATCGAAATGAAACAAAGGCTTGGAACGAAACAGTAGGGTGCATTCGAAATTCTAATCTCAATGAGGAGGAGCTGACTTTTCAGTCACTTTATTTCACCAACAATGTGTCAGGATGTTTTGAGGAAGTCCAAGCTCATGTGACTAGAATTTTCAAATGGGTAATTCCACACTTTCGTTAAATACAGCCTGGAGCACGTTGCCGGAGTTCACAGAGCACCCTTTGACGATGAAAAGTGATGCTGGATTAGACACTGATGAATAAAAACACAGTCAAATAAATTTTTCTAGTTTAAAGCTACCATGATTAATCATCAATAAATAGCTGAGACCTAAAACCAACAAATGGAACACGCTATGTGAGTACTACTCCTTCTTAAGTTTCTGCTTGTTTGGAGTTTGAGTTGGTTATGTTTGTTTCGACATTTTATTCATCTTTTGGTTAAGTTGACACCTGTATTCACATAGCGCATTTAGATTTAGTTCATCCCCCCCCCCCCCAACATTTCTTGAAGTTCTCATGTTCATGCCATTAGCGGCAGTATAAATTTTCATAGTGGCAGCAGTAGGAGTCTTAGTACCAGTAATAGTAGTAATGGTAGTACCAGTAGTAGAAGTAGTAGTAGTAGTAGTAGCAGCAGTAGTAGTAGTAGTAGAAGTAATAATAATAATGATGGTAGCATTAGTAGTAGTAATAGGGCTACTTACAGTAGCACTACTAGTAGTAGTAGCCTAGTATGCACATATTGTCTTTTAGTCTTTATTTTTCTTTTGGTTAACAGACACCTGCATTCACAGAGTTTATTTTGATTTGATTCATCATCCCCCTCAACATCCACCGAAGTTTTTATCTTTGTATCATTAGCTGCAGTAGCAGTTGTCATATGCCATGGAAGTTTCAGCTTGAAACAGTAGGTTGTTCCTAAGATATTGCTGATACACCCTTTTGACAATCTTTATGCACATGGTATGTATTGACTTAATTCAACTCCCCCTCAACGTATCCTCAAATTTTCATCTTAATACTCTTAGCCTTAGTTGTCCTCGCAAAAGACGTGATAGCTGGATTAGTAACAGAAGTATCCAAGGGCGTCACGAGCCTTTTTTTAATGGGGGACCTATAGGATTTTACCAAATAACTACCACATTTCTACCAAATGAAAAACAATTGATCTTCAAATATAATGTAATATCCAAAGGTTGCATAGTAAGTATAAAAGGATAATTAGAAGAAAGTTAGTTTATTAGAGAGTAATTAGAGGAATTAGTGAATTAGAGAAATTTTAGTGACGGCAGGTGGTCAAGTCATTTTTCATTTATGATAGACCTAAGAGCAGTTTTTACCAACTTGGGTTGGCCGAAGTTTCTTTCGTCCTATTTTTTTTAATTGATAAAGATAAGGAAGCAATTGAATTCACGTCAAAATGTCTTAATTCAATTGAAGTGGCTGATTTACCCACCCATGACTTAAAATTGAAGAATAACATGATGATTATGCTAATGCATAATTTCAATATTTCAGAGGTTATGTGCAATGAATCACGCCAGCTTGCACCTGATTTATGTAACAAAATATACAAAAAAAAGTAATTACTGGACGAAAAGCTGGAAAAGAGCAGTCAGTAACCATTACTGTACCTAGGCCAGGACACCATAGACTAAGATATCTAGTCTTTACCTAGGCTAGAATACCATCTATACCTATTTCTACTAGACTGGGCATTAGAGATATACCATATCTCTACTTGCGGCTCTACCTACTTGTCCCTGTAACTGTTAATAAAATTTATCTGAGTCACTACTATCTCTATCAGGCGGTTTTACAGGGATGATTCCCTGCACCTTTTAGTCATAAAACCTTGAATTAAAATCATTTATTCAATTGAATTAAAATTTGAATTAAAATCCAGTTGCCATCAATATCTTGGAAGGACTTTTAATGAAATGCATGGTTACTTTGAGTAATTTTGAGATTCCCCCCTCCTTCATGGAATTTTTTTTTAACACCTCTACCTTAACTTTAAATGTCTAGAATATGTTACTCGAAGCATTTCACCCTACAATGTCATTGCATGACTGTCCCCCTGACACCCTTTCATCTATCCTAAGACATTTTTCAGTTATGTCATAATAACAATTATGCATTTAAATTCCATGATTCAAGTTTTTGCAACCCGAGCCTATCATAATGCCCCACGAAACTCTCCACACCACCGTGACATTACACCTCCCTTATTTATCCAGGTGGCACAAGCCCCCCACCCCCAGTGAGCTGATATTAGTGGTACATTTAAAGTGTTTTAAGAGGTATCTTCGAAGGACTTTTCATGAAATGTTTCTTTTCTTTGAGTAATTGTTAGATTGCCCCCTGCTTCATGGAAAAAATTCTTTAACACCTCCACCTTAACTTTTAAGCTGTAGAACATGTTATTCCAAGCAATGCATGCAGCAATGACGTTGCTTGACTGTCCCCCTGATATCCCCTTCATCATTCCTAAGACATTTTTCAGTTATTTCATAATAAAAATGATGCATTTCAGTCCTTTGATTCAAGTTTTTGCAACCCAAGCGTATCTTGATTCCCCACAAAAAAATACTCCACACTACCATGGCATAACCCCCCCCCCCCCGTCATCCATGTGGCACCAGTACCTCGCCCCGAGGGAGCTGATATTAGTTGTACATTTAAAGTGTTTTAAGAGGTATCTTCGAAGGACTTCTAATGAAATGCATCGTTTCTTTGAGTAATTGTTAGATTCCCCCCTCCTTCTTGGAAAAAATTCTTTAACACCTCCACTTTAACTTTTAAGCTGTAGAATATATTACTCGAGGCAGTTCACCCCACAATGTCATTGTAAGACTGCCCCCTGATACCCCCTTCATCATCCCTAAGACATGTTACAATTATTTCATATTAAAAATTATGCATTTAAATCCCGTGATTCAATTTTTTGCAACCCAAGCCCATCATGATGCCCAAGAAAACACTCCACACCACTAAAGCATCACACACCCCTCTATCAATAATGTTGCGCCAGTCCCAGGCCCCCGAGCGAGTTGATATTAGTCATACATTTAAACCATACTAAGAAGTATCTATGAAGGACTTTAAATGAAATGCATCGTTTCTTTGAATAGTTGTTAGATTCTCACCCTCCTCCATGGAAAAAATTCTTTAACGCATCCGTCTTAACTTTTAAGCTGTAAAACATGATACTCCAAGCAATTCACCCCACAATGACATTGCTTGACTGTCCCATCCCCTTAGATTCCCCCCTCCTTCATGGAAAAAAATTCTTTAACAACTCAACCTTAACTTTTAAGTTGTCGAACATGTTACTCCAAGAAATGCATGCAGCAAAGAAGTTGCTTGACTGTCCCCCTGACACCCCCTTCATCATTTCTAAGACATTTTTTCAGTTATTTCATAATAAAATTATGCATTTAAATCCCGTGATTCAAATTTTTGCAACCCAAGCCTATCATGATGCCCCACGAAACACTCCACACCACCATCGCACTACACCCCCCCCCCTCCCACCACCATCCATGTGGCAGCAGCCTATCATTAACTCCCTAGGACAATTTCAACCTTTCCACTCCCAAAAAAGCTAACGAATCTAATTAAACAGTATATTTTTGAACAGAGAGAAGTCACCTATTCCTTTGCTAGAGCGTGATACTCCAACCAATTTACGCCACAAAACCAACCTATCACTGCTTTGTGGCCCCCCTCTGACATCATATCTGCCTTCCTAAGACATTTTTCAGTCATTTCATAATAAAAATTATGCCTTTATATCCCGTGATTCAACCCAAGTTTTTGCAACCCAAGCCTATCATGATGCGCAACAAAGCACTCCACACCATCACAGCTTTACATGCCTGCCACATCCGTCATCCACATGGTACCAACTCCCCACTCCCTAGGAAATTTTCAACCGTTTCACTCCGAAAATAAGCTAATGAATCTAACTAAACACTATATTTTTGATCAGAGTTAAGTCACCTATTCTTTGCTAGAGCGGGATACTCCAACCAGTTCACACCACAGCACCGCACTATTAATGCTCTTTGGCACCCTCTGACATCATATCTTCATTCCTAAGACATATTTTCTCGTTAAAATTTATGGTCCAACCCATTGATTCAAGGTTTTGCTACCCAAGCCTATCATCATGCCCCACAAAACACTCCACACCACCATGGCATCACAACCCCCCCCCCTCAATCAGAAAATTTTTCATTAAAACTTATGACTTGGAATATTTTTGTAGTGTTGTGTCGTGGTTTATCTTGTCAGTGTTACATTCTGTTGATGTTTCAAAGTGCATTTTTGGAATTATTTCCCTGAAATATATGACTTGGATTACTATTTTAGTGTTTTGTCGTGGTTTCTCTTGTCAGTGTTACATTCTATTGCTGTTACAAAGTTCATCTTGGACTTTTTCCTTGAAACGTATGACTTGGATTATTTTCGTAGTCTTGTGACGTGGTTTATCTTATCAGCGTTACATTCTATGTATGTTTCAAAGTGCATTTTGGAATTTTTCTTGAAACGCAGGACTTGGATTATTTTTATAGTGTTGCGTCACGGTTTTTCTGTCAGTGTTACATTCTGTTCATGTTTCAAAGCGTATTTTGGATTTTTTTTTTCGTTGAAACGTATGACATGGATTGTTTTTATTGTGTCGCATTGTTGTTTATCTTGTCAGTGTAACATTCTGTCGATGTTTCAAATTGCATTTTAGAATTTTTTCTTGAAATGTATAACTTGAAATATTTTCGTAGTTTTGTGACGCGGTGTATCTTTTCAGTGTTATATTCTCTTGATGTTTCAAAGTGCATTTTGGAATTTTTTCCTTGAAACATTTGAATTGGAATATTTTTCTAGTGTAGTTTCGTGGTTTATCTTGTCTGTGTTACATTCTGTGATGTTTCAAAAAGCATTTTGAAATTTGTTTTGCTTGAAACGTATGAATTGGAATATCTTTTTAGTGTTACATCGTGCTTTATCTTGTCAGTATTACATTCTGTTGATGTTTCAAAGTGCATCTTGGAATTTTTTTCCTTGAAACGTATGACTTGGATTATTTTTGTAGAGTTATGATGTGGTTTATCTTGTCATTGTTACATTCTGTTGATGTTTCAAAGTGCATTCTGGAATTTTTTCGTTTAAACGTATAACTTGGATTATTTTTCTAGTGTAGTTTCGTGGTTTTTCTTGTCAGTGTTACCTTCTGTTGATGTTTCAAAGTTCTTTCTGAAATATTTTCCTTGAAATGTGTGACTTTGATTATTTTTATAGTTTTGCGTTGTCTTTTATCTTGAAAACGTTACATTCCGTTCAAGTTTCAAAGTGCTGTTTGGATTTTTCTTCGTTGAAAAATATGACCTGGATTATTTTTATAGTGTTGCTTTGTGGTTTATCTTGTCAGTGTTACATTCTGTTGATGTTTCAAAGTGCATTCTGGAATTTTTTCGTTTAAACGGATGGCTTGGAATATTTTTGTAATGTTTTGTTGTGCTTTATCTTGTCAGTGTTACATACCGTTGATGTTTCAAGGTTCATTTGAGGATTTTTTCGTTAAAATGTATGACTTGGAATATTTTTGGAGTGTTGTGTCATGATTTGTCTTGTTAGTGTTACATTCTTTGGATTTTTTAAAGTTTTTTTTGGAACTTTTTCGTTAAAACGACTTGGAATATTTTAGTAGTGTTGCGTCGTTGTTTATTTTATCAATGTTACATTCTGTTGATGTTTAAAAGTGCATTTTGGAATTTTTTTCGTTGAAACGTATGACGTCGAATGTTTTCTTAGTGTTGTGTCGTGGTTTTTCTTGTCAAATGACTTGGTTTATCTTGTCTTTTGATAAATGACGTGGCAGTCAAGGCAATCTCGACTGGTCTTCAAATAAGCCTACCAAAAACAAAATCCATGCGAACAGATGGGATGGATGAAACCCCTGTGACCCTAAATGGTTATCAGATAGAGGATGTCCAGTCGTTCAAATACCTCGGATCGATGGTAAACCCTGCCGGTGAATCTTCAGAAGAAATCCGGAGTCGCATATCGTCAGCATGGAGCGTTTTCCTTCAACTACGGACAAAGCTCCGATCACAAGGCTCCGAGAGCACAAAGCTCCGAGTGAATGAAGCTATGGTTATCTCTGTCCTCCTTTATTGATGGGAAACGTGGCCACTTAAGGCAGCCGAAGCGTTGAGCTTGAATATATTCAACCACAAATGCCTGTGCTATATCCTGGGGATTCGCCTTTCAGATAGAATCTCGAATGAAGAAGTCAGGAGAAGATGTGAAGATTGGCCAATTGTTTCCGACATTGTTAAGCAGAGGAGACTGAGATGGTTTGGCCACACAATGCGCAGACCAGATGACAATATAGGCAAAAAATGCCACCAATGTCTACCACTACCGGCATGGAAGAAGAGGTCAGGAGGCCAAAAGAAGACGTGGCTAGCAACAGTTAAGTCTCATCTGGAGCCAATTGGAGGATTCCGAAAATACGGCCGTCGCTGGAATCGCCAGTGGCTGAAAATTGTGGAGCCTTCCACCTCAAGCAAAACCTATGGAAGGAGACACGTCGTCATCTGCTGGGTGCCACGATGAGCCTGGATGCGGCTTGAACGTGCAACAAGTACAAGTACAAGTAGTAAGGTTTATCTTGTCAGTTTTACATTCTGTTGATGTTTCAAAGTGCATTTTGGAACTTTATCGTTGAAACGTATGACTTAGAATATTTCTATAATGTTTTATCGTGGTTAATCTTGTCAGTGTTACATTCTGTTGATGTTTTATAGTGCATTTTGAAATGTTTTCGTTGAAACGTATGACTTGGAAATCTTTTGTAATGTTGCATCATGGTTTATCATGTCAGGGTTACAATCTGTTGATGTTTCAAAGTGCATTTTGTATTTTTTTCGTTGAAACGTATGACTTGGAGTATTTTATAATGTTTTGTCGTGCTTTATCATGTCAGTGTTACGTTTTGTTGATGTTTCAAAGAACATTTGGATTTTGTCGTTGAAACGTATGACTTGGAGCATTTTTGTAGTGTTGTTTCGTGGTTTATCTTGTCAGTGTTACATTCTCTTGATGTTTCAAAGTGTTTCGGAATTTTTGCATTAAAACAACTTGGAATATTTTTGTTGTTTTGCGTCGTGGTTTATCTTGTTATTGTTATATCCTGTTGATATTTCAAAATGCGATTTCAAATTTTTATCGTTGAAACGTACGACTTTGAATATTTTTGTAGCGTTGTGTCGTGGTTTTTCTTGTCAGTGTTACATTCTCATGATTTTTAAAGTGCATTTTGGATTGTTTTCGTTGAAATGTATGACTTAGGATATTCTTGTAGTGTAGTATCGTGGTTTATCATGTCAGTGTTACGATTTGTTTATGTTTCAAATTGCATTTTGGAATTTTTTCGTTGAAATGTATGGCCTGAAATATTTTTGAAATGTTTCATCGTGCTTTATCACGTCAGTTTTACATTCTGTTGATGTTCCAAAGTATTTTTGAAATTTTTTCGTTGAAACATATGAATTTGAATATTTTTTTAGTGTTATGTCGTGCTTTGTCTTGTCAGTGTTGCATTCTGTTTATGTTTCAAAGTACATTTTGGAATTTTTTCGTTGAAACGTATGACGTCGAATGTTTTCTTAGTGTTGTTTCGTGGTTGTTCTTGTCAAATGACGTGGTTTATCTTGTCTTTTGATAAATGACGTGGCAGTTAAGGAACTCTCGACTGGTCTTCAAATAAGCCTACCAAAAACAAAATCAATGGAAACAGATGGGATAGATGAAACCCCTGTGACCCTAAATGGTTATCAGATAGAGGACGTCCAGTCGTTCAAATACCTCGGATCGATGGTAAACCTTACCGGTGAATCTTCAGAAGAAATTTGGAGCCACATATCGTCAGCCTGGAGTGTTTTCCTTCAAATACAGACAAAGCTCCGATCACAAGGCTCCGAGAGCACAAAGTTCCGAGTGAATGAAGCTATGGTTATCTCTGTCCTCCTTTACTGATGGGAAACGTGGCCACTTAAGGCAGCCGAAGCGTTGAGCTTGAATATATTCAACCACAAATGCCTGTGCTATATCCTGGGGATCCGCCTCTCAGATCGAATCTCAAATGAAGAAGTCAGGAGAGGATGTGGGGATTGCCCCCTTGTTTCTGACATTGTTAAGCAGAGGAGACTGAGATGGTTTGGCCACACAATGCGCTGACCAGATGACAATATAAGTGAAAAATGCCTCAAATGTCTACCACTACCGGCATGGAAGAAGAGGGCAGGAGGCCAAAAGAAGACGTGGCTAGCAACAGTTAAGTCTCATCTGGAGCCAATTGGAGGATTCTGAAAATACGGCCATCGCTGGAATCGCCAGTGGCTGAAAATTGTGGAGGCTTCCACCCTCAAGCAAAACCTATGGAAGGAGACGACTCGTCATCTGATGGGCACCACGATGAGCCTGGCTGCGACTTGAACGTGCAACAAGTACAAGTAGTAAGGTTTATCTTGTCAGTGTTACATTCTGTTGGTGTTTCAATGTGTTTTGGAATTTTTGCGTTTAAACGACTTGGAATATTTTTGTTGTGTTATGTCGTGGTTTATCTTGTCAATGTTACATTCTGTTGATATTCAGAGCGCGATTTGGAATTTTTTTCGTTGAAACGTATGAACTGGAATATTTTTGTAGTGTTTGTCGTGGTTTATATTGTCAGTGTTACATTCTGATGATGTTTCAAAGTGCATTTTGGAATTTTACAGTTGAGACGTATGACTTGGAATATTTCTGTAATGTTTCATCGGGGTTTATCTTGTCAGTGTTACCTTCTGTTGATGTTTCAATGTCCATTTTGGAAAGTTTTTGTTGAAAAGTATGACTTGGAATATTCTTGTAATGTTGTATCGTGGTTTATCACGTCAGTGTTACAGTTTTTTGATGTTTCAAATAGGATTTTGGAGTTTTTTCGTTGAAATGTATGACTTGTAATATTTTGTAATGTTTTGTCGTCTTTTATCATGTCAGTGTTACATTCTGTTGATGTTCCAAAGTACGTTTGGCATTTTTTTTATTGAAATGTATGAATTGAAGTATTTTTTAGTGTTATATCGTGCTTTGTCTTGTTAGTGTTGCATTCTGCTCATGTTTCAAAGTAAATTTTGGATTTTTTTTTTCGTTGATATGTTTTTTTCGTATAGTGTTGTGTCGTGGTTTACCTTGTCAATGTTACATTCTGCTGTTGTTTCAAAGTGCATTTTGGATTTTTTTTTTCGTTTAAACGTACGACTTGGAATACTTTTGTATTGTTATGTAATGGTTGATCTTGTCAGTGTTACATTCAGTTGATGTTTCCAAGTGCGTTTGGGAATTTTTTTCATCGAAACGTATGACTAGGAATATTTTTGTTGTGTCTTATCGTGGTTGATCTTGTTAGTGTTACATACTGTTGATGTTTCAAAGTGCATTTGGAATTTTTTTGTTGAAACATATCACTTGGAAAATTTTTGTAATGTCGTATTCTGGTTTATTTTGTCAGTGTTACATTCTGTTGATGTTTCAATGTGCTTCCCGGAATTTTTTCGTTCAATTGTATGACATGGAATATTTCTGTAATGTTTTGTTGTACTTTATCTTGTCAGTGTTACATTCTGTTGATGTTTCGAAGTACATTTTGGAATTTTCGATGAAACGCATGACTTGGAATATTTTTGTAGTGTTGTGTCATGGTTTATCTTGTCAGTGTTACATACTGTTGATGTTTCAAAGTACATTTGGGAATTTTTTTTCGTTGAAACGTATCACTTGTAATATTTTTGTAGTGTTATGTCGTGGTTTATCTTGTCAATGTTTCATTCTGTTTCAAAGTGCATTTTCGAATTTTATCGTTGAAACGTGTGACTTGGAATATTTCTGTATAGTTTTTGCGTGATTTATCTTTACAGTTTTACATTCTGTTGATGTTTCAAAGTGCATTTTGGAATGTTTTCGTTGAAACTTGTGACTTGGAATATTTTTGTGATGTTGTAGCGTGGTTTATCATGTCAGTGTTAGATTATGTTGATGTTTCAAAGTGCAATTTGGTATTTTTTTCGTTGAAAAGTATGGCTTGGAATATTATTGTAATGTTTTGCCGTGCATTATTATGTCAGTGTTACAATCTGTTTATGTTTCAGAGTACATTTGGAATTTGTTTGTTGAATTGTATGACTTGGAATATTTTTGTAGTTTTTGTCGTGGTTTATATTGTCAGTGTTATATCCTGTTGATGTTTCAAAGTGCATTTTGGAACTTTTTCGTAGAAACGTATGACTTGGAATATTTTTGTAATGTTTTCTCGTGGTTTATATTGTGGTTGCCGCATCCTGTTGAGGTTTCAAATTGCGTTTTGAAATTTTGGCGTTGAAATGACTTGAAATATTATTGTAGTGTTGCGTCGTGGTTTATCTTGTCAGTGTTACATTCTGTTGATGTTTCAAAGTGCATTTTGGAACTTTTTCGTAGAAACGTATGACTTGGAATATTTTTGTAATGTTTTCTCGTGGTTTATCTTGTCAGTTTTACATTCTGTTGATGTTTCAAAGTGCATTTTGGAATTTTAACGTTGAAACGCATGAGTGCGTGGCATATTAGCGTGGCTGACCACGCTGACATAACCTGAAGGAAAATAATTTAAAAATAGTTAACTTAATGCAACCTAACCTATTCACATATGTTGCACTTTGAGACATCAACAGAATGACAAGATAAAGCAGGACACACTACTTCAAAAATATTCCAAGTTAACTAATTTTAAATTAGGTTCAATCAGGTTAGGTTAGCGTGATCGGCTACAATAACCTAATCTGAAAGAACCTAATTTAAAAGTAGTTAACTTAATAGAACCTAGCCTATTCAGATATGTTGCACTTTGAGACATCAACAGAATGTAACACTGACAAGACAAACCACGACACAACACTACAAAAATATTCCAAGTCAGACGTTTCAATGAAAAAATTCGAAAATGTACATGTACACATCAACAGAATGCAGCAATGACAGGATAAACCAAGACACGACACAACAAAAAATATTCCAAGTCACATGTTTCAACAAAAAAGTCCAACGTATACTTTGAAACATCAACAGAATGTAAGACTGACAAGATAAACCATGACACAACACAATAAAATATTCCAAGTCATTTATTTCAAGGAAAAGTTCCAAATGTACTTTGAAACATCAACTGAATGTAACAATGACAAGATAAACCACGATACAATATTAGAAAAATATTCCAAGTAATACGTTTCAATGAAAAAATTCCAAAATGCACTTTGATACATCAACAGAATATAAAAGTCACAAGATAAACCACGAGAAAATATTACAAAAATATTCCAAATCATACATTTCAAGGAAAAAATTCCAAAATGCACTTTGAAACATCAACTCTATTTAACACTGACAAGATAAACCACGACACAAAACAATAAAAATATTTCAAGGAATATTGATTTTCAGAGACAATCTTTGTCAAGGTATTTATAATGAAAAAAGGAAAATCTATCGTTTCTTTGAGGGGGATACTAGATTTCACACTATCGTGAAAATATACGGCTGCCCCCTAACAATCATTTTGGGAGGGCGAGCTGATATTAGTGGTGCATTAAAACTATATTAAGAGGTATCTTTGAAGGACTTTTAATGAAATGCATCGTTTCTTTGAGTAATTGTTAGAGTTTGCAACCCAAGCCCATCATGATGCCCCACAAAACACTCCATACCACCATGGAATCACCCCCTTCCCATCATCCATGTTGCATCAGTCCCGCGCCCCGAGCGATCTGATATTTGTATAACATTTAAAGCATTTTAAGAGGTATCTTTGAAGGACTTTTAATGAAATGTATTGTTTCTTTGAGTAATTTTGAGATCCCCCCTCCTTCATGGAAAAATTCTTTTACACCTTTACCTTAACTTTAAATCTGTAGAATATGTTACTCGAAGCAATTCACCCCGCAATGTCATTGCATGACTGTCCCCCTGACACCCCTTCATCTATCCTAAGACATTTTTCAGTTATGTGATAATAAAAATTATGCATTTAAATTCCATGATTCAAGTTTTTCCAACCCGAGCCTATCATAATGCCCCACAAAACTCTCCACACCACCGTGACATTAAACCTCCCTCCATCATCCATGTGGCTCAAGCCCCCCACCCCAGTGAGCTGATATTAGTGGTACATTTAAAGCGTTTTAAGAAGTATTTTTGAAGGACTTTTAATGAAATGTATCGTTTCTTTGAGTAATTGTTAGATTCCCCCCTCCTTCATGGAAAAAATTCTTTAACACCTCCACCTTAACTTTTAAGCTGTAGAAAATGTGACTCCAAGCAATGCATGCAGCAATGACGTTGCTTGACTGTCCCCCTGACATCCCCTTCATCATTCCTAAGACATTTTTCAGTTATTTCATAATAAAAATGCCGCATTTCAATCCCGTGATTCAAGTTTTTGCAACCCAAGCGTATCTTGATGCCCCACAAAACACTCCAAACTACCATAGCATACCCCCTATCATCCATATGGCACCAGTAGCCCGCCCCGAGCGAGCTGTTATTACTTGTACATTTAATGTATTTTAAAAGGTATCTTTGAAGGACTTTTAATGAAATGCATCGTTTCTTTGAGTAATTGTTAGATTCCCCCCCTCCTTCATAGAAAAAATTCTTTAACACCTCCACTTTAACTTTTAAGGTGTAGAACATGTTACTAGAGGCCGTTCACCCCACAATGTAATTGCAAGTCTGCCCCCTGATACCCCCTTCATCATTTCTAAGACATTTAAAAATTATTTCGTATAAAATTTATGCATTCAAATCCCGTGATTCAATTTTTTGTAACCCAAGCCCATCACGATGCCCCAGAAAAGACTCCACACCACCAAAGCATCACAAGCCCTCTATCAGTCATGTTTCACCAGTCCCAGGCCCCCAAGTGAGTTGATATTAGTCATACATTTAAACCATATTAAGAGGTATCTATGAAGGACTTTAAATGAAATGTATTGTTTTTTTGAATAGTTGTTAGATTTTCACCCTCCTCCATGAAAAAAATTCTTTAACACATCCGTCTTAACTTTTAAGCTTTAAAACATAATATTCCAAGCAATTCACCCGACAGTGACATTACTTGACTGTTCCACTCCCTTAGGATCCCCTTTCCTTCGTGGAAAAAAAATCTTCAACAACTCCACCTTAACTTCTAAGCTGTAGAACATGTTACTCCAAGCAATGCATGAACAAATGAAGTTTCTTGACTGTCCCCCTGACACCCATCATTCCTAAGACATTTTTTCAGTTATTGCATAATAAAATTATGCATTTAAATCTCGTGATTCCAATTTTTGCAACCCAAGCCTATCATGATGCCCCACAAAACACTCCACACCACTATGGCACTACACCCCCCCCCATTCCCCCCCATCCATGTGGCACCAGCCTATCATCAACCCCCTAGGGCATTTTCAACCTTTCCACTCTGAAAATAAGCTAATGAATCTAATTAAACAGTATATTTTTGAACAGAGAGAATTCACCTGTTCCTTTGCTAGAGCGTGATACTCCAACCAATTTGCGCCACAGAACCAACACTGCTTTGTGGCCCCTCTCTGACATCTTATCTTCCTTCCTAAGACATTTTTCAGTCCTTTCATAATAAAAATTATGCCTTTAAATCCCGTGATTCAACCCAAGTTTTTGCAACCCAAGCCTATCATGAAGCCCAACGAAGCAATCCACACCATAACAGCTTTACATGCCTGCCACATCCATCATCCACATGGTACCAACTCCCCACTCCCTAGGAAATTTTCAACCGTTTCTCTCCGAAAATAAGCTAATGAATCTAATTAAACACTATATTTTTGATCAGAGTTAAATCACATATTCTTTACTAAAGAGTGATACTCCAACCAGTTCACACCACAGCACCGCACTCTTACCCCCCCCCCCTCAATCAGAAATTTGGCCATTAAAACTTATTAATTGGAATATTTTTGTAGTGTTGTGTCGTGGTTTGTCTTGTCAGTGTTACATTCTGTTGATGTTTCAAAGTGCAGTTTTGGAATTATTTCCCTGAATTGTATGACTTGGATTATTTTTTTGTGTTTTGTCGTGGTTTCTCTTGTCAGTGTTACATTCTATTGCTGTTACAAAGTTCATCTTGGACTTTTTCCTTGAAACGTATGACTTGGATTATTTTCGTAGTCTTGTGACGTGGTTTATCTTATCAGCGTTACATTCTATGTTTGTTTCAAAGTGCATTTTGGAATTTTTCCTTGAAACGCAGGACTTATATTATTTTTATAGTTTGGCGTCACGGTTTTTCGGTCAGTGTTACAATCTGTTTATGTTTCAAAGTGTATTTTGGGATTTTCTTTGGTTGAAACGTATGACTTGTATTATTTTTATAGTGGTGTGCCGTGGTTTATCTTGTCAGTGTTACATTCTGTTGATGTTTCAAAGTGCATTCTGAAATTGTTTCCTTGAAATGTGTGACTTGGATTATTTTTATAGTTTTGTGTTGTGGTTTATCTTGTCAATGTTAAATTCTGTTCATGTTTCAAAGTGCTTTTTGGATTTTTTTTCGTTGAAATATATGACTTGGATTATTTTTATAGTGTTGCTTTATGGTTTATCTTCTCAGTGTTACATTCTATTGATATTTTAAAGTGCATTTTGTAATTTTTTCTTTAAAACGTATGACTTGGAATATTTTTGTAATGCTGTGTAGTGGTTTATCTTTGTCAGTGTTACATTCTGTTGATGATTCAAAGTGCATTTTGGAATTTTTTCGTTAAAACGGATGACTTGGAATGTTTCTATAATGTTTTGTCGTGCTTTATCTTGTCAGTCTTACATTCTGTTGATGTTTCAAAGTATATTCTGGAATTTTTTCGTTTAAACGGATGGCTTGAAATATTTCTGTAATGTTTTGTCGTACTTTATCTTGTCAGTTTTACATTCTGTTGATGTTTCAAAGTGCATTTAGGAATTTTTTCTTTAAAACGTATGACTTGGAATATTTTTGTAATGTTTTGTTGTGTTTTATCTTGTCAGTGTTACATACTGTTGATTTTTCAAAGTACATTTGAGGATTTTTTCGTTGAAATGCATAACTTGGAATATTTTTGTAGTGTTGTGTCATGGTTTATCTTGTTAGTGTTATATTTTGTTTATGTTTTAAAGTGCATTTTGGAATTTTTTTTCGTTGAAACGTACGACTTCGAATGTTTTATTAGTGTTTTGTCGTGGTTGTTCTTGTCAAATGACTTGGTTTATCTTGTCTTTTGATAAATGACGTGGCAGTCAAGGCACTCTCGACTGGTCTTCAAATAAGCCTACCAAAAACAAAATCCATGCGAACAGATGGGATGGATGAAACCCCTTTGACCCTAAATGGTTATCAGGTAGAGGACGTTAAGTCGTTCAAATACCTCGGATTGATGGTAAACCCTTCTGGTAAATCTTCAGAAGAAATCTGGAGCTGCATATCCTCAGCCTGGAGTGTTTTCCTTCAACTACGGACAAAGCTCCGATCACAAGGCTCCGAGAGCACAAGGCTCCGAGTGAATGAAGCTATGGTTCTCTCTGTCCTCCTCTATGGATGGGAAACGTGGTCACTTAAGGCAGCCGAAGCATTGAGCTTGAATATATTCAACCACAAATGCCTGTGCTATATCCTGGGGATCCGCCTCTCAGATAGAATCTCGAATGAAGAAGTCAGGAGAAGATGTGGGAATCACCCACTTGTTTTCGACATTGTTAAGCAGAGGGGACTGAGATGGTTTGGCCACACAATAAGCAGACCTGATGACAATATAAGCAAAAAATGCCTCAAATGTCTACAACTACCGGCATGGAAGAAGAGGGCAGGAGGCCAAAAGAAGATGTGGTTATCAACAGTTAAGTCTCATCTCGAGCCAATTGGAGGATTCCAAAAATACGGCTGTCGTTGGGATCGCCAGTGGCTGAAAATTGTGGAGCCTTCCACCCTCATGCAAAACCTATGGAAGGAGACATGTCGTCATCTGCTGGGCGCCACGATGAGCCTGGATACGGCTTGAACGTTTAACAAGTAGTAGGGTTTATCTGCCAGTTTTACATTCTGCTGATGTTTCAAAGTGCATTTTGGAATTTTATCGTTGAAACGTATGACTTGGAATATTTCTGTAATGTTTTATCATGGCTAATCTTATCAGTTTTACATTCTGTTGATGTTTTATAGTGCATTTTGGAATGTTTTCGTTGAAAAGTATGACTTGGAAAATTTTGTAATGTTGTATTGTGGTTTATCATGTCAGTGTTACAATCTGTTGATATTCCAAAATACAATTTGAAACATCAACAAATTGTAACACTGACATGATAAACCACGATACAACACTACAAGAACATTCTAACTCATACGTTTCAACGATTCCAAAATGCATTTTGGAATTGTATCGTTGTAACGTATGACTTTGAATATTTCTGTAATGTTTTTTTGGGGTTCATCTTGTCAGTGTTGCTGTCTGTTGATGTTTCAAAGTGAATTCTGGAATGTTTTCGTTGAAACGCATGACTTGGAATATTTTTGTAGTGTTGTGTCATGGTTTATCTTATCAGTGTTACATACTGTTGATGTTTAAAAGTGTGTTTGGGAATTTTTTCGTTGAAACGTATGACTTGGTGTATTTTTGTAGTATTTAGTCGTGGTTTATCTTGTTAGTGTTACATTCTGTTGATGGTTCAAAGTGCATTTTGGAATTTTTTTCGTTGAAACGTATCACTTGGAAAATTTTTGTAGTGTTGTTTCCTGGTTTATCTTGTCAGTGTTACATTCTGTTGAGGTTTCAAAGTGCATTCAGGAATTTTTTATTGAAACGTATGACTTTGAATATTTCTGTAATGTTTTGTTGTGCTTTATCTTGTCAGTGTTACATTCTGTTGATGTTTCGAAGTATATTTTGGAATTTTTGATGAAACGCATGACTTGGAATTTTTTTGTAGTGTTGTGTCATGGTTTATCTTGTCAGTCTTACATTCTGTTGATGTTTCAAAGTGCGTTTTGGATTTTTTTTCGATGAAATGTATGACTTGGAATATTTTTGTAGTGTTTTTTCGTGGTTTATCTTGTCAGTGTTACCTTCTGTTGATTTTTCAATGTGCATTTTGGAAAGTTTTGTTGAAACATATGACTTGGAATATTCTTGTAATGTTGTATGAGGGGATGGTGCTACATGGATGATTGTGGGAGGGGGGTTGTAGTTCCATGGTGGTGTGGAATGCTTTGTGGGGCATCATGATAGGCTTGGGTTGCAAAAACCTGAATCACGGGATTTAAATGTATATATTTTATCAATAAATAATTGAAAAAATGTCTTAGGAATGATGAAGGGGGTGTCAGGGGACAGTCACGCAATTTCATTGTGGGGTGAATTCCTTGGAGTATCATGTTCTTTAGCTTAAAAGTTAAGATTGATGCGTTAAAGAATTTTTTCCATGAAGGAGGGTTAAAATCCAACAATTAATCAAAGAAACAATGCATTTTATGTGCCCCTTTTATTAAGATAAACAGAACATCCTGGTATGTGTAGATTTGAATAGGAAATTGAGAAATCACCCCTTCCTTGTTATGTGCGTCAGTGGGCCCAATAAGATGTGGTTGATGCTTTGTATAAAAGATACATTTTATGGGAACGGGGAGCTTGATACTAATTTTATGTCGGACTGAACTCTGGTCCGGTATTTTTGGAATACCTTGGATTATATGCTCAAAATCATAAGCGATTTAAATGTTGTGTAACTTGGATTAGAGTATTATTGTATTTGTTCATTCTATGCGACAATTAGTCCCAGTGGCCTCTTTATAGCCATACTCTGTATCGTTGTGTGTTAAATAAATAAAAGTGTTATGTTATAGCCAACCTCTTAACCATCGTGTTTTAGTCCCCCAAATAATCCCAGCTGGAGCACCAAATTAGTCAGGTCAATGCCAAAGGCACGCTACCAAAGTTTATTTACCTTAGGACCATAATTATCTCCCGTATAAGGGGAGTAATAAGGTAATAACCACAACCTCTCTCTATAACCTTAAACCAACTTTACCATAGAGGGGGAGAATCTAACAATTACTCGAAGAAACGATGCATTTCATTAAAAATCCTTCAAAGATACCTCTTAACACGCTTTAAATGTACCACTAATATCAGCTCACTCGGGGTAGGGGACTGGTGCCACATGGATGAGAGAGGGGGGGGGGGTGATATCATGGTGGTGTAGTGTTTTGTGGGGCATCATGTTAGGTTTGGGTTGCAAAAACTTGAATCACAGGATTCAAATGCATTATTTTTATTATGAAATAACTGAAAATGTCTGAGGAATGATGAAGCGGGTGTCAGGAAGACAGCCAAGCAATGCCATTGTTGCATGCATTGCTTCAAGTAACATGTTCTACAGCTTAAAATTTAAGGTGGAGGTGTTACAGAATTTTTTCCACAAAGGAAGGGGAATCTAAAAATTACTCACAGAAACGATACATTTCATTAAAAAACCTTCAAAGATACTTCTTAAAAAGCTTTAAATGTACCACTAATACTAGCTCACTCGGGGCGGGGAACTGGTGCCACATGGAGGATGGAGGGGGGAGTTGTAATGTCACGGTGGTATGGAGTGTTTGGGGGGGCATCATGATAGGCTTGGGTTGCAAGAACTTGAATCACGGGATTTAAATGCATAATTTTTATTATGAAATAACTGAAAAATGTCTTAGGAATGATGAAAAGGCTGTCAAAGATACCTAAATGTCCTTCAAAGATACCTCTTAATATGGTTTTAATGTACCACTAATATCAGCTCGCCCTCTCAAAATCATTGTTAGGGGAGCAGCCGTATATTTTCATGATAGTGTGAAATCTAGTATCCCACTCAAAGAGGTGATACATTTTCGTTTTATCGTTATAAATATCTTGACAGTGATTGTCTCTGAAAATACATATTCTCCAGCTTCGTGTCAACTGTTGCAGATGCATGGAAAAACAATGGCGCTTGCTAGGGAAAACCTGCGACGTCAAGGAGATTGTATTATTTACTGAAAGTATTTCTCTAATACAGAACATTGGAAATTGATCGGTGGTTCTCTCGGTTAAGGCACAAATCCGTTGGATGGGAATGACCTTTCGAGTACTGGTGGGGTCAAAGAAGTAAGGAAAAAGAAAAAATGCTTTTAACGTTTCGGACGAAATGTAAAATGTCAAAAAGTGTATTAACTGGTAGTGATGGTTGCTTAATAATTGCGTGACCTTACATAAGTGCGTGCCGTCATTAATCTAAATAAAGAAAAAATGTGTTGAGGGTTTCGGTTGAAAAATAAATTTTCAAAAAAAAATATTATGTGACAGTGATGCACATTACGTGCATCACTGTGATGCATAATTACGTAAGGTGTCTGCTCTCGTTACGTTACAAGTGGGGATTCCCCCATGGACTATTGACGCAGGGTTACAGAAAATTGCGTAAAGCATATTGCACCTGACCGTTTAAAGGCGAGGGTGTGTCGCGTGACGTCAGAAGGCTCTCATAGGAATTTTGCCAACTGTGTTACCTTTAATAGAACCGGTGACCACATTGCACAGGTGTGAGGGATTGGGAGCTCCCTTTATTAATTTCCTTGTTTATTAATGCTTGTGTATTATCCCGACCACACTCATATTAATCATACTATAAAACCTGAGAATATTGCCATGGGTGGGAATCTTGCCAGCCGATCGGTAGAAACAGGACATTTTATAGAAACAGAGATGCCGTGACGTCAGAGGGCATGTCCTAGAAATCTAATGATAATTTCCCTATGGCTGCTGTGATGTAACAGGACTTTCACAGAAATACACAGGGCTGTGTCACGTGACGTAACAGGGTTTGTCACAGAAATACACAGGGGTGTGTCGCGTGATGTCAGAGGGCATGACTTGGGAATCCAATACTAATTTTCCTACCTGTGCCGTGACGTCAGGGGGCTGTCATTGAAATCACATGGAAAAGGGATAGGACTGTCATAGAAATCCGATGAAGTCTGTCATAGAAAGTCCTGATTGGATACTACTGCAACCTCCAGAGAATGAAGGCTTTGTGCGATCCTGGACCCATCTTGGTCACAACATGATTTTCCACAAAGAGCGATGCTCTTTTATCAACAATAGTCGAGATCCAGCAGAGACAATCTCAAGCCTATCACTTTTAACTCATCGTATATTCATGTTTACAAATATAATGCTACTACGGGGAGGCAACCCACAATAGAAAATTGAGCAAGGAAGAAGTTTTTCAGCACCCAAAAGCAAACTAAAACAAACAAAACTCAGAGGAATTATCCATTAATCAGTTCCCAGTGCAAATTCTGTGGCGTTTACTAAGCTATAGTTTCCCCGCGGGGCACCACTCCTCAAGATCATGCCATAGAGCTTTTGGCAGTCATAGTCTTAGGACGGATAGGAAAGCACGTGAAAGGTTCAATATGATGCCACTGTGAAGTTACACAGGTAGGATTTCCCCATCGGGGATAGTGACGGAGAACGGAACTTGTGCCAGAGTAGAGATCCCCAACCCTTACACAACACCGGTGCAGTTCCAACCTCTTATATCCAGCCTATCTTCTCAGGGTATTTGGAATGGGAAAAATGTTTGTAAATGAGCCATGCAACAGAGCCGATAGTTAAATTACCAATTCAAGACTTAACGCACAACCACTAATTTTCCAGGATAGGTAATTACACATTTTGCGATGATAATCAATTAGTTTGAAAATACCTATTTTCTCTGTGATGGCACAGGTAAGATTTCTCCGTTATTCCTTCTGTAATATTTTTTTCTTACAACAAAATTTTGGTTTTCATATAATTACTGAATTTAGCCAGTGTCATCATTAACCTCTGTGAAAGATAAATACAACGCTAAAATCCCCACAATTTTTATTATCGACAAGTGCATCTATTATGTGTCGAGGGAACAACCATTAACAAATCTGCACTGTCACAAGTCTGCACATAAGTTCTTCCAATTGCGTAAAAACAAAAGTTTAAACAGGCTAATGACGCTAAAAAATAAGCAATTTGACATATTCCTATTTGACAAACTACGGATTAAATAAATAAAAATTAGTAAAATATATCCAAAGGCATCATCAAAATAAACCAAATAAGCCTATCTTCAACCCTACTTACCTGGAGCATGGATAAGCCGGATTCTTGCATCAATTTTCTTTTGTCTGCCTCAGCTGGGTATGGCTGATGTCTATGTTGAAACAACCACCGTTTTAAAACGTCTATTCCCCTTTTTGGGAGACCGTCTGTTGGGATCTTCTCTAGATACCTTTCTAAGCTGCATTGTGAATTTGAGCCATCTGAATTATTCGAAAACAAGGGATCCGCGTGAATGTAATCTAAAAGATTTAAAATTTATCAAAAAGTGTTTTACCTAAATTTGGTTAAAACTTGTATGTTTCAATTGTTAGATCATTCGATTTTTTTCGTTTCGGAGAGAGGGCTAAAAAACACACGATGGCTTCTTGAAGCTGTCATCTTGTGTCTCGTCGAGTGTTATCTTTGTTTCAAAATTTTCCATAACCCTTCTCTTTGTTACTGATGGATATGAGGTCACAAAGACCTGAGGACCACTCCAACGAGTTTCGGGTATCTCCTTCACCGATTTCAACATGATTAATTAAAAAAAACTTTCCGAAAAATAAGTTTTTCAAAGAAAAGTAAAGGTCATTTCAAACTTAAGTTCACCAGATAAAAATACCTGTTAAAATTCAAACTCAAAACGACCAGAAATTACTATTAAGGAATAAATGAAACCCAAAACGAACAGAAATTAAATAAACAATCATAGGAAAAAACATAGAACAAATAATAATATAAATGAATAAATAGATCTTAAAGCGAGTAATGCCTAGATTGAATATGAAATTAAAGCTTAAAACGAAAAAAAAATTTTGCTTTTGAAGTATAAATGAAACTCAAAACAAACAGAAATTAAATAAACAATCAATGCAAACAAACATACCATAGATATTAATCAATATAAATGAATAAATAAATCTTAAAAAGAGTGACACTTAAATTGAATATGCAAATCAAGCTTGAAACGAACAAAAATCACTACAAACAAGAATTTGGGTATTACCTCCTTCTCTCACTGTAAAAGTCTAAAACCTATTGCGTCATTGGCGCTTTACTGAAACTAATTTTATTACAAATATTTCTTTTGTACTTAATATTGAAAATGAACATTAAAATTATAGTAAAATTTTGAACAGATGAGCTTTCAGCAATCAATATCATTATACATCAAATATTCAGTTTAATTTATTAGTTCTTTCTAAAGTTTTTCAAGACGAATATGGTTTCACTACAAACAAGAGCTTGGATATTGTCCCCCCCCCCCCTTCCTTAACTGTAAGTACAAACCAAAAGCCTACTGCGTCATTGGCGCTTCACTGAAAACGAATTATATTACATATAAATTCTTTTCGAGTTCTTACATCACTCAAAAAAAAAAAAAAAAATTAGGGTGAAACAAATTCTTGTACTGATGGATCTTTCAACAACTAATATCATTATATATAAAATATTCAATTTTATGTTGTTTATACTTTCCAAGACTGTTCAAGACGCATATAGCTTTTGAGTTTTGACATTTTTATCGGATGCATTCGGGAAAAAAGGGGCGTGAGGGGGGGGGTCTAGTTGCCCTCCAATCTCTTTTGACTCTTAAAAACTTAACTAGAACTTTCAATTTTCAATCAAATTAGCCCTCTCTGAAGTTTTTACGTGCAACCCTTCCATAAGAACCATATATTCCCCCAGGGCATAACTTACAACGCCTGCCTTCGGGCCCTGGGGGCTGTGTCGACCCCGGAGTTTTCGTTATATGGTCTTTGAAATATTTAAAAAAAAATGGCTATCTCAAAGTTCTTATCAGATGGGTTTGAGAAAAAAAGGGTTTGGAGGTGGGGATAGTTGGCCTCCAATCTCTTTTGACTCTTAAAAAGTGAACTAGAACTTTCAATTTCCAATTGAATGAGCCCTCTTTAAGGTTTATATGAGCATCCCTTCCATAAATACCATATATGCCCCCAGGGCATAACTTATTACGCCTGCCCCCGGTCCCTGGGGGTTTGTGTCGACACCAGGGTTTTTGTTATATGATCTTTGAACTATTTTTAACAAAATAGCTATCTCGAAATTTTTATCGGATACATTTGGGAAAAAAGGGTATGGGGAGGGGCTGGTTACCCTCCAATATATTTTGACGCTTAAAAAGTGAACTAGAAATTTCAATTTAGAATCAAAAGAGCCCTCTCTGAAGTTTATACGAGCATTCATTCCATAAGAACTACATATGCCCCCAGGGCATAACTAATAACCCTTGCCCTGAAGACCTTTGGAGGGATTACCATGCTCAAAGATATAGTTTCCAGAGCTTTCAACTACACTGAACACAATGGCTATGTTAAAATTTTGATTGGATGTGTTTGGGGAAATGTTGGGCGTGGAAGGGGTGTTTGCCATCCAATCACTTTCGACCATTAAAAAGGGCACTACCCATTTAAATTTCCAATCAAATGAGCGTTTTTGAAGTTTCTACGACAAAGCTTTCTATAAAAAGCCTATATGCCCCCAGGGCATAACTTACAACCCTTGCCCTGAGGGCCGTGGGGAGTGTCCCCCTAAAAAAAAAAATTATGTGTGAAAATCAACTACGTAGAACAATATGGCTATCTCAAGATTTTGATTGGATGTGGTTGGGGAAATGGTGGGCGCGGAAGGGGTGTTCGTTGCCTTCCAATCACTTTTGACCCTTAAAAAGGGCACTAGAACTCTTGATTTCCAATCAAATGAGCCCTTTTTATAGTTTTTACGACAACTCCTTCCATATGAAATGCCTCTGGGAAAAAAATAATAAAAAAACATTGGAGCCGTATGGCTTTACTATAGGGAACGCTATAGCGTTGCCTCTGATACGCAGGATCCCAGTTAAACTTATTCCAGGGAAAATCACGGAGATCAATAAGCGTCAAAAGATAAGTGGGCACATGAAGCGTGAAATATTGTCCATCCATTGCATCATCAGAGAGTAATGCTTCTATCGTCAGAGAGTAATGCTTCTAAGCTTCAAGTAGAGCGTGTGAGATGTTTGATCCTTTATGCCCACTTATGACTGGCAAGTCCACAACAAAAGAATCAAGATGTCCAGAAAGAAAAAAAAAAATACCAACAATCTGGAACGTTCGCCTATTAGGCGTCATCTTGTCGGCGATAATAGTAAATAGTAGTGGCCGTTTAGTAGCGGGTAGGTTTTAACTAAGGCATCTTTGCAGATAGGAGTACATAAGTTTGGCAAAAATGGGAGTAAGACTTGCGACACACAAGTGACTGTTGTGTATTTCATAGGCAGCGCAATAGCGCTGCCTAAGTAAAGAACGATGTTGGCACAATGTATTATTTATTTATTTATTTTTTTGGTTTTAGACCCGGGCACTTTGTATTAACCTTCATATGTGTCTATTGATCTACTGACCTAATTTCTGAACATTTATATATATAGTGTGCCAAGCTGTTTTTTATGTAACCCTAATTGACAAGCAGAAGAGGGGAATTAAACCTGTGGCAAGTGCCGTTTACCTGCCGGGAGAGTCTCCCTTGAACTGCGGGGATCAGGTTGAACGGGGAGACTTCCCTTGTTTATTGGGGCTAAACCGGTTTCAAGTATGGGAGAGACTATAATGCTAAATGCCGTGTTGAACTATATATCGCGATCAATGGCTGTCGGAGTAAAGAAGGAATTGTTTTTAAAACGAGCTGTGGAATTTTTTGACAGAGAATAGATTTTAAAGGTAAAAGAACTGTTAACCAAGGAGGCCAAAACTGGTGATCGATTTACGAAATGCGTGCAAGATAAGGATAATATATTGCATATTGCTAAGCTGCTTGCACGATGCGCTCAAGAAAGATTAAAACTCCCCAAGTTTGTTATATTTGATCCCCAAGAACAACCAGCCAGTGGAGCAGAAGTAGGTGCATGTGTTATATTATCGGTGAATGAAATGCGACGGTAGTTCTCAGATTTTCTCGAGCGTTACAACCAGGTTCCACTCCCATGGCCGCCCGGCAATTCTGTAAGTAACGGAAGCCAGCCTAATCCCACCCCAGATTGACATTCTCCACTACCTTATTCCGTAGTTCTGAAGAACCCGCCCCCCACTAACACGTCAGAAGAACGAAGACCATTTCTTACGAGCATGTGCGGAGAAGACCTATCGGTCGATGATGTTGAATTGAAAAGAAACCGATCTGAATGGCGGCTTGGTGTTAAAATTAAAAACAAGGCTGACAGCATTGCTTATTCTATCAACCAGAAATCACAGAGTGTAGAAACTAAGGTGAAATCCCCAGTTTTTATAGGCGTGATCAAAAATATCCCAACCACATATGATGCTGACACGGTGAAAGCCTTCGTTTCAGGTTGCGAAAGGGCAGAGCGGTGTGGTGCTAGTCGAACCTATAAGTTATACTTTTCTTCCCACTATCAGCTAGATCTGGCTATGAAAAGCCCGCCAAAACTAGATTTTGAACGTTTTCCGATTGAAGAATTTGTTGTACCTCCCAAAACGATGCTATAATTGCCAGAAATTTGGTCACGTTTCAGCGGCGTGCTCTGCTCCCTAGATTTGTCCACGTTGTGGTGTCCAAGTCCATACGTTGAATGGTAGTACCCCATGCACGGAACTAATTGGATGCGCAACATGTAAGTCGACAAAACATACATGTCATTCATTCCAATGTCCTGAGATGAAAAAGCAAATTGGAAAACAAAAACGCTCCGATGAATGAACATTAAACTAAGATTGTGTCTTGGAATATGAATGGAGGTGTGTCTTACAGAATCCCTGTAATTGAAGAACTATGTTGGCGTAGCGATATTTTGTGCATCCAAGAACATTTAGTGACAAATGCTAGCCTCAGCCTACTCAAGTTTTCGGACAATCATACATTTTATTTTTTACCAGCCAAGTCTCGTCAACGCCGGAAGCCCTCTGGTGCACTAGCAATCGTATGTAGTTTTACCGTTGATTCCGAGAGTCTTCATGCAGCTGAAAACGGATAAACGATTCTCGAAAGCAGTTCGAGCTCTTGCAAAGTGCCTCAAGACTACTATGTTGTCCAAACTGGAATGCGTTATAATCGGAGACTACAACATTAATATAGTCGACGACTCGTCTCCTAGGTCCCAGCTGATCCTAAGTGCACTTGAAAGTCGGTATCGTGTGCTCGAAAAACACAAAGATTTGACATTTGTGTATATTAGTGGTTCAGTATCAAATATAGACCATGTGGCATTCACACTAAACGTGAGTGGCACAGTGAGCGTACTAATGGGAAGTCACTCCGTCGACCACATCCCAATTGAAGCATGTGTTAATGTGTTTATCCTAAAGGTCAAAAGTACTTCACAGTGGTATGAAATAAAAGATTGGTCAAATGCTGACCTCCCGCTTTATCGGACAGTGCTGGACACAACGCTTCAGAAGATCAGCGTGCCATTTAGTCTACTACAAGCCAACGTGCATAGGAATATCAAGGAAGCTAAAATACAGGTTAATGCCTTCTGTGCTGAAATCACCCACGCACTACTAACCGCAGAAAATGCTGCTATTTCCATTAGGAAAGTTCGTAAAGGACTGAAATACCGGGGTTCTCAAATAATCAAGAGCTAGTGAAAGAATGACAGGATGCTAAGTTCTGGTTCTCAGCGTGGAGGGAAAGTGGCCGTACTAAATTCGGTGTGTTGAATTATCTTCGTGTACACAAAAAAAGTAAATTTGAGAAAGTCCTCAAGCAGCACCACACGAATGTGAAAAAGACTATACACAGAGAATAATTAATGATCCAAGTCGTTTGACCGAATGAAAGATCACCCAAACACGCCTAAGTCCATGCCTAGTGATCCAAATGACTGGCGAGCTTACTTTATGAACAAATTTAGTGCCCCGAATCCCAGTGTAGCTAGACCGTATACCGAACATGTTTAATTTGTGCAATCAAACTTGATTTTTCCGGACTTTACCGTATCTGTTTCTTATGACTAAAAAGTTCAGAGTATCAGTTGCAGTAGTATGTGCTTCTGATGAAACGACTGATGGAGTTACTAGTGACTCAGATAAATTTTACTTACAGTTACAGGCGCAAAAATACAGGGTCCCAGGTAGAAATATGGTGTTTTTACTAGGATATTTTAACGCCCAGGTCTGTAGAAATAGAGATAGATGGCATCCTAGTCTAGGTAAATTTGGTGTAAGAAAAGAAAACAGTAATGACTACGAACTTTTACAATTTTGTAGGTATCACCATCTAGTTATAACCAATACGGCGATTGGTCATATAATGTCCCATAAGTTCACATAGTATTCGCAATGGTAATGGTAAAACAGCGTAATGGTAAAACAGCAAACCTTAATGGTTATGTTATAGTAAACCGAAGACTGGCAGAATCAGTAAAAGATACTAGGGTATATAGGAGTGCCTTTATTGTCGTTAAAAGTTAAGATCACCATCTAGTAGTGTCTAGGGTAAATTTAAAGTTGAAATTTTGGAAGGGTAGCTACCTCTCGTGAAGATGTGATGTATGTAGACTCCAGGGTGATAATTTTAGAGAAACTTTCCAGGAATAGCTGAATACTAAACTTCACAGTTTAAAATTTGACAATGTGGAAGATGGTTGGAATAATTTTAGAAAAATAATTTGTGAAGTTGCTGATGATATCCTATAAAAGAAAGGTAAGCATGCATCTAGTAATATTAGTGAAAAAGCTTTATGTTTAAAAGAGAGAAGAAGGGATTTGCACGGTCCCGGATTTGCACAAGAATTATCTGAGTAATAGATCATAAGAAAACAAAAGGAATGTAAAGAAAGTGGAGAAAGTATTAAAATATGAACTAAGGAGGTATGAAGGGGAGGCCATGGATAAAATTTCCGAGGATTTGGAAGATGCCAGAACATAATTTGCACTTCACTGAAAAAAATATAAATGTTTTTATTTTTACAACTTTAATAAATCAAATAATATTAAGATTTTGATTACTAAATATCAGTATATGTATATTAAACTGACAATGCACATTCATTTGTATTTTTTCAGAAAAGCGCAAATTATATCCTGGCCTTGGGAAGGTATACGGGGTTTCGAGCCCAACTTATGTTAATTTCTGCTCGTTTTGAGTTTGACTCGGTTATTTATTGTAATTTCTGTTCGTTTTGGGTTTCATTTATTTATCGATGCTGATTTGTGGTAGTTTCACGCTTGGTAGATTATTTGATTTTATTTTTGCTCATTTTTTGTTTAATGGAGTTCTTTACTTTTCTTTGAAAAACTTACTTTGTGGAAAATGTTTTTTTAATTAATTTCTTTTCGTTTTATATTGACATAGTCTTTTCAGGGAAAAAGAAAATAATACATTAAATCTTTTCGTTTTTTTGAAGACTTTATAGTTTGGCTTGCTATTTGTATGCTGGAGAAAAATTTTCAGCAATTTTTAACAACATACGCCCTTTTAAAAATCTGAACACAAATAGTATTGTTTAATTTAGTTTCATACCTCCTCTAGTTGACCTGAAATTGAAAAATTGATACCATTCGCAAGAAAATCTGTTTACTTTCTTTGATAGCTTGGATACACTTACGCTATTTTGATTTGGTTAAATTTTAAGAGCAGAAGTAGCCCCGAAAGTTAAACATAATACCCTCATTCGTTTGAGGGATACTGCTGAGATGCCTTATTGGGAATTAGCATTAACACAGTGCATTTTGATTTAATCTTAAGGCAACATTTAGCTTTTAAACATAATGGCAAATGGGAGGGTGGGCATGGGAGGGGGATTAGTTGCCATCCAATCACTGTCGACTATAAAAAGGGCATCATCCCTTTCTATTTTCAATCGAATGAGCCCTTTTCGAAGTTCCCATGAACACTCCTTCGATACGAAGTACCCTGGTCTAAACAACAACAACAACAAAAAAAATAATACATTATACCCACATCGATCTTTACTATAAAAATGTCAAGCCTTCCAATCACTTTTGATTATTAAAAAGGGCACTAGGCCTTTCGATTTCCAATCGAATGAGCCCTTTCAGAGTTTCTACGACAACGCTTTCTATAAGCACCTTATATGCCCCCAAGGCATAAATTACAACCCTTACCCTAAGGGCTGTTAGGGTGATTGTCATCCTCTAAGACCTAATATCCATAACTTTCAACTACGTTAAACAAAATAGCTATCTTAAAATTTTGATTGGATGTGTTTTGGGAAATGATGGGCGTGAGAGGGGCGTTTGTTTCTCTCCAATCACTTTCTACTATTAATAATGGCACTAGCCCTTTCAATTTCCAATCAAATGAGCCCTTTTGAAGTTTCTGCGACAACACTTTCAATAAAAACCTTATATACTCCCAGGGTTTAACTTACAACCCTTGCCCTGAGAGTTGGGGGAGGGGGGTTTGAATTCTCAAACACCTTATTTCCAGAACTTTCTACTTAGTTGAACAAAATGGCTATCTGAAAATTTTGATTGGATGTGTTTGGAGGTATATTGGGCGTGAAAGGGGGGTTAGTTACCCTCCAATAACTTTCGACTATTAAAATTGGCACTAGCCAACTCAAGTTCCAATTGAATGAGCCCCTTTTGAAGTTTTACGACAAATCTATCTATAAAAACCTTATATGCCCCCAAGGCATAACTTACAACCTTTGCCCTGGGGGCTCTGGGGTGTCTGTCATCCTTAAATACATAATTTCCAGAACTTTCAACTACGCTGAATAAAATGGCTGTCTCTAAACTTTGATTGAATGTTTTTGGGGAAATGGTGGGCGTGAGAGGGGGATTAATTCCTCTCCACTCACTTTCGACTACTAAAAAGGGCAATTTCAATTTTCAATCAAATCAGCCCTTTTTGAAATTTCTACAACAACTTTCTATATAAACCTTATATGCCCCCAGGGTATGACTTACAACTCTTGCAGTGAGGGCTCTGAGGGGGTTATCACCCTGAAAGACCTAATTTCCAGAACTTTCAACTACGTTATACAAAATGGATATTTCAAAATATTGATTGGATTTGTTTGGGAAGATGGTGGGCGTGAGAGGGGGGCTAGTTGCCCTTCATTCACTTTCGACTATTAAAAAGGACACTAGCCCTTTCAATTTCCAATTGAATGAGCCCTTTTGGAAGTTTCTAAAGCATCGCTTTCTATAAAAACCTTATATGCCCCCAGAGCATAACTTACAACCCTTGCCCTAAAAGCTGTGGGGGGGGTTGTCATCCTTAAAGACAGAATTTCCAAAACTTACAGCTACGTTAAATAAAATGGCTATCTAAAATTTTGATGGGATGTGTTTGGGGAAAAGGTGGGCGTGAGAGGAGGGGGGGTTAGTTGTCCTCAAATCATTTTTGACTATTAAAAATGGCACAAGCCGTTTGAATTTCCATTCGAATGAGCCCTTTTTCAAGTTTCTACGACCAAGATTTAAATAAAAACCTTATATGCCACAGCGCATAAGTTATAACCGTTGCCCTGAAAGACTGTGGGGGGAGTGTCCTGCTCAAAGGTATAATTTCCTGAACTTTAAACTGCGTGGAACAAAATGGCTATCTCAAAATTTTGATTGAATGTGTTTGGGGAAATGGTGGGTGCGGAAGGGTGTTAGTTGCCTTCCAATCACTATCGACTATTAAAAAGGCCACTAGCCATTTCAATTTCCAATCAAAGGAGCCCTTTTTGAAGTTTCTACGACAATGCGTTCTATAAAAACCTTATATGCCTCCCCCCAAGGGCATAACTTACAACCCTTGCCCTGAGGGCTGTGGGGGGGGGGGTTGTCATCCTAATTCCAGAAGACCTAATTTCCAGAAGTTAAAACTACGTTGAATAAAATGGCTATCTCAAAATTTTGATTGGATGCGTTTGGGGGAAAGGTGGGCATGAGAGGGGGGCTGGTTACCCTCCAATCACTTTCGACTATTAAAAAGGGCACTAGCCCTTTGAATTTCCAATCGAATGAATCTTTTTTGAAGTTTCTACGACTACGCCTTCTATAAGAACCTTATATGCCCCCAGAGCATAACTGACAACCCTTGCCCGGAAGGTTGTGGGGGAGTGTCCTCCTCAAAAACATAATTTTTATCTGGAAATCAACAACGCTGAACAAAATGACTTTCTGAAAATTTTGATTGGATGGGTTCTAGGCGTCTAATACCCCTCCCCCCCCGGAAAACAATTCTCTCTAGGTATGACCCCTAAAAAATTACACAAGATTAGCGAGGTCTCTGGAAATTTTGTTAACTAAAAAAAAAAAAAAAAAAAAAAAAAAAAAAAAAAAAAAAAAAAAAAAAAAAAAAAAAAAAAAAAGTATAAAGTAAATGTAATGTTTCATTTAAGTGTTTTTTCCAAGTGTTATTTTTTTCAATGACTGCTTTTTAAGTATTAAGTACTATTATTAGGTTAATGTAGTGTTTCATTTAAGTGTCTTATGATGATCATCGAGATCAAAGTTTATGTTATTTGTGCCTTTCATTTATAATATTTTTTTACTATGTTCATGGCCGTATATTTGGGTTTAAAATAAACTTCTCTATCTATCTATCTAATATGCAGAATAAATATACCAAACACATTTTGCATGCAGACCCGCTATACTTTACCCCCCCCCCCTAATATGCAAATCTGTAGCCCAAATTTATTTCTAAAGTAACGAATAAACTAACGAAAAAACTAGTGAGTTCTCGAGTTTTACACAGCATAAACTTGAGTGAGTGGCGCATAATACACAAGTACCAAAATTCCTTCCCCCTACGAAAAAAAAACTGAAATAAAATTCTCAAATTTGGAAAGCCTTATTTTCGACGGGGGAGGGGATATTTTCTGGGGGATATTTCCCGCGTGGATATTTTTTGGCGGGGGGTATTTTTCGGGAGAGGGTAAACGCCGCACCGGAAAAAAGCACCTAGGCTAGGTCACGTATTTAATATATGCTATGCCTTCCCCCACCCCCTAATTTGCAAATATATAGCCCAAATTTATTTCTAAACTATTATATTTTTATCATATTCTGGAGAGTAGCCCCAGTATTTTATTGGGGGGGGGGAAGAATTTTATTAGAGCGGTACTGAAGAAAAGTTACGATTTACCGAAGACGCTACTAGGTTAAATTCAAAATATTGGACAATATATAATAAATAATAAACATACATTAAATAAACATAAAATTAAGTACTGGTGATCAAGCTCTTACTAAGAATATCAGCAATGAGTTGCTGCAGGCGACAGTTGTATACTTTAAAAAAGCTTTTGCGTGGGCAAAGGTGAATTTCATATAAATTTTGCTTTTTTCAGCAGGCTTTAGCACTAATGTTGCAGAACCTATCCTCCCTCCACTTCCCCAACCTCCCGCACATGATGCTTTATCTTATAATTGAACCAAGCACCATATTCTAACATACCCGTGTATTGTGCTATTCAGTTGCACGCAATTTTGAACAGATTTTGACTCTGTAAGATTAAATTCGTTGTGCTAAACATTTGCTATGCGTGATTTATTGAAATTAAATAAAAAAAACAAGTTTTTTTTTAACTGAAAGTAAGGAGTGACATTAAAACTTAAAACGAACAGAAATTATTCCGTATATGAAAGGGGCTGTCCCCTCCTCAATGTATCGCTCTTTACGCTAAATTTTTTTATTGTTTTAAAAAATTAAGTTGTGTGATAGATTCAAACTTTACCGTAAAGAGCGAGGTATTGAGGAGGGGACAGCCCCTTTCATATACGGAATAATTTCTGTTCGTTTTAAGTTTTAATGTCGCTCCTTACTTTCAGTTTAAAAAAAACTTCGTTTTTTTATTTAATTTCTGAACGTTTTTGAATTAATGCAGCTTTGATTTTGGATCACCCTACATTAATAATTTAAACGAAATTCGCATATTAATTTTCCTCTTCTTGGCTAAATGGCTTTCTCGAAATTTAGTTCTGACGTAACTTACGAATTAAGTTACGTAACGAATTTTTATATTCATATGTTTTATTACGTATATTAGGAAGTTTTCCCCCTGGTCGATACCTTTCTCTTTACGCTAAAGTTCGAATTTTGTTCGAATCACAAACCCCTGAATCACAAAGGCCGGTTAATTAGAATAGATAGCTCTTTTGAAAGTACTAAAAAAAACTTTAGCGAAAAGGGCGAGGTATTGACTAGGGGGCGAACCTCTCATATACTTAATCATTTCTGTTTATTTTAAGTTTTAATGTTGCTCTTTACTTTCAGTTGAAAAAACTAGTTTTTTTTATTTAATTTCTGATCGTTTTTTAAATAATGCTTGGAAATCCGGCGCCTCCTTTATAGAAATGTCCCTTCCCCAAGGAAAAATCCTCCATGGAAGGATCCTCCCTCGTAACCCCCTCTTCTGGCACCCCCCCCATCAGAAAAATCCCTCCTGAAACGTCTTTATACTTCCCATTAACCAATATTATATGTAAACAATGGACAAAGTTCATACGTTCCACCCCTTCCCCCGGGAACTGTGGGGGATTAAGTCATCCTCAAAGACATATTTATTAGATTCTCGACTATGATGAACAAACTGGCTATCTCAAAATTTTGATTGGGTGACTTTGGGGAAAAAAAGAGCGTGGGAGGGGGCCAAGTTGCCCTCCAATTTTTTGGTCACTTTAAAAATGCACTAGAACTTTTAATTTTCGTTCAAATGGGCCTTCTTCCGATATCCTAGGACTACTGGATCGATACGATCACTCCTGGGAAAAAAAAAACAAAAAAAAAACAAATAAACACGCATGCATGATCTTTCTTCTGACAAAAAATACAAAATTCCACATTTTTACAGATAGGAGCCTGAAACTTCCACTGAAGAGTTTTCTGATATGCTGAATCTGATGGTGTGATTTTCATTAAAGTTCTATGACTTTTTGGGGGTGTTTCCCCCTTTTTTCGAAAATAAGGCAAATTTTCTCAGGCGCGTAACTTTTGATGGGCAAAACTAAACTTAATGAAACATATATATTTGAAATCAGCATTAAAATCTGATTCTATTGATGTATCTATGGGTATCCAAATTCCGGTTTTTAGAGTTTCGGTTACTATTGAGCCGGGTCGCTCCTTACTTACAGTTCGTTACCACGAACTGTTTGATATTATTTATGACTTCTTATCAAGTCAATTTGGTAGTGGGTTTGCTGCTTTATATTAATAAGTAACATTCAAATAACCGGGCCACATGAAGCAAAAGCAAAAATACCGGATAATTCCAAGTTTTATTACATATAATTCAAAGTCTAATATTATATTGTAACAAGAATCTTATTACATTTCAAAATTAGACGAATGTACATATAAAATACACCTATAATACACACAGACTTGTTACGAAAATTGTAGTCACCTACATTTTCTCTTTCAATTGGCAACAGTGCAAGTGAAGATCTTTCTTGCCTCGTGGTATTGCAGCAGTACGTCTTCAACCATCGAAGACAAGAAAAAAGTCCTCCACACGACGCAGAATTCTTAGGAATAGTGAAGTACTGTATAAGTAGAACAAATATCAGAGGAAGCACACATTTCAAGCGTTTTTCAGCAAAAACAGATGCCGTTTCTAGAATGTTTTTGTTTTTTATATCCTCAACTCCGTAAAACCCTGTAGCGCAGACACGCAGCGTTCAAAATCGAGCGTGTTTACACACAAAGCTTACACTGTCTTTGTTCGTTTCGTTTACACCTAGCATTACGCTAAGTTGTTCAAAACTTCAAAACTGTTCTCTTCTAGCTTGCTTTCAATCTCTGTAGAAAGAAGATCAATAACAGGGTACAACACTGTATTTTTGAAAAACTCTTGTGCTGTCTCATATGGAACTATTGTACCCCACCCGGTTTCACTGGAACTCTATGTTTCCGGGGCAATTCAGGACCTCTAAAACTACATTTAATAGCTAATTCTGAACTGTTGAGGCAGTCATAAAGTGCCATATGACACCCACTACGTGTAATTTTGTCCAAAAAAATTACTTTTTTTATTTGATATTTACCTTTAATATATTAAATATTTGATATCATTTTTATTTAATTTCACGGATTGAAACAAAAATGACGCATGGCAAAATACACGGGAAATATGTATTTTGGGTTATATATTTGCATAATAGAGGGGGATTGTGGGTAAACTATAGTGCATTTGCAGTGAATATGTACTAACTACAATTATTCTACACATTATGAAGTAGGTCTAAGAATTGTTTTTTAACACATTTCCTTCTCAAACGTCTGAATTCTATATTTATAAAAATTTAAGGAGGGGTACATTTTATAAGGAGGGGTACATATATTAATATATAAATTTAAGGAGGGGTATATATATATATATATATATATATATATATATATATATATATATATATATATATATATATATATATATATATATATATATTATATATATATATATATATATATATATATATATATATATATATATATATATATATATATATATATATATATATATATATATATATATTTATTATTTTATTTATTTTATAGGTCCCTTGAACAAGTCATTTTTGTGAACTCAAAACTTATTTTGTGGAAAAAGTCTGTTCGTTTTACATTGACTTAGCCTTTTCAGGGAAAAAGCAAATAATACTTTAAATCTTTTCGTTTTTTTAAGACTTTATAGTTTGGCCTGCTATTTGTATGCTGGAGAAATATTTTCAGAAATTTTTAACAACATACACCTTTTTAAAAATCTGGACACAAATATTAGTATTTAATTTAGTTTCGTACCTCTTCTAGTTGACCTGAACTGGAAAACTTAATACCATTTGCAAAAAAATCTGTTTACTTTCTTTGATAGCTTGGACACACTTACGCTATTTTGTTTTTGTTAAATTTTAAGAGCAGAAGTAGCCCCGAAAGTTTGTACATAATAGCCTCAGTCGTTCTTGGGATACTGCTGAGATGCCTTATTGGGAATTAGCATTAACATAGTGCATTTTGATTTAATCTTAAGGCAACATTTAGTTTTTAAACATAAAGGCAAATTGGAGGGTGGGCGTGGGAGGGGATTAGTTTCCCTCCAATCATTTTAGACTATTAAAAAGGGCATCAGCTCTTTCTATTTTCAATGGAATGAGCCCTTTTCGAATTTTCTACGACAACTCCTTCGATATGAAATGCCCTGGTCTAAACAACAACAACAAAAAAAAGTAATACATTATACCCATATCGATCTTTACTATAAAAATTTTAAGTCTTCCAATCACTTTCGACTATTAAAAAGGGCACTACGTCTTTCGAATTCCAATCGAATGAGCCCTTTTTGAGTTTCTACGAGAACGCTTTCTATAAACACCTTATATGCCCCCAGGGCATAAATTACAACCCTTCCCTAAGGGCTGTGTGGCTGGTTGTCATCCTCTAAGACCTAATTTCCAGAACGTTCAGCTACGTTAAACATAATGGCTATCTCAAAATTTTTATTGAATGTGTTTGGGAAAATGAAAGACACTTTCAACTATTAAGAAAGGCACTAGACCTTTCAATTTCCAATCAAATGAGCCCTTTTGAAGTTTCTACGACACCGCTTTCAATAAAAACCTTATATGCGTCCCAGGGCATAACTTACAACCCTTGCCCTGAGGGCTGGGGGGGGGGTGTTGTTATCCTCAAAGACCTAATTTCCGGAACTTTCTACTACGTTGAATAAAATGGCTATCTGTAAATTTTGACTGGATGTGTTTTGGGGAATGGTGGGCGTGAGAGGGGGTTTAGTTACCCTCCAATCCCTTTCGACTATTGAAAAGGGTACTATGCCCTCTCAATTTCCAATTGAATGAGCCACTTTTGAAGTTTTTACGACAAATCTATTTATAAAAACCTTATATGTCCCCAGGGCATAACTTACAACCTTTGCCCTGGGGTCTCTGGGTTTTTTCATCCTTAAATACATAATTTCCAGAACATTCGACTAATTTCAACAAAATAACTATCTCAAAATTTTAATTGGATGTGTTTGGGGAAATGGTGGGCTTGAGAGGGGGGTTAGTGGCCCTTCAATCACTTTCGACTATTAAAAGGTCACTAGCCCTTTCAATTTCAAATTGAATGAGCCCTTTTTGAAATTTCTACAATATCGCTTTCTATAAAACCTTATATGTCCCCAGGGAATAACTTACAACCCTTGTCCTGAGGGCTGTGGGGGGGGGGGGTTGACATCCTTAAAGCCCTAATTTCCAAAACTTTCAACTACATTGATTAAAATGGTTATCTAAGAATTTTGATTGGATGTATTTGGGGAAAAGGTGAGCGTGAGAAGGGGGTCAGTTGCCCTCCAATCACTTTTGACTATTAAAAAGGGCACTAGCCCTTTGAATTTCCAATCGAATGAGCCTTTTTTGAAGTTTCTACGACACTATTTTTTTTATAAAAACCTTATATGCCTCCAGGGCATAAGTTAGAACCCTTGCCCTGAGGGCTGTGGGGGATTGTCCTCCTCAAAAACATAATTTCTATCTGACAATCAACTACGCAGAACAAAATGGCTATCTAAAATTTGATTGGATGTGCTTGGGGAAAAGGTGGGCGTGAGAGGGGGGTTAGTTGCCATTACATCACTTTCGACTATTGAAAAGAGCACTAGACCTTTGAATTTCCAATCGAGTGAGCCCTTTTTCAAGTTTCTACGACAAAGATTTCAATAAAAACTTATAACCCTTGCCCTGAAGACTGTGGGGATAGTGTCCTGCTCAAAGGTATAATTTCCTGAACTTTAAACTGCGTGGAACAAAATGGCTATCTCTTAATTTCCAGAACTTTCAACTACTTTAAACAAAAAGGTTATCGAAAAATTTTGATTGGATGTGTTTGGGGAAATGGTGGGCGCGAGAGGGGGGTTAGTTTCCCTCCAATCACTTTTGACTATTAAAAAGGGCACTAGCCCTTTGAATTTCCAATCGAATGTGCCTTTTTTAAAGTTTCTACGACAAAAATTTCTATAAAAACCTTATATGCCCCCAGGGCATAACTTACAACCCTTGCCCTGAGGGCTGTGGGAGAGTGTCCTCGTAAAAAACATAATTTCTATCTAAAATCAACTACGCTGAACAAAATGGCTATCTCAAAATTTAGATTGGATGTGTTTCGGGAAATGGTGGGCGTGGAAGGGGTGTTAGTTGCCTTCCAATCACTTTTGGCCATTAAAAAGGGCACAAGCCACTTCGAGTTCCAATTGAATGAGCTCTTTTCGAAGTTTCTACGACAACTTCTTCGATACGAAGTGCACTGGTCTAAAGGAAAAAATAAGAATTAATACATTGTGCCAACATCGTTCTTATATGCCCCCAGGGCATAACTTAAAACCCTTGCCCTGAGGATTGATGGGGAGTGACCTCCTCAAAAACATGTTTTCTATCTGAAAATCAACTACGCTGAACAAAATGGCTATCTCAAAATCTTGATTGGATGTGTTTGGGGAAATGGTGGGCATGGAAGGGTTGTTGGCTGCCTCCCAATCGCTTTCGACTATTAAAAAGGGCACTAGCCACTCCAATTTCCAATTGAATGAGCTCTTTTCGAAGTTTCTACGACAACTTCTTCGATACGAAGTTCACTGGTCGAAAGGAAAAAATGATAAATAATACATTGTGCCAACATCTTTCTGATATGCCCCAGGGCATAACTTAAGACCCTCTCCCTGAGGTTTGTGGGGGAGAGACTTCCTCAAATGCATATTTTCCATCTGAGAAATCAACTACGCTGAATAAAATGACTATCTCAAAATTTTGATTGGATGTGTTTGGTGGAATGGTGGGCATGGAAGGGGTTTTAGTTGCCTTCCAATCACTTTCGACTATTAAAAAGGGCAGAAGCCACTCTGCCGATTTCCAGTTGAATGAGCACTTTTCGAAGTTTCTATGACAACTCCTTCGATACGAAGTGCCCTGGTATGAAAAAAAAAAAAAATTTTGCCAACATCGTTCTTTAGTTAGGCAGCGCGATTGCGCTGCCTAACAAAATTGTCCAAAGGACATGTTACAATGCTTCCAGGGTTGACGCAGCCCACTAGATCCCTGGGGCAAAGGTTGTACGTTATGCCCTTGGGGCATATAAGGCTTTTACAGAATAGATTGTCATATAAACTTTGGATGGGGCATTTGAATGGAATTAGAAGTTATACTACCCTCTGTAAGAGTCAAAAGCTACTCGAGGGCAACAAGCCCTAACCCTACACCAATTATTTCCCAAAACAAACACCCACTATAAATTGTGAGACATCTATTTTCTTCAGAATTAGTGAAAGTCCCAAAAATTATGCCTTTGGGGATGTCAACCCCCTAACGACCCCCAGGGCAAGGGCTGTAAGTTAGACGCCCCTGTTACGCCCCTGTTAATGGCACAGGGCATAATCCAACCTAATCGACCTATTTGGGTATCAGGACACAATCTGACCTATCTTAAGAGAGGGTCTCTAAATTCCTGGTCATCATGAATTAAAGGAAGATATAAAAAAAATCCAATGCGCGTTAGGTCAATATAGAATAAAAATGTGGGAAATATATCGGACCTATTTTACAGGTCCGTGATATTTTTTTTTTTTTTTACAAATTATAAAATGAGTTGCTGACCATACCACATCGCGCAGGGGAGGAAGTATTTGAACACTTGCAATTAAATATCTACTAGAATTTGCAAGATTTTGCCTCCCAAAACATTTTATCTGTGGCAAAGGAAGCATAAATAGATTCTCACTAAAATAACAGCTTACGTTAAAATCGTTTCGGACACAAAATGGTGGGGGGCCTCTCCCCCACCCAGAAATTAAAGTCCTCATTCCCTCCCCGCTCTTCTACCAAGACTACTTGGAAATTTACAACCTGTCCAAAAGTCTCTTCCCGAGATACTACTGATGTACTGTTTTTATTACCTGGACACAAATGCTGTCTTTCGATTTAGCTAGTCCTTCAAAATTCAACGTTCACAGGACCCCATAACACTCTGAATATTTCAACTCTATACCCGGTCAATTCCCGAGATATCAACCCAGCATAAAAACGTCTTTGGGTTTACTCAGGAACATGTGTCCTTCCAGGAGTACACCTTGAAACACCTTGGGAAATCTTGAAAAAAAAAACAATCTTTTAAGAATTCTAGGGTGATAGGACAACTAAGACAAGAAGTGAAATTTCCCGTTCTACTAAAGCCTATTTGCGAATAACTGATTATTTACGTAAATCAGGGGTCATTGCTCGTGTGGTTGCGGGTGTTAAGTCAACTCCGGATGCATACTGATTAGGCTTTTCGAATATTCTGAACAAAATGACTATCTTACAGTTTTAATTCGATACCATGGGTATTTTGGGGGAAAACACGGGAGGTGGATGGTAGCCGTTCAATCACATTCAGTCCTTAAAATGTCGACTAAAAATTCCCCATCCCCCAAGTTCTATGACCGCGCTTTTCATGCGAATCGGCCGAGGAAAAAAATTAAAAAAATAAATGCATGGGAGGCATATGGCTCTTTAATAATTTTTGGCTATGTGATTCCTACCTCTAGCAAAGCCTCTTCTCTCCTCATGGGGTATTTCTTCCCTGGCTTGTTTTTCTCTTTCCTTCTCTTCAATTTTCTGCTGACGCTTCCTTTGTATTTTAGCCCATCTATCCAATTCTCGGTCATGTTTCTCGTACTCTTCTTTTGTTTCTTGCACTCTTCCTCGCCGAAGTGTTTCTTCATGTTCCCTGATAAGTGGAAATAAAATCTTCAGAAAAAAAAAACAAGAGAGGAGGGCCTAAACCATTGCTTTGTACATGGGCTCTATGGGGTTAAAAAACACTGTCCCTCAAAAGCACTTCCGTTGAAAAATAAAAGCACATGAAATACCAAAAAATTAAGGAGCAGACTACAACTATTTCCATATAGTGAGTGTTTTTTGGATAATTTTGCTCCTACTCCTCTGTACCGAGTAATAATATAACTACAATCTGCAACTTTAAACATGAAGTTCTACATTTCAAAAGAAGTTGCTCCAACAATATCAATGCGACGAAACCAAGAATTAGACTAATCTCAAGAGTCTTTTCATATTTTCCCACGGGCACGGCGTTTTCATATAATTGTAATGACTGCTATAACCATATCCACTTATAATAGGGGAGAAGGTAGGGGGGGGGATTAAGGGTATTCTAAAAGGATATGCGCGAAGCCAATAGGGAAAAGTTGAGCCTAAGTGGTTTTTTTTTTCAGGTGATTTTGTACTGGCCAAAAGACGCCCACGCACGTCTTTAGATCGCCGATTGGTTTGATCAAAACTAGGTGATAGATAAGGCAGCTGTTTTTTTTTTTACCTTAGGGTGTATATTTAGTTTTAAGAACTATTAGCATTTGAAGCCTTGATCGCAGCAATATATTTAACATGGACTTCCAGTTCAATTACTTAATGTGAATTCCAAACTGTATTGAACCGTCTTAAAAAGACAAGCAGCAAAGAAAAGACACGTCACTGCTACGGTGGCCGTGGTGACAAATAACAAACAAATAGTAATAAGTAAAGGATGGTCAAAAATAATTAATGTATAGAGGACATTAGATAATTTTCCTTGGGACGGGGGGAGGGCGAACAAATTAACTATAAACAATGTACAGTTCCACGAAGACATATTAAGATTTGCATATAAATTAGTGTGCATGCTAACATCTCTTTAGAAAAGTCCTCGTACCCTTACCCTTACCACTCCTTACCTTACCTACCTTACCTAATACTCCTTACCACTATTTTCAGTGGACGATGTGGGTTTCTCCAGCCAATCAAGCCTCACCTTCGTGAGTATGGATATACGTACACAGTGCAGGTACACAATTAGTACATATAAAACATATATATATATATATATATATATATATATATATATATATATATATATATACATATATATATATATATATATATATATATATATATATATATATATATATATAGATATATATATATATATATATATATATATATATATATATATATATATATATGTATATATATATATATATATATATATATATATATATATATATATATATATATATATATATATAGATATATATATATATATATATATATATATATATAATATATATATATATATGTATATATATATATATATATATATATATAATATATATATATATATATATATATATATATATATATATATATGATATATATATATATATATATATGTATATATATATATATATATATATATATATATATATATATATATATATATATATATAGATATATATATATATATATATATATATATATGTATATATATATATATATATATGTATATATATATATATAGATATATATATATATATATATATATATATATATATATATATATATATATATATATATTTATATATATATATATATATATATATATATATATATATATATATATATATATATGTATATATATATATATATATATATATAATATATATATATATATATATATATATATATATATATATATATATATATATATATATATAATATATATATATATAGATATATATATATATATATATATATATATATATATATATATATATATATATATATATATATATATATATATATATATATATATATATATATATTATATATATATATATATAAAATAAAAATAAATGCAAAAAAAATATAAAAATTTAATTTAAAAAAATATTAATATTATTATATAAATATATATAACAATTAGTATACAAAATTAAAACTTACTTCTTTTGTTTTTCCCTAATCATTCGTTCCTCCTCCTCTTTTTGTCGATCAATCGCTTCTTCTCGTTCTTTTCGCAAGATATCACGACGTTGCTGGCGAATTTCATTGCGTTTCTCAGCCCATTCGATCTCACGCTGGTCAGCAGCTTTAATCTTCCAGCTGTTCATCACTTCCAATTTCCCTAAAAAACAAAAATAATTAGAATTTAACAAGATTCTGACTGGAGTTAAATCCGCTTACTCAAATGACAAAAAAATATCTCCTGTTGAGAAGGAAAGTGCACGCTTTTGAGGGGGAGGAAAATGGGGATGAGAGGAAAGTTCGATTCCTTTCTGTTTTAAAACAAAGTAAAAACAAAATTTCTCGGATCAAGCAAATTATGGACTTTAACTTCTTGGATCTTCAAATGTTCCTGACAAAATTTAAGGGAAACCTTTACTTTTCTTTTTTAAGTTTACATTTTAACTTAACTTTAACTTGACTTTAAGCTTAGCTTTAAGTTTACTTTCCCTATAAAAACTTCACAAATGTCACTTTCAAGCAGACATTCCAAGGAAAACTCTCCACTTGGTCATGGTAGCGTCTTGCAACCTATCCCATGAAACAAAGTAATTTTTCCAAGTTTTTCAAGTAGTTTTCGAAAAGCCAAATTTTGATTGACTATTTAGCTGTCAAACTCGCAGATAATTTTATAAATAATTTACGATCTAGAAAGAACATCATTTTTTTCAGATTTGGCAATAAATTAAAGCAATTATTTGAGACAAAGCGTGAAATTAAAATTGAAAGATATCCAAAAGATAATTCAAAGAAAACTCCAGAACCAAAACAGAAATTTTTTACTTTTTCATAATCAATGTCAAATCCTGTAAAAAAAAATATATTGAAATATAGATTTTTTTTGCAATAGCTGTATGAGGCAATGATATTGGCAACAACATATAAAGAATAACACGTTTGAAAATGATGAATTTAAAATGGGTGAGCTTAGCACCATAATCCTTCGCTATTTGTATCAGAGTAACTTTTTTCCAAACTTCTTTTCTGAGAAATTTTAAAATTTATGAAGTGTAACAAAGCAAACAAATTGAAAATGATAGCGATGATGATTGGGTTTTGAATTTGACATGATTAAGGTCATCAATATTCACTATACTTTTGAAAATCAAAAATTTGCACGGGATAAATCGTTGGAAGAAAAAGAAGTTTTTGTCCCACCACCTGAACAATTAAAAGAAACAAAAGGTTCATCGTTACGTCTTTCATAATGGCAAAAGACAAGCCAAGGCAAAAGAAGAAGTTTTTGTCCCACCACCTGAACAATTAAAAGAAACAAAGGTGGTCTTCAATGCCTTCCAAACCTTTAAAAATCAAAAACTCGGAATACATAAATTTTTGGAAGAAAAAGAAGTTTTTGTCCCACCACCTGAACAATTGAAAGAAACTAAGGTTCGACGATGTGTCTTTCATAATAACAAAAAACAAGCCGAGGCAAAAGTTAAAGGCCCAATAAAAAATATGTAATTTTACAAAGGCAGCACTTCTAATTTAGGGTTTAGTTGACGTCATGACATCAAGAAAAGGCTCAAATTGTCTGCGTTTAGAAGACAAGCGAGAGTGAGAATCTATATATGAATTGAAATTGTGAATGAATGTGTTTTATGAATTAAAAGCCATTTTTTATGGTTTTTTTTCACCTTTTTCGATTTTTTTTCATCTTTAAAATACAGCCAGGGAAAAAATTAAAAAACTATGCAAATGTTTCGGTCAAGACATACGCTTGACCGTCCTCACTGTAAAAATAATACTGATAAAAAATATAAAAAACCAAACTTCAAAACAAAAACAAAAGTAAAATAAGATGAGCCTTTCAGAGTATTATCGGTGTTATTTAGAGCGTAACAACACTCTAAATGTATTTATATGCGCTAAAGTATTAATGTTAATTACCTTAATATTTTACCTTAATGTTCATTAATGATTTTCTTTTTCTCTGGTTTTAGTTCCGAAAATGCAATTCCTGTTATTTGAGTCGAATTTTAATTCATATCAATAGTTTTTTTTTCTTCTAAATTTAGGAAATGTATTTGGAGGTCTTTGAAAATCTCATAAATTGGGGTTGAGCAAAGCTGTGAAGCTGAAAACAGTTTTCTCGTACTTCATTTCAGCAGAAGATCTGTTTTGCGAGGTTTCACTTCCGTAACACAAATATTTTTTAAGGCCATCAAAGGTCACTGCCCTCTAGAGGGAGAAGGAGTGGAGGTTGGTACTTCCAAATATCTTCGCAAGACATACTTTAGTCTGTAGACCCTTCCCTGAAAGTTCCAATCTCCTAACCTTACCCCTTCCGGTGTAAAAGTTTTCCTATGCCCTTTCTTCAAATTTTGGGTCAGTCACAATTTTCAGTCACACTTCAAATACATTGAATAAAATAGCTATCTAAAACTTTTGATTAGATGTGTTTGGGAAAAGGGTGAGCGTGAGAGGGGGGTTAGTTGCCCTCAAATCACTTTCGACTAATAAAATGGGCAGTACCTTTGAATTTCAAATTGAATGAGCCCTTTTTCAAGCTTCTATGAAAAAGATTTCAATAAAAACTTATATACCCCCAGGGCATATACAACTTATAATCCTTGCCCTGAAGACTGTGGGAGGAGTGTTCTAATCGAAGGTATAATTTTCTGAACTTTAAACTGCTTGGAACAAAATGGCAATCTCAAAATTTTGATTGGATGTGTTTGGGGAAACGGTGGGCGTGGAAGGGGTGTTAGTTGCCTTCCAATCAATTTTGACTATCAAAACGTGCACTAGCCATTTCAATTTCCAATCGAATGAGACCTTTTTTCAAGTTTCTACGACAAGACGTTCTATAAAAACCTTATAAGTTATGTAAGTTATGCCCCCAGGGCATAACTTACAACCCTTGCCCTGAGGGCTGTGGGCGGGGGGGGGAGGTCGTCATCCTCAAAGACCTATTTTTCAGAACTTTCAACTACGTTGAACAAAATGGATAACTTCAAATTTTGATTGGATGTGTTTGGGGAAAAGGTGAGCGTGTTTGGGGTCAGTTGCCCTCCAATCACTTTTGACTATTAAAAAGGGCACTAGCCCTTTGAATTTCTAATCAAATGAGCCTTTTTTGAAGTTTCTACGACAATGCTTTTTATAAAAACCTTATATGCCCCCAGGGCATAACTTACAACCCTTGCCCTGGGGGCAGTGGGGGTGTGTCCTACTCAAAAACATAATTTCTATCTGGAAATAAACTACGCTGATCAAAATGGCTATCTCAAAATTTTGATTGGATGTGTTTGGGGAAATAGTGGGCGGGGAAGGGGTGTTAGTTGCCTTACAATCACTTTCGACCATGAAAAAGGGCAAAAGACACTCCGATTTCCAATTGAATGAGCCCTTTTTGAAGTTTCTACGACAACTTCTTCGATACGAAGTGCCCTGGTCTAAAGGAAAAAAAAATAATAAATAATACGTTGTGCCAACATCGTTCTTATATGCCCCCAGGGCATAACTTAAAACCCTTGCCCTGAGGGTTGTGGGGGAGTGACCTCCTCAAAAACATATTTTCTATCTGGAAATCAACTACGCTGAACAAAATGGTTATCTCAAAATTTTGATTGGATGTGTTTCGGGAAATGGTGGGTGTGGAAGGGGTGTTTGTTGCCTTCCAATCACTTTCGACTATTAAAAAGGGCACAAGCCACTCCAATTTCCAATTGAATGAGCCGTTTTCGAAGTTTTTACGACAATTTCTTCGATACGAAGTGCCCTGGTCTAAAGGAAAAAATAATAAATGATACAATGTGCCAACATCGTTCTTATATGCCCCCAGGGCATAACTTAAAACCCTTGCCCTGAGGGTTGTGTGGGAGTGACCTCCTCAAAACATATTTTCTATCTGGAAATCAACTACGCTGAACAAAATGGTTATCTCAAAATTTTGATTGGATGTGTTTGGGGAAATAGTGGGCGGGGAAGGGGTGTTAGTTGCCTTACAATCACTTTCGACTATTAAAAAGGGCACAAACCACTCCAATTTCCAGTCGAATGAGTCCTTTTCGAAGTTTCTACAACAACTCCTTCGATACGAAGTGCCCTGGTTTGGAAAAAAAAAATAATGCAATGTGCTTACATCGTTCTTTACTTAGGCAGCGCGATTGCGCTGCCTATGATTGTGAACGAATTAGACGATTCGTTCATTGTTTACTTATAGCACATGTTATTGACTTTCCGGGCGTATCTCAAGAATGGATGTGGGTATTTGGATAACACTTTCAGAGAATACTTAAAGGGGAAGATCAATTGACCTAAAGGCCATATGTGAACGCTACTACTAATTTTACTACAACCACCACTTCTACATTTACTACCACTACTGTTTCAACTACTGCTTCTATAACAACCACTTGTAAGGCTAAGAGCATTAAGATAAAATTTAAAGAACTATTGCATACACAGGTTATCAAAAGAACATATTAGCAATGTCATCGCAACGGATAATAATATTAAATTGAAACTTCCGGGACATGATGAGAGGGAACCTGAACAAAAGGCAATTCGTAAATACTACTGCCATTAGTAGTAGTTCTATCATTGCTAATACTACTAATCTTTATGCTAATACTACTACTCTGACTGCAATTACAAATATACCTATAGGTATGAAGGTGAAACTTTCAGGGAGTGTTGAAGGGAGAAGGTGAACTGAGTCACAACACGCCGTCTGTATGCAGGATGACAAAATGGCGTATCAGCAATATCTTGAGAACAGTTTGGTGTATGAAGTTGAAACTTACAGGGCTGGTTGTGACAGATGTTGAACTAACCAAAAGACATTATTTTCATCTTATTCCAAGTGTGTCTACTCATTCTAGTACTACTGCTACTACTAATACAACTATTATTACTATTTCTGCTACTACTACTGTCACTAAAGCTATGGCTACTACTATTAATTTTACTGCAACTACTACTACTACTGCTACTAATATTACGGCTGGTACTACTACTACTGCTACTAAAGCTAAGGGTATTACGTTGAAACATTTTCGGATCATTGAAACTGTATTGAAATAGATCGGAGCACGCCATGCCCACACAGGTTTTCAAGAGAATGTATGAGCAATGCTTTAAGAACAGTCAATGGTGTAAAATTGAAACTTTCAGGGTGTTTTGAAGTGGATGTTGAAGAAACCAAAGGCTATATGTGTATACTGCAACTAATACTACTACTGCTACTACAGCTGTTGCTACCACTGAAGTCAAGGGTGTTAAGGTGAAAGTTTGAAGGAATATTTAGGTGGATGTTGAACTAAATCAAAACAAACTCTGAGCATGTTGATTTTCAAAAAGTGTCTCAAGAACGCCTTACTCTATTAAGTTAAACCTTTAAAGGTAAATTGTCGCGGATTCTGAAGTAGCCAGAAGGCACTATTAATACTACAAGTACAGTTAAATTAACTAATAACTCTAAAGGTAATAAGGCGATACTTTTAAAAAACCTTTAGAGGGAGTTTTAATTAAACAAAAAACTATATATATACAGGTATTCAAAAGGGAATATAACCGATATCATAGGCAGCGCCACTCTATAATAGCTAGCAATATTATTGAATCTTTTAAAGGAGCTAATTCAACTTGAAATTTTACTGCCCTTTTTAAGAATCAAAAGTGATTGGAGGGCAAGTAGTTCCATGTATCTAAGTCCAGCAGCTATGTTTCTACGAATATTGGGTATAACAAATAAATCATTAGATTGTTGACTAAAAATACTAGAAATCACCATAATTAAAATAGGCTACTCTTTATCATTGTAATTAATAATTTTTGTTTCTTTATCATGTCCTACGTAGGCGCACCTATAGGAAGGGGTAAAATTACCCCCCTAGATGTGGCAAAATACCTTTAGGTTGATCTTTTTTTTTTCTCATGCAAAATGACTCCTGAAATTTTAAAAAATACCCTTCCGCATTTTTATGCAGAGAATAGAACAAAATCCTTGCTTCCTCCCTGTATTTTCCCGATTGGGTACCCTTGGCTTATTCTCCGATCACTGAAAATTGGTTATCGGTGATCTAATCGAAATATTTGCTTTTTTTTTCCCCTGTCAATTCAAAACCCCAGTTTTTTTCAAAAAAACATTGGAACTATTTTCTTTTTGCTCCAGCTGAGCTAGTATAAATAATGGAACACCAGCGAAAATTTTGAAAATGACCTTTTTATATTTTGAAGGAGAAAATTTGTCCCACCCTTCACAAATTTCGATAAGCATCGGTCTTAATAAAAAAAGAGGTACTTGTTAATTAGACGTAACGGTTCCATTGCAACTAAACCACCATGTAACTGAACCCCAAGCAACTGAACCACTGTAATTGAACCACCGTGCAACCGAAACACCTTGTAGCTAAACCATCGTGCAACTGAACCACCGTGCAACTGAACCCCCGTGCTACTGAACCCCCGTGTAACTGATCCATCGTGTAACTGAACCCTCTTGCAACTGAATCCTATTTAACTGAGCCTTCGTGCAAGTCAGTTCCCGTTTAACTGTACCCCCGTGCAACTGAACCACCCTGCAAATGTACCACCGTGCAACTGAACCACCAAGCAACTTAACCACCGTGCAACTGAACCACCGTGTAACTGAACCACCGTGCAACTGGACCACCCTGGAACTGAACCACTAAGTAACCGAACCACCGTGTAACTGAACCACTGTGTAACTGAAACCTCGTATAACTGAAATCTCGTGCAAGCTTTTGAAAGTCACGACATAAATGACTGTTAAGATGATTAATAAAAAGCTCTGTTTTGTTGTCACAAAAACAAAGAAAATATAATAGAAAATAAATAGACAGACTTATATATCAACAAAATGAAGTGACATCATTTCTATTCAATGCTAAAGAGGGCTTATGCCAGATTTGCCATCTCACTCACTCAGATTATCTGTCTTGGCTTTTTCTGAAATTAGCGTATGGCTCGACGTCCGCAACTACTTGATTTTAATTCAAAGCTTAAACTCTTAAGTCACAAACTCTTAAAATCAGATTTATCTATCTTTTTTTTATGTGTGTTAGTGGGGGTTCCCTTCGCCCTGTCACTGTCTACGGGTCTAGGTGTTTATCCCCCCCCCTTCCATGGAAAAACCCACCCCTGGAAAATACTCGCTCTTGGAAAATATGGTTTTTCAAATTTTAATATTTTACTTGAGTTCTGTTACTTTTTAGTTTAGTTGAGAAGTGCTAAGGAAAGTGAAAAAAAAGAAAAAAAAAAAAAGAAAAAAAAAAAAAAAAAAAAAAGAAAAAAAAAGAAAAAAAAAAAAAAAAAAAGAAAAAAAAAAAAAAAAAAAAAAAAAAAAAAAAAAAAAAAAAAAAGAAAAAAAAAAAAAAAAAAGAAAAAAAAGAAAAAAAAAAAAAAAAAAAAAAAAAAAAAAGAAAAAAAAAAAAAAAAAAAAAAGAAAAAAGAAAAAAAAAAAAGAAAAAAAAAAAAAAAAAAAAAAAAAAAAAAAAAAAAAAAGAAAAAAAAAAAAAAAAAAAAAAAAAAAAAAAAAAAAAAAAGAAAAAAAAAAAAAAAAAAAAAAGAAAAAAAAAAAAAAAAAAAAAAAAAAAAAAAAAAAGAAAAAAAAAAAAAAAAAAAAAAAGAAAAAAAGAAAAAAAAAAAAGAAAAAAAAAAAAGAAAAAAAAAAAAAAAAAAAAAAAAAAAAAAAAAAAAAAAAAAAAAAAAAAAAAAAAAAAAAAAAAAAAAAAAAAAAAAAAAAAAAAAAAAAGAAAAAAAAAAAAAAAAAAAAAAGAAAAAAAAAAAAAAAGAAAAAAAAGAAAAAAAAAAAAAAAAAAAAAAAAAGAAAAAAAAAAAAAAAAAAAAAAGAAAAAAAAAAAAAAAAAAAAAAAAAAAAAAAAAAAAAAAAAAAAAAAAAAAAAAAAAAAAAAAAAAAAAAAGAAAAAAAAAAAAAAAAAAAAAAAAAAGAAAAAAAAAAAAAAAAAAAAAAAAAAAAAAGAAAAAAAAAAAAAAAAAAAAAAGAAAAAAAAAAAAAAAGAAAAAAAAAAAAAAAAAGAAAAAAAAAAAAAAAAAAAAAAAAAAAAAAAAAAAGAAAAAAAAAAAAAAAGAAAAAAAAAAAAAAAAAAAAAAAAAAAAAAGAAAAAAAAAAAAGAAAAAAAGAGAGTTTATACATAAGTCTTGCTCCCCCCCCCCGTGCAAAAATGTTCTTTCTCATAGAAAATCCTTCGGAACCCCTCCACCCCCCCCCCCCATCAGAAAAAATCCACGCGAAAAATGTCCGTATGTTTCCCAATAACAAACCCTGTCTGTAAGCAATGGACGAATTACAACACTTAAAAGGGTACTTAAACTTCTGCAATGGAGTTTTATGATTATTTTGTAGCTAGGGAGAGAGGGAGATACCTCAAAGAAGGATTTTAATACCTGAAACATATCAGCTTTCTTTGAGCCGTAGGATAAACACAGAATTAGCTCTAAAATCAAGTTGCCATCAAGCCATCAAGCCAATTGGAGACAAAGCGAAGACAGGTAGTCTGAATGAGAGAGAAACAAGAGGAGGATGGAAGTAGAAATTGTTTTATACTCCCCAGGCAGTTCTAGTATGTTTTTTATAACTCAAAAGAGATTGGATACCAACCAACCGCAAGGGGAATTTTAGGGGGGGGGAGGGATTTTTCACGGAGAAGTATTTTCCGGGGGAGGGGGTATTTTCTGGAGGTATTTCCACAGGAGATGTTTTTCCCGGGATGTCCAATCACCTTTCACTTTTAAAAAGGGCACTAAAACTTTCAATTTACAATCGAATAATAAAACGTGATTAATAAACGTGATTAACAAAATTACTCACAGTCATCGGGGCAAGGGTTGTAGGTTATTGCAAGTTAACCTTTGTTAAAATTTTAGGTTTTTATAGAAGGGACGGGTCGAGCAAACTTTGGAGAAGGTTCATTCGATTGGAAATTTGAATTTCAAGTTCAATTTTGAAGAATCAAAGGTAATCAGAGGTCAATCAACCCTCCCCTTTAACCGCCATCCCCCCCCTAAATGCATCCAATAAAAAAAAATTGTTTGTTTAAAATAGTCAAAAGGTCAAAAAACCATGCCTCTGGGGTTAACAATCCCACCAGCAGCTCCCGGAGCAAGGCCTGCAAGTTAAGCTAGTTACTGAATGTTAACACCTAAGGTTTTTATGGAAAAGATTTTTGTATGAACTTCAGAAGGGTGCTCATTCGATTGGAAATCAAAAGTTCAAGTGCACTTTTTAAAATGTAAAAGTGATTGAAGGGTTTCCGCCCCCGCCCTCTTTTCCCCAAATACATCCCATCAATAATTTTGAGATGACCTTGTTATTTAAAACAATTTAAAGGTTAAATAACTAAGCCTCCAGGGTTCACAACCCTTAGCCCCTGGTGCAAGGG